>WEKX01000122.1:652-12772 GCA_013390025.1 Pitta sordida | reverse complement strand
GTGTTATAGGTAGGATGGTGTGTTGGTAGTAGGATGGCAACAGGTGAGGTAACAGGTTTGTCTAGATTAGGTAATAGGTGATAGGCTGGACTTGATGATCTCTATGGTCTTTTCCAACCTTACTGATTCTGTGATTCTGTAATTAACTCTTGTCTTCAACATCATAAACAGGTAGCAAAGGCTCACCAATGCATTTACAAGCTCTGACAACAGAGAGGAGAAAGTCCCTCTCTGTTTGCTTTCATTATTATTTCTATGTAAATTAATGAAGAGAACTGAAAAGGCTATGATTACAGAACTAAACAAGACTGATTGAAGCAAAAATTAGTCTTTCCTAATGCTCTTAAGAGAAGCTGATGGCCAAATTCCACAGCTGACACAGATTACAAACCAATGTGCATAACCAACACCACAGATCTCTTCACAACCCAATCCATATCCAGCAGAATATATGAAGACTATTCTGACATGCACTTGCAATAGTCTTTAAAATTACGCCTGACTTCTAATTAAACAGAGCTGGTATAAATCCTCCTATCTAACTCTTAACATGCACACTTCCAGTAAAGAAGAACTGAAGTGACTGTATTGTCAAGAATGTTTCATCAGGTTTCACAAAGTTTTAAACCTCTGGGCAGGACAATGACAGCTTCTCCTTTTTTTTTTCTTTCTGTCCCTGCCTAGTAAAAAACTTCATCCATGAAGCATGGAAGTAACCAGAATAAAACAAATTGTCACTGTAGTAACAGAATTTTACTTGAATGCATTAATTTATCTCAAAAGAATTCACTATCCATCATAAATTGAGAAGCAAATCTAACATGTAAATACATTTTTGAAAAACAACCAAGGATTTTTTGAGATATTTTACATGGTCATGATAATTCGCAAGGTTAAAAAATTACAGTAACAGTGATATTTTTACGTTCAATATAGCTCTTATTCCTCACTTGCTAATTCTACGGGTACAATAAAAGAAATTGAATCTGTCTACTGTGGATAATGACATAATAATACTGTTATAATAGTGTTTTAAACTGTTTCCTCAATCCTACAACAACTGGAAATTTAAATCTAGGATTTAGAAGACCCACTTCTTTCCGATTTTAGAACTCCTCATAGAGCAGAGAGGGGGAGGGAGGAAGTCTCCATATGTTTTAAGAACAACAATATGTTTATACTTATTATACTTATTAAGAAACACAACAACAACCCATTTGCTAAAAAAAGTAATCCCTCCAAAGATCATAAAGAAAAATGGAGTAATCCATTTATTAAACACTAGAAAGACAGACTGAAACAAACTAGCAAATTAAATTTTCTTACATTGTAGACACAATGCATATGTTAATTTCTTGCATGTTGTTGAACTCTCTTACAATTCTGATCCTATCTTCTGATTTTGTATTTCCATCAAGTCTTCGGTAATCTAGCCCAGATGCTATGCAGTACTGTTCCAGTACATCTAGCAACTGAGTGGAAAAATTAAGGTGAAAAAAAAAATTAAGTACTTTATACTTAACATATTTTTAATTAAACACGATCACAAAGGCCATGTTTATCAAATATATTTCCACAGACCAAGCACTGCATATGATATTAGATCTTCGCCGTTTTGGTTTCAACATTCATGACTCTCCTTAGCCATGATTCACTCAAGGTGATTAACACTGTTCGTGGCAGTCTCACTTCACCTTCCAGCCCCAACTGCCTGTTTCATGTCTGTCACTCAATTAGTTCAATCCAATAAGCAGGATAGGCAGGCAAGTCAAATAGCTTCCTCACACCTTCCTAAATTACAATTACTTGAAATACAGTAAATGAGTGCCAGAGTCAGCACAGAATGTACAGTCAGAGTTCAGGGGCATGGAGTGAAAGAGACTCCAGGTATCAGGTACTGGTACTGAACACTATAAAGTGTAGCCTAAGACTCATGAGTACTTTCCTACTGCAACAAAACAGCACACTTCCATTCTTTCATAAGGCAAAAATAAATATTAAGTATTTATGACTATAAACCATCATTCAAACTACTATTTTTAGAAAATACTTTTTAGTGCTGTCACTACAAATACTTACATAAAATTATAATAATGACTGCACCACTTCAGGCAACACGTTTTAAGTTCAAATCAAGGAGTGTAGTAACTCTCAAGACTGAAGTTTCACTGCCACTGATGCTCAGAAGTCAGCAGCACAGAGGAAGTTTAATAACTTTCAGTGCTAACACAAAGACTTTGATATAGCAGTAATACTGTGCTGTGACACTGCTCTAACTCAAGACACACCAGTTAAACTCAGCTTTCCACACCCAAAGTAGCACAACAATCTTAAAAAGCTCTAAGGAAGATAGAAGAAGGCTGTTATATTTTTTTGCCACTCCATTTCTGTCATGAGAAAACAAAGTTCCATTATGGTAACAGAGTACAGCACACTGTCCTCATAACTACTTCCCACAGTACAGACAGTAAGGAAATGTGGTTGACAGGTGTCATTTCAGTGCTTCATGCTTCAGAACTTACTGCTGCAGCCAAGTGATAAAAATCAGTGGGAACTCACCTTTGTAGAATAGGAGAAAAGAAGAATTTTATCCTTATTTTTCCGGAAGTGATTTAAAAGCTGTTGAAGAACCTGTAAATCACCCACAGCATACAAATTAAGATTTTTATCTACAAGTCATCTCATGCACACTTACTCATGTTTTCAAACTCTATAGGGCTACACTGCAATTAATTATTTGCAAAGCCAAACAGAAGTGTAACAAAAATCATTGCTAACATAATAAATCGACCAGAGATAATGGAGATGCTAGATCTTTTCATTTTTCAGTTATCTACATGGAAATCCTGCTGCCAAAAGGTCATCAGACTACTAAGAGGTAAATTCAGAAACTACTGGTGTCAGTGCATAGATTGCAACAAAAAGTTACTTATGCCATACAAGCTAGCTCAGACTGTGAGGTTTTACATTTAAAAAATGCATGTATTTACCCTGAAAACTTGAAGGCCTGTTTAAATTTTCTGTCCTACATGTGAGTTCAGAACTTCTCAAAACTTGTCTTCTTAAAATAATCAGTGAGATCTATCTCCCTCCCCACTACCACTCTTATCTGTTGCTCTGTTTACAGTAGGATCCAGCTTCCCAGACTCTGCATAGACCTTAAAATGCCAATAATCCGCCCACACACAATGATCTGGTGGGAAAGAATATAATTCAGAGCCTTTTGTATAATAGTGATACTGTTATTTTACTGCATACTGCATGTCTACATCTGGCAATGGCAGCTCCAGAGTACTGCACAGAAGCCATACACAACAGGGAAAAGAGGAACTTTCTGTACTAGACTGTAACATTCTCCCCCCGGGCAATAAATACTTAACAAATCATATTTATTCGCTGATAAATACATAAACTGTTAATCAACACTGATGTCACTAAAATCCTAACAGATTTCTGACAACCTAATAATGATGAATGTTTATATTTACTTTAAAATTCTAGGTAACATCTAGAACACGACCCAGTAATTATACATCATTTAGTATATATTAGTCAGCCTGTTACAAGTGAAAACAAGGTACAAATGAGATTTTTTTTTGCCTGGTTTCATTGTACATCAATAACGGTAAACAGTAAACAGATACAGTGAACTCCCAGTTATTCACGGTTTGTCTCTTTGCAGTTTCAATTCTTTGAGGCTCATTTTTCAGCGAAAAGCAGTGTTTGCACATGCACAAAGAATAACCGCCTGTGAATATGTGAATGAGCTCATTAATATGTAAAGAAGTCCCATCCATCATCCCAGCCCCCTCAATCCTGGAATGCTGTCCATTTGCCCTGTATAAGAGACAAAGGGGACTGCTGGCATGCCCCTGGAGCCAGGACTCCCCAGGCAGGGGTGGTGCATGGTAGCAAGCTGGGAGTCTTGGACGGCTGACTAGAGAATTGCCCACTCTAGAATGGGCATTCTAGGACAAGCCCATTGCCCATTGCCACAGTAACACTAGTGAGCTGACACTGTGTCCACTCACAGCACTGGCTCCAGCCTTGGCTCAGTAACCCTGTGTAACCCCACTTTGAGCACACCTTGTCCCTGCCAGGCAACACAAGTGAGCCAGTGCTGTGTCTGCTCACAGCACCAGCACTAGCCCCGGCTGGACAACCCTACCTAACCCGGCTATGAGCACATCCAGTCCTGGCCCCACTCCCACCAGGCAATGCTAGCAAGCTGGCACTGTGTTGGGTTTCTCATACAGCTGCGCCAAGCCACATTGAATTTGTCAGAGAAGCGTGGAGCCTCCACCATGTTTGAACACGTTTGAGTTCAAAGACACTCACACCAGAATCAGGAACCCCGGTAAGACCTAGCACAGACATGGCTGGAGGGGGCAGCACCAGCTCCCACAGGGTTTCTGGACTCGGAAAAGCAGTGCCAGAACAAAAGCCAGGATTCCGCAGCCTGGAAGCAGCCTGAAGCAGAACAGCCCGCAGGGCAGACCTGGGAACTCCCTCTAGAACTCTGGAGCTGAGAGGGGCTGGGTAAGGGGTGGGGCTTAATTGCACATTCACAAGTTCACTATATTTGTGATTCGCACGGTTCGCAGAAGGTACATGGACCCAAACATGCACAAAACTTCAGGGATGACTGCATAAACTAGGACTTATTTTACTCAAGAAAAAAATCCATAATGGGCAATTTAACAAGACTTGTGCTACTTAAATTTGCATTTTAAAAAAATTAAGAAAATAGAACAAAATCATGGCATTATTTCCAAGTAGAAGGAATTGCCTACTGTGTTACTGTTGCTATTATTAAAGTACAGGTCAAATAATGAATTTCCTATAAGAGAATACACAAATAAATCCATACAGTTTGTTTAAATAAATTCATCCCCATTGGGAACTTAGGTATTCTGGAGTAAAGAACAACTCTAATAGGGAAAAGTAATTAATATTTTTGCACCAAGGAGAAATAAATTCTGTATTTGTGCACAAGAGTATTATCCTGTATGTTGTTAGTCTAAAGCAGAAATATTTGGTCACACTTAAGCAAAAGTATTAAGAGTTCACATGGATTTAAACATATCTCCCCATTGCTACACAGTGGGAGCTGTCTGGATGTGACAAAATTTTACTTCTTGCTTTTAAAACTATCTTTTCTTCCACAGGGATGTCTAAGTTAGTCTACAGTACTTTTAAGCCTTCAAAGCCTGCCTAAGTGAGGGTTATGTTAAATGGAGAAAGTTATCATTATTTACTCCAACACACTTCTATTTTCCTAGTAAAATAACTATAATATGCCAAGTAAAAATAATTAAATCTATCCAACAGTTATTAATAAGAGATGTGTATTAATTAAGAACAGTAGTCTAAAACTCCACTAATGATGTCTGTGGAAATATTATTCATGCAGTTAAAATAAAATTTTAAAAGTTACTTAAGGTGCCCAGACATGTAATAGCCTTTTACACTAGAAAGCTTTATACAGCCTAAGCCAAAACTGTAGAAATAATCAGACAAGGCAGTAATGAGAAATACTGCAGGCTTGTAAAGCTACACTCACTGGTCTTTTTCAAGAAATCCCCAATATTTCCGTGTGGACAATCTGCAATCCCTGTGTTTCAAAAATAATGAAACACTTGTCCTTACACTTTGCTGATCCCCACTGTCTTACATCATGATAGAAAAACAGTGGTTTACAAACAAGGAAGGACGCCCTTTTCATTCAATTCTCATATACTTAACTACAGTGGGCCCTCAGACACCGTGGTGTCACAGGTCTGGTCATCCCCAGTGAAATGCACACAGGCAGCTCATGAATACGCAAATTTTCCCCATAGCCCCGCCCCCTCTGCTTCAGAGCAGCTGCAGGGCATTCCCAGAAGCTCCTCACTGGTGCCAAGTACAAGGGAAGAATCACTGTTCCAGTCTGACACAGGGCAGGATGTCATTAGAGCAAAGGGTGTCTCCTCTGTCCCATCTCCATCAGGGGAGTCCCCAGGAATTGTGACAAAAGGGTCCCTGAGCCAGGCTGCCCCCACAGCGAGTCCCAGGCTTTAGTTGCTGCTGCTGCTGCAGCAGCTGCAGCAGGCAGAGGAGGCACCGTGGGGCTGTACGTACTTCTCGGCATGTTCCCTCCTGTGGGACAGCCGTGGCCAGCTCGCCAGCGCTGGAAAAGCTTCCGCTGCTGTCTCAATTGCATGTTTCAATGCTGAGTACCGCCAGATTTAAAAAAAAAAATAAAAAATTGTTAAAACCCGGGAACCTGGGAATTTTTTTAATATAGGAGATGTATGTGTAAAAATCTCCTCTGAGACGTGGGGGTCAGCAAGGGGAGGCGAGGGGAGAAAGGAGCTACAAATGGGGCAGGCAGGGGCAGCAATCAGAGCTATGGAGGGGTAGCTAGGGAGAAGCAGGGCTGCATGAGCCTGGACCCCTTGGCAAGGCAATGGCTGTGAAGCAGCACCATGTTCGCTGATAGCACCGGCCCCGGCCCTGCTCCAGCTGGAGTTATGGAGTCCCAGAGCCTGTGAGCTTTAACTGGGGAGAGGGCCTGGCGGGACCTTGCTAGGCCAGCGTGTTCTCAGCAGGAGTGTTACCACAACAATGTGCCTCAGCAACAAAGTAGCCAGCAGCTTGCAGATTCACATGTTAATCGGGGTATTTGTCTCCGTTAACATATGTTAATAAAACCCACAAAAGGTACATAGAGTCTGTACACTGCTGTAATGTTTTGAAAATGTAATGTTTACTGTTGTAACTGCAAGGTGGAGAAACACTGCAGAGCAGGGACTTAAGAGGAGAAAAACCCTTACAAGCAGCGTGCTTTTGTCCTCCTGGGGACTGGCCAGGTGGGATGGAGGCTATCTCAGCCATGTTCCCTGCTGCAGTTCACAGCCCCTGGTTGCCAGGGAGGGGTCAGAAGTATAGCCCTGGGCTGGAGCCCCCACCACGGCTTATGCATGCTTTTAGGGAGCCTCCGTCTAGCTTCCCGGGGACTGGCTAGGCAAGATAGGTGCTATCTCTGCCGTGTTATCTGCCACAGCTCTGTAGTCGCCCATGTGGGGTGGGCTGTGCGGGCGGTGTGCTTGCTCCCTGCTACGAACATAGGAGTAGGGTGAGTGGCCCAGGCATAGTGCAGCCTCCCTGTGCAGAGAGGGGCAGGATGCGCAGGCAGAGTGCTTATTATCCACTACGAATGCCGTGGCGTGGGGTGGGCAGCATGGGCAGAGCAGTGCACCAGCAGTCCATGAAGTATGGCATACTGGCGAAAATTTAAATATTCATGCCTGCTTAATTTGAATATGCATGCATGTCAGTTCAAACAGGCACAGTCACAAATGTCCCGCGAATCAGGCCTCCTTAATCATGGAAAAATTATACCATGAATAGGTGAAACCGCTAACGGGGAACCGTGAAATAAAGAGGGTTGACCGTATTTCTATTTAAAAACCTCAGCGTGAAATTCACCTTGAAATACAAAGTGTAAGCAAAGTCTGACAGCTGTATATTCTGCAGTATGAACAGTATGCCCTCCAGACTGAAAGTGAGGGCGTAATTTCACAAAAAAAGCTGAAGCTCACTCAGATCATGTTACTGTGTATCACCCACCTCCCATAGTAACGGGGATATATGTATTAAGAGTCCTCATTATACTGTATTAGAGGTTTACCATCAGTGTTTATACACGGTGTACATTTGGTTTGTAGTGACTTTTTTTCCAGGCTCTTGTTATAATCTTCAAGTTGGAATAGAAAACATGGGGAGGTATCTTATAAATGCTACAGCTTGCACAACACAAGAGAGATGACCGCAGCAACAGCACAAGATAGAATACAAACACCACATGCAGGCCACTGCCTCACCCTTGCATAGAAGTCATTCTAGTTCTACTGTTTCCCCATTTGTTCTATTTCTGCTTGGTTGGAGAATGACAGATATTTTGAACAGACAGACCTTTTCAACTTGCAAAACAGTTACAGCTGCAATGAGCATTGCTTATTTGCGTATTTATAAGCTGCCTATCTTCACGGAATACTGGCTTCGCAGGGCTACAGAAGACCCAAACCCCCGCAAAATTTGAGGGTTTACTGTAATATCTATTTGGTTTACACTACCAGTTGAAGGTTACAAATGACTTGCAATTAGTTTCTAGAAATTATTTATGGAACAGAAAATGTAAAGTACTACATTGCAACAAGGTCATTAAAAGCATTTTACTATCATTTGCCTCAATTATTTCCAAAAAAACAAGCTAACAAGTGATAAAGTAGTTTTCAAGCTCTAGTGTCTGCTGACTCTTCCATGATTACTTTCTTATGGAAAGAGGGCTTTCTAAATGAAATACTTCTTGAACGACTGCCACCACAGCTTAAAAATCCCCAAATTATCACAAATAGCATCCCTTTTAAAATTTAGAAAAGGAAACAAAAAGGCAAGTCACCACTACAACCTCCTTTTAGATAGTTACAGACAGCAATAAGGTCACCCCTGAGCCTTCTCTTTTCTAGGCTAAACAAACCCAGCTCCTTCAATCTCTCCTCATAGGGCTTATCTTCCAGTCCCTTTACCATACTAGTTGCCCTTCTCTGAACTCGTTCCAGCACCTCAAAATCTTTCTTGAACTGAGGGGCCCAGAAATTAATACAATACTCGAGGTGTGGTCTAACCAGTGCCAAGTATAGTGGAAGGATAACCTCTCTTGACCTACTAGCCATTCCTCTGGATTCAGTCCAACAGGCCCACACACTTCTAGTGTTGTGAAGCTGGACATAACACAACACAAGTGGAGTAGAAGGGGAAAATCATGTCTCTAGACCTGCTGGCCACACCTCCTTCCATGCAGACCAGGAGATGTTTGGCTTTCTGGGCCACTGCAAGCACACACTGCCAGCTCTTGTCTAGCCTCTCGTTTATCAGCACCCCCAAGTCCTTCTCAGCAGGGTTGCTCTCAATCTGTTCATCCCTCAGCTCATATTGGTATCAGGGGTTGCACTCACCCAGGTGCAACACCTGGCACTTCACCCTAATGAACTTCATGAGATTTACACAGACACATTTTTCAAGCTTGTCCAGGTCCCTCTGGACACACTCTAGCACCTCAGTGTCTTTCTTGTCTAGATAGACCCAGAATTGATTCAAGGTGTGGCCTCACCAGTGTCAAGTACAAGGGAAGAATCACTGTCCCGGTCCGATACAGGGCAGGATGCCATTAGATTTCTCGATCAACTGGGCACACTGCCGGCTCATGTCTATCCTGCTATTAACTAGTACCCCCAGATCCTTTTGTGCCTGGCCACTCTCCAGGCACTCTGCCCACACCCTGAAGTGCTGCAGGGGGTTGTTGTGGTCAAAGTGCAGGACCTGGCACATGGTCTTGTTGAACCTCATGCCATTGGCCTAGGCCCATTGATCCAGTCTGTCCACATCCCTCGGCAGCGCCCTCCTACTCTTCAGCACATCAACACTCCTACCCAACTAAAGTCCACCAACTTCTTGAGGGTCCACTCAATCCCCCCCCACAGATCATCAATAAAAATATTAAATAGAACTAGGCTGAACACTGATCCCCAGGGGACACTGCTGCAGACCAGACACCAACTGAAAGTAACTCCATTCACCACCATGCTCTGGCCCTGGCCATCCAGAGAGTTTTTAAGACAGTAAAGAGTGCACCTGACCAAGCCATGGGCTCTGCAAGCTTTTACAGAAGAACAAAATGGGGAAAAAAAAATAACATGGATAATGTCACAGGAAAACAACCAGCAACAGAATTGCCTCATAAACACTACTGAAGATAATGGACTTCAGTTTTTAGAGCTACGTATTAAATACTTGCTGGTAGCTAACTCAACAACTAAGTTCACTTTCATTAGATAATTAAGTGCATACAAGATGGTTAATATGCAGGTATCTCACATATATGTAGTAACAGTAAAGAAAGATGTTGCTTGCATAATAACAAATTAATAAAGTAATAATAGCCACTATTGGTACAATGATGTGGTCTTCCCACTGCCACCAGTCCCAACTAGAAACTGTGAATGACCAGGCTTACAGAGAGCAAAAATTCTGCATAGCTTCTAACCCCCGCAGTTACTCTCAGCTCAGGAATACTCCTAAAACTAGTATGCTTTTCTTTTTAATTAGCTACCTTACGCTTTCTTTTCAGTTGCATTAGATTTCATTAAACATCTTTTGTTTCTCTTTGAAATCAGAGAAAGTTTCTGAGTTAAGGAGTTGAAGAGATTCATACTTGACATGTTTATTTTGGTCACCTTTCACATGACTTGTATTATTTTCACTTAATGTCCAAAAGGTTCAAGAAGTCAGTAAAGCACTCAGTACACCTTCACCAGTTCCATGCTACCCGTGACTGTGTAGGTCGCTCTCATATTCATCCTAAGATATTCTTTCAAGACTGGGAAGTCTCAGCCTACTTGGCTGCTTCTGACCCACAGTTACTAATCACCTTTGTGGCCCTTCTCTGAACCTTTTTCTCCATCTTTCTAAGGTCTAACAAAGGCATTTTGAGATCAGGGACTGGAAGCATACGCAATACTTAAGGTACACAAACCATTAAGCCCATTATGATTTTATTTTGCTCTCTTTTCTTTCTCAAATATTTCCAACTGCCACTGGAGTCCATGGTTTCATGAAACAACTCTGTTGACTGTAAGAGCCATTTCCACACGCACTACTAAACATGAAGGTAGCATGTCAGAATGTCTTAGCATCATAGACCACTCTTATCCAGTCTTCACCCAAGTATTTTCCCAGTCTTTGATCCAAGTTAGGAGATACCGGCTGTGGTACAACCAACCATAAACAGAATCATTAAAAACCTCAAAAGTATTAGGTGTACATTTTCTTACAACCATACTTTATATCAGTAGATCTATTACATATTTTTCTTCTAAGGAATGTGTTTACCTTCATTTTTCCACTGTATTTTGGATCTGAAATTGTTTCAAAGGCTGCATCCTTGCTTAACTGCACAAAATCTGGAAAACTGGAAAATACCTGGCTACAAACTCGTTTGATATGTGATTCCTGGAAGAAAATCAGGAAGATTAAATAGGTGTTAAAAATTAGGGCTATATGGGGATACTAGTAAGCCATACAAGGAGTTAAACAAGTAGAAACATGATCAGCCAAAGTCATACTTCAAGCAGAGTTATGTGCAGTTTTATTCAGTTCACTACAAAACTGCTGGATAAAATGTGATTAATGTTTAAATGCTTTGCATTTAAAACCAGGAGATTCTTTATCAAAAAACCATGGATTGTAGCCACTAGACTGAGAGATGCTCAAAAATTCTTCTGCTGGCTAAAAACTGCAATAGGATTGGCCAGAATTACTCACCTCAAAAAAATTGCCTTGATGTTTGCATTACCCAACACTCTTGTACCAGCATTCCTTTTGACCTACTGACATAACAAGCCAATATGGGAACTACATGCTGTTCCACTGATACAACAAAGAATTTTGTGGGAAATGCATTTAAAACTGTTCAAAAGCCACATGAAGCCCCACAGCTAGAATTTAGGTCTGAAGTTAAATATGACCTCACACTTTAAGTCCACTTTTCCAGAGAGAAAGAAAAGATCATATCTCTCACCTAAGAACAACACATGTAATGGACCTGAACACTAAAAGTGAGAAATACTACAAAGTATCAGTTTCTTCAGTGTATTTTGGCAAAGTTAATAGTTATGCACGGCATAAAACACAGTAAGTAAAAAAATACTTATATTGTGTTATTTCAGAGGTTATTTAAACCTCAAATGTTATTACAACAAAAAACTCCATATGCAATACAGAAAAAAACAAACTGAAAACACTGGGGTATATACTGCATATATGGCTTCAAATAGTAGGAGTAACATTTCCTAAAAAGCAAAACGGCTTTACTGGAACAAATTTGCAAAATTAGATGGGATATTCTGATTTCCCTTCCTCAGTGGTTTCTGAGAGGAAGTGGTAACATCCCTAAATAAATCCCTTACTCATTCCTGGATCTTAAGGATCATACGCAAACATGTCTAAAAACTGCTCTTTATGGGTCTTGTAGGTGACTTGCCACAGCAACAAGATAAACTGAGTGATCTTTCATTGTGC
>WEKX01000121.1:116019-196910 GCA_013390025.1 Pitta sordida | reverse complement strand
GGTTCGTGCCCTTTCTCATCACACTGAGATAATAGAAAATAATAATAGAAAAAACTCTGTTATCTCACGGTCATTGCAACCTAGATTTCCTCTGACCACAACATCGCCAACCAGCCCTTCCTTATTTGTAAACAGTAGGTCAAGCACAGCCTCATCCCTGGTAGGCTCACTCACCAACTGCATCAAAAAACAGTCATCAGCTTTCTCTTGGAACGTTCTGGACTGCCTCCTCTCTGCTGTGTTAAGTTCCCAGCAGATATCAGACAGATTGAAGATGTTCCACAATATTCACGGCCTCAAGCTACGCCAGGGGAGGTTTAAACTTAATGTTAGGAAGCGGTTTTTCACAGAGAGAGTGACATGGTCTAGCTGGGGGGTGTAGGGGTGGATGATCCTGTGAGTCCCTTCCGGCTCGGAGTGGCCTGTTAGACTGTGAGGGAGCTAGGTTTGTGTTTACCACTGAGATGTGCGTTCGGTCACTGTATGGGTGTTAGATGGTGAGTCGGACTAGATGATCCTTATGGGTCCCTTCCAACTCATAATATTCTGTGAATTTTGTGAATTCTGTGAATTCTATCCCAGCTATAAATCAGACCAAGTGTTTCCTCCCTCATCCCAACCATTTTGATCTATCAATACATTAAGACTAAATATTCATTATAATTCCATGACATCCCCTACGACTGCCATGACTTCACTATGCTGGAAAGTAGTGGTCCTTTTTGTTCTCTATCTAAATTACTCTTTTTACACAGTACACAAAAATGAAAATATCATAGCCATTCAGATAATGGAAAAATGTAAAGTAATGCCTGTTTGGGGCACATCCAGGTTTATTGAACTTTTCATGTCTTTGTCATATCTTTAAGGCTTTGATTTTTTTATCGTATATAGCATCCTAGTCTATTGCAAACTTTAAGAGAATTTATCGATCATCTTAATCATCGTCAAACATTTTGCATGATTGTAAATGGATTTAAATAAAATTTAACTAGCTGAAGCTTTGTTTTCATAAGCCTTGAAATGTGAAAGATATTCATAGTTATCAGAGACTGGAGTCTTTTTATTTGGTCTTTATATCCTTTAGAATATTTATTCTTCATGATGGAGTATTTTTGATCAAGTCACATTTTCAATTACCCGAATAATGAACGTACTACTACAGTAAACCCTCAGTACTTGGTTTTTATCTCGTGGGTTCAGTACATCGCGGGGGGGGAGGAGGCATAAAGTGGGGGAGGCTGTCCGCGGTGAAGACGACTCCATTCTTCGCGATCTATTTGCATCTGTGCATGCACATGAATATGCAAATAAGCACCATCTGTCACACTGCCCAGTCAGCCCTGGAGCACTCGAGCAAGGTTGCCTAAGGGCTGCTCCCTCTCGGCGAGCACTTGGAGGGGGGCCACCTGAAGCTAACTCAATTATAAGAGTGCTGGAAACATTAATAAAATGGTGAGGAAGCTTTATACGCACTGTGTCAACAGTTTGTTAAGCAAGCCATCATGTGGGGCAGGCATGGTGATGCAAGGCACTGTAGCCATGTGGGGCTCCGCCGAACTGCTGGGTGCACAGTGGTGCCGGGCACACGTAGCCCAAAATGTGGTGGTTATGGTGGGAGCATAGCCCACAGTGTTTACTGTGGGAGCATAACCCGAAAAGTGGCGGTTACAACGGGAGCGTAGGGCTGGCAGCTTGCAAGTATTGCCATGGCAATACCCACTTCTCTTCCTGCCCACTGCTCACCACCTGCTGCCATTGCAGCCATGGAACTGGTGCCCTGAAAGTGGGACCAGGAGGAGCGGTGATGCTGTGGGAACTAGGGTCTTGCCCAGCGTCTGTGGAACCTGCGGCCGCAGGTGAACGAATGGTTTCTTGGACTGCCTCGCTGATTGGCACCAGGTTTGTCAGACTGCCACAGTGCCTCAGCCATGTTTAAACATAGCTGATTTAAGTTTAAACACACACACCAACAACAACCCAGAGAGCTGTGTCATGAGCATGCCAGGCAATAAACACTGGTGGTAAACTTGGCCCTGCGCATCTCCACTGTGGGGGGCAGTCACCAGCTCTGGGACTCCTGGCAGTGCTGACTCCCACGGGGTTTCTGGGCTGGGAACAGTGGCAGCAAAAGCCAGGAATCCCATGAATCACAGGCTGGGAAGGGGCAGAAGTCATTCCCTTCCCTCTCCTGAGCCATCATAAGGTATAGGGTGGTCCTGGGAATCCCCCACAGTGCTCTGGGGCCGAGGGGGGGCAGGGTGATGGGTAGGGCTGAATTGCATATTCATTAGCTGCTTGTCTTCACAGAAAACAGGCTTCACGGGGCTTAGGGAGACCACAGAACTAGAAAATCCATGAAATTCAAGTCTTCACTGTACATCCCTTTGGATGTTCCTTGATTACAGTCTAATAGATCACATTTTTTAAACAGTTGGTAGGGATGTAAAAAGCTCTTTAGAAATGCTAAGTACTTTCACTACAGTATATTTGATAAGTCCAGTTCTCTGAATATAATACTTTTGTGCTTTTAAAGGTGACTTTAGCCATTCTCCTCTCCAGGTCAGTCAGCTTATCCATTTGGAATATTTCAAGAGCCTTTTGTGGTATTTTGAAAACTCTTTTTTTGAAATTCAAGGCCTTTTGAGAAGGAACATTTTCTGCATTGCAGGGATCCAATGAGGGGGAATGAAATGCAGGACATCCAGATTAGCTTTGAAGCATATTTTAAAAAACCCTCCTCTTGGCTCACCACAGATTCAGAAGAAAATATAAAATGTGTTGTGATGAAATCCAGAGCATGCTTTTCCAGATTGACATTAAATAAATGCTATTTTGAAAAACTTAATTGTTGCCAATTTGCCAGTAGGTACAATGTCTACAACCTGTTAAAACATGCACTTTAACTGAGAGAACACTGGAAAAACATAGTGAAAACCTGTTTGCTGTGCATGTTTATCTATACTCCAAGAAAAATCTCAGGGCTTACATTTCCAAAACTATTAAGTCATTAGGCCTGCCAGAAAGGAATAAAGTAGCTAAATGACTGCCATTGCAGTGCAGTATAAGAGGGCATACTCTAAGGAGTTATCTGCCCATTGGGAGCTGAAACATCACCATGAGACTATTTTGCCACATTTGAAACACCATAATTTACACATTAATAGCTCAGAGGTTGCAGCAGCAGTTGCATCCAGATTTCTGCTAATGTTGAGAGCTGAAGTGAGAGCATCTGGCCTCAGAGCGATTATTACATCACTTGGGATGAAGATTTCCATTTTCAACTTGTGATCAATATTCTGTAGCATTTTGAGTCACTTCAGGGACAAATAACTGCAATCAAGGACTATTCAATA
This sequence comes from Pitta sordida, assembly GCA_013390025.1. Taxonomy (NCBI): domain Eukaryota; kingdom Metazoa; phylum Chordata; class Aves; order Passeriformes; family Pittidae; genus Pitta; species Pitta sordida. The sequence continues at coordinate 193,554 of WEKX01000121.1, read as the reverse complement.
ACCTCTTACACTATTATTGCTGAGTATACTGGTTCCCCTAATGGCAGGAGTAGGTAGGAATATTTGAACACTACTTAGTAAACTGAAAATGTATAGAGAACTAAGCCATACCATGCATTGTCAGAATAAGATTATTTTTTTTCTTGAATATGAGTCAGCAAATACTAAATACAACCCCTCCAAATATATAGATTACTACATAGTTGTTTTGGCTTCATTGTGACAATTCGTGTAGTGTATTGTTATTTTATTCTTAATTTGAAAATATGTGACAAAAATAATATGTTGATATTATCTTGAGATGCTTACAGACAGGGTAGACAACATGCAGATTGAGTAAAACTGCACTAGAGTCATGAAAAAGTACACTTTGAAGTCCAAGAAAATTTCCCATTAATTTCACCATGCCTTGTGCTTGGCCGAAAGAAGCCCATGAAGTTTTCCATTAAGGGCATGATCTGTTTTAGTGCATCCATTTGGCCCTGAAAAAATGCAGATGAGCAGTTCCAAAATCCTAAGAGGCCCCTGTTCATGAGTGTTTTCAGGACTAAAGTTTTAGAGTATAAGTGGAGATACTTACCTTACTTTTCATACTGGGAAAATTTTCTTGCATCTACTTTTCAGCTAATGGAACAAGATAATTTTTCTTGTGTACTATTTAAGTATCCCTATCACTGTCTTGGACATGGGAAAGATTAAGAGATAAAAAATCAGAAAATGTTTATTCCTGTTATTTTTGCAAGAAGAAACAAAGAATGCTAAATATGCACGTGCTGTTTTTTCTCTTGAAGCTTGAATATTTCATGGCTTCTGTTGTATTTTATTCTTTTAGGCCTTTCTCTGAGATCTGCCTGTTGCACAGCCATATATATTAGATGACTTTGGGATTTGCTTTACATCAATGATGAAGGGATTATCTAGCAGCCGTAGTCATCATCACGGGGTTGCCTGTGACTCTCCATGTGACAGTCTGCCACACCACCAGGACAGGAAGCCATATTTGTTAAACCCGGTGGACCCTCACCCTGCAGACCACCCTTACTACACTCAAAGGAACTCTTTTCAGGCAGAGTGCATGGTGCCCTACAATGATCAGATTGCCAGCAGCACATTTCCCAGGAGGCATTACAGTTCCCACCACGAACTCAAGGATGAGTGTGCTCTGGTTCCCCATGGAACTGCCAACAAGACCAACCGCATTCCTGCCAACCTTTTAGACCAGTTTGAGCGGCAGCTGCCTTTGAATCGGGACGGATATCACACTCTGCAGTACAAGCGAACTGCCATGGAGCATCGCAGTGACAGCCCAGGGAGGATCCGGCATCTGGTTCATTCTGTCCAAAAGCTCTTTACCAAGTCTCATTCACTGGAGGGACCATCCAAGGGGAGTGTCAATGGGGGAAAAGCAAGCCCAGAAGAGTCACAGACGATGAGGTATGGGAAGCGCAGCAAGAGTAAAGAAAGACGATCAGAAGGTAAGCCCAGATCCAATGCATCAGGATGGTGGAGTTCAGATGACAACCTGGACAATGATGTTTGCATTTATCATGGTCCCAGTGGGGTCATGACCATGGGAAGATGCCCTGATCGCTCTTCTTCCCAGTACTTTATGGAAGCCTATAACACTATTAGCGAACATACTGTGAAGTCCTCCAGAAGCAATAATGATGTCAAATGCTCTACCTGTGCAAACCTGCCCATGAATTTGGACTCCCAGTTAATGAAGAAAAGCTCTTGGTCCTCTACATTAACCGTGAGCAGAGCTCGGGAAGTTTACCAGAAAGCATCAGTTAACATGGACCAGACAGTGGTGAAGGCAGAGACGTGTCAACAGGAACGGTCATGTCAGTACCTCCAGGTACAGTGTGGAGAGCTGATTGCTGTTAAATGTGTTCTGCCTTGTTTCAGGTGTTTGTGGGGGATGGAGGTTTCAGATGGAGTTTTCATTCTCTGACGTCTCAACTTTCCCCAGAAATTACTGGTCCCCAAACAAGGGGTACTGCTGCTGAAATTAAAAACATTAGCTTTTCTTCTTTTTTTTCCCCCAGCATTTAGAATTTCAAAGAAACAGTTCATGTTAGAACAAGATTATTTTTTTTCATGTGAGAAAAATAAGACCTTTCTGTGTACTTTTTGAATTTATAAGGCTGCCACAGTAGGGGTACAGGGAATTTGATGTTGTAGTGCTTGCATTTAGCATTACAATATCAATTAACTGAATGTTACCAGGATACAAATTCTTTGATTTCTGCAATGTCAAGATTTGCCTTCATTTACCGCTCTTTTTTTCATTAAAAGTCTTAAGACCCTTTTGAGAACTTTGGGGGTACCCAAGGTTTTTTCAGCAGGAAAATAATCTACTTTTCTTTTAGACATAGAATATAAATTCTCTTAAAGCAGTTATTATAACATATCCAGATTCGTTATTGGGCTATTCCTTTTTTTCATGGCTTTGAGTCAAAAATAAAAAATCAAAAGGTTGAAATTATTGCTTGTTCTGATTATACAGTTCAGGAGTACATCACCTACTCCCTCACAAGCTGTTTGCAGTTAATACAGCGTCACTATTTTTCACCAGTATTGTATCTTTAAATGTCAAGAATCAGATGTCTCCTCTTGGAGCTATCATACTGCCGGTGAATGTTTGTGGCAGGAACATGGATCAGAAAATATTAAAACTATTTCATTCTTAGGAGAGCTGTGGATAGCTTTTATTCACATTAAACGAAGCACTTATGGCACATCTAAGTGTGTGTGTAAGATGGAACAACGTTGCACAGAGAAGAGAGAAGACCATGAGGAAAAAAGAGGTTTGCTAAGAATATTTGGTTTCATTTTAATGGAGTGGGACTGTTGTCTATTTGTATAGAAACTGTAGCGAGTTTCTCTGGTATGAGTACTTGAATGAGACAGTCAGCTTCCACATTCTGTTGTTTAAGTCAGTAGGCTGAGAAAGCAGAGGACTGAGGCATCTACATTTAAAAATTGATCTTAAAAGGTTTTATGAAGTGGCATGCAAAATAATTTTGAATGCCAGCTTCTGGGATTCTAATTTTTAAACTTAAAGAGATGGATATGTATTTTTATTAATTGTTAGGAGGGTGGGATGGGGGAAGAGGAGGCAATAAAATGCTAAGAGTGTGTTTACAGCTCTGTGTATGGACTGCAGAAGGAGCGGGATTTCAAAATAGCCTCAGGTTGCAACCTTTTGGGCTTTGGGGTTCATTTTGTTATTAAGTCCCTTGTGTCTGAATTTGTGGGTGAGAAGAAATAATAACTTTAAGTTTCATTGTTGTGGTTACTTTGGACCCCGAGATTTCTTTTGTTTGTATTTTTGTTTACTCCTTCAGTCTTCCTCTTGGGTTTAGATAAAATAGCTGACAATTCAGTATGTGACCAGATGGCTAGAAAAGAGTGAAAAACTGTGCCAGCATCAGCTTTAAATGAACACTTCCATAGGGACCTTTAGATAATGTTTAACTGACAGGAATAGACTCCTGAAGTGGAATTAGAGGACATTATCTGTGTCTTTATGAAAACACATCCAACAATTGTCAAAGGCAAAAATAACTAAATTCTCACTTAGAATAACTGAATCCTCACTGTGTTTCTCATTCTCACTCGTAGTTTTATTTTGGTTTTCATTTAATTTTGTTTCATTTTTTTTAATTTTATGCCATTGTGAAAGCAAGATAAATATAATTGGTTTGAAATATTTTTTAAAAAAAAGGAAAATGTTACCCAGGCATCAGTTAACATTGGAAGTAATATTCTGAGTACAGTAGATTCGAGGAAGCAAGTCAGGATTATTCTTCTCTCTTGGCAGTTTAAAAGGAGGAAAAAATACATATAGATATTTTAAAAGTCAGTCTATTTTGAATGCATCCCATAGATTTTTCTCTTCACTACGTCAGTTATCTTTTTGCACTACAAGTCCTCTGGGGCTTGGACTTTGTTTCCTTTTGTATTTCCACAATGCCCAGCACAATGGGGCACAGAATTTAATTGAGGCCTTTTGGCTGTCCTGCAATATAAATATATATTAACAGCAGCAGAGTACTATTCTGTTAGTGGGTTGTAGAATGATTCTGTGTATCTGTTGTTTTCCCGGTGACCTTCTCATTATTGAATCAAAAGACTGGTGTCCTATGTTAGAACGTATTAGAAATACACAAAGTGAGAAGAAAGCTGCAAATTCATGGCAACACCTGACAACTCTGATAGTTTAATTCCATTATTATGATGCTTCTTTGTTCTTTATTTAACTCAGTAAAAATTAAATAAGTGCTTTTTGATGAAGAAACATCTATTTAGATTATTTAAATTTGTAATTCAAGTTGTTGTCTATGGTCCAGGACATAAACTTTCAGGACATAAACTTTGATCATTCAAATTGGCAACTATTTGTTCATGCAAGCTTTTCTTGTGGAAGTATCTGAATTCAACTCAAGGTACTCAGGATAATTTTCTTTATTCTAATAGATCTGAGTATATCAGAGATCACAGGTGGCACTGACTTCACATTTGCTTGTAAGAGATTCTATCATAAAAGTATCTGCATGTATCTCAGTGTAAAGACATGGAAATAACAAACAATTATCTCACTTGCTGTGATATTTTCCACATAACTGTTCTGTGAAAGGAGTTGGCAGTAGTTTGTATTACAGATGGGCTTATTTCTCATAATTTTGAATTTGGATCAAGTGCAGAATCTTCCTGCATTGTACTGTCTTTTTTCAACCCAGCAGACTCCACTTCCAACCTGGTGCTGAGGCACACTGTCTTGGAGGTCTAGGGGAGTCTTGGATCAACACTGTGCATCATCAGACAGAGATATTATCCTATAGTAGTCTAAAAACTGTCAAGCAAATCTTTTGCTCTTGCCTGCATTTTGGGAATGGAATTGCATTTTTATCTTCTATTCATCCTTTAAAGAGTGAGGAGCTGGATAGCACAAAGATAAGGTCCTTTTTGGAGGCTGATTTTTACTTCAGGAAAGTGCTTCAATTTGATCCAGGCTTATGATTGGACTAAAGTGGGGGAAGTGAGAAGGAACTGTTCATATTTTATCAAAATTCTTTTCCCTCCCTTGTAAAAATATTTGTAAAGCAGTGGACAGCCTTTACTTTTCTGATAGCTTCTCCTCTGGACAAATTGAAATTAAGCAAAGATATCAAAGATGAAATGTGAGCAGCAGTCCTTTTCTGGGAAGAATAGGGTCTAAATACACCAGGATATTTTTGTCACTGTTGCTTTCTAAGGATTCATGGTTTTTGAAACTAGTAGATTATCCTTTCCAACTCATAGTATTCTGTGATTCTGATTCTGATTCTGTGATTCTGTGATCAAATGCACCGCAGTTTGCCTCTGGTTATAGCTTTGCCATTCAGTGTCCCCTATAACGGGTATTTCCACTGTCCTTGGTCCATCCATTAAGAGATTGAGAAAAATACAAACCATGACATTTTTTGTATTAATCTTTTTTTTTTTTCTTGTGTGGGTCAGTCATAAATTTTTGCTTGGTTGCAACTGATGAGACTGAAATCAATTGTGTCAGACACGTGGAGCTGAAGCTGGAAATTTTATCTCTGAATATTGAAGTGCAGTAGGTGGAGAGCACAACAAGTTCCACATTTGCATGGCTTATCATTTGGTCGGATACTCTGAGAAATACAGTGATTCCCCGCATATTCGAGGCTCATATATCCGCGTATTCAATTAATCGCGGATGGATTTTCAGTGAGTTGTGAAATCATGCACGTGAGCAGAATGTCCCAGACCCTGGATTTCGCAGCTGGGAAGCACCAAAGGGCACTTCCTCTGCTTAAATGAGGTGCTACAGTGTAAGTCCGCCCCTCCAGACCTTATTAGTGGAGTGTGCGTGGCTACAGGCAGGGAATAGTTGGATATTCGTGGGGTTGGTATCTTCACGGATTTTGTAACTCACGGGACCTGCCCAGACCCGACCTCCAATGAATTCTAGGGGATCACTATACTATAAAAGAAATAAGCCAAATCTAAGTGTTATAACAAGAGTTCTGTTCCATACTGCAGTTTCCTGTGTGAAGGCTCTCTATAATGTGGATTATTGTATTATGTGTAGTCCTAAGACACTCATAATGGAAATGACTGGTTTTCCAGTTTATCGAGACTAGGTATTTCTACAGTTTCTTAGGAGATGCTTCTCAATCCTAGTCCAAACTTCTTTCTGTTGCCTGTGTTCAGGGTGCTGATAAGGACCAGTAAGTGTAATATGATTTGTTAACATGGTATGTTAAATTACAAAATGTTTATTGTTATGACAAAACAATTTATATTAGATATGTTTTACTGGTCTTATCTATGCAAGTATATCTGCATTTTCAGTTTATCTCTATGTTTTTCTTTGTGTTTCAGATGCAACTACTATATTCAAAATAATCTTCCAATATATTCTTGTGTGCACATATGTGTATATATATATATATATGATAATTGTATAGACATCCATTAATAGGGATCTTTTATTTTTCAAGTATCTGAAGACTTGCCTTTTTTTCATATGTCTTTATAAATTGAAAATGAATGCATATGTTATTTCTCCTTCAATAATCCAGTAAGAACTACAAAGTATATAAGTTTCAAGTACTGTTGGCCCTCTTCCACTTCGCGCCCCCCATGTTGCGGGTTCATATCTTAGTGGTGTGATTTTTCAGCGATTAAGGAGGTCTGTTTTGGGACTGCACCTGCGTGACCTGACACGCATGTATATTCAAAGTAGGCAGTCATGAATATGAAAATTTTTTCCCCCTGCGGCCACCCATCTGGAGCAGATGGGCGTGCCATGGCGGAGCCAAGCTGGGTGCGCACCGGTCCCGCAGCAGCTGGGCTCAGTTTGGCTCAGCTCAGCTTGACTCGAGCACCGCCTGCCCCACTCCCCTCGCTCGTCTCTAAGCGAGGAGGCTTCCCACAGTTACGAAAGATTTACACACTCTCAGTTTAGACGTGGTGTCCGGGACTTTCTCAGGGTAGACTTGGTGTCCGAGACCAGACACAACATTTACCCTGAGTATGGAGAGACCAGGTCTACCCACCTGGAGAGACATCAGGACAGTGGTGTGGGCAGTTCCCCACACCCATGTCTCCAGCTGAGCGGAAAAGGGTTTTTTCCAGTGTGGGGTGCCGCAGGCACTAGGAAGCACCTATGCAAATACCGATACATAGCACGGCATTGCCAAAACAGCGCCGGAGCGCTGGGGAGCAGTGTGAGGGGTGTGGGGCAAATTTGCATATTAATGAGCTGCCAATCAGTGTGGAAGCAGGGCTTCACAGGGAAGGACCAGCACCCATGGTACTGTGGTAAAGGAGACCCGACTGTATTTATTGAAGTCATATGAAAGATTCTTCTCAGAAAAGTTAGTGAAACAATTTGGACAATTATGAAATAAAGTGTTGTTTTCATGTATTCCTTGTCAGCCTCCAGGTAATGGAATACAGTCAACCCTTGGAACTCACAGGCGGTTGGGTCTGCCCGTATTCCTGCAAGTTACGAAATCCGTGAAGATAGCAAACCCATGAGAATTCAAGTAGGCCACACCCCCTCCAAGACTAAGGTCTGGAGGGTGGTCCTGGGAGTGTGACTCCCTCTGTAGCACCTCATTAAAGTGGAGGAAATGCCTTTTGCCGCTTCCCAGCTGCAGAATCTCAGCTCCTGGACAGGAGATGTGTTTCTGAGTGTAGAAACCTCCAGGCAGCCAGCATGGCTTGAAGCTAGTGCCCGCCCCCCCAGCGGAGCCAAGTCAGTGTGGAGGCTCCTGCCACTGTCCATTCCCTGCCATGTCTGTGCTGGGTTTTATTGGGGTTACCAGTTGCTGGTGTATGTCTCTTGTGTTCAAACATGGCAGAGGCACTGTGCTGCTCCAGAGCAGGACCCTGGGCATGGTGGTGCCATGGGTACCCTAGCACTCCGCGACAGGACAGACAGCTGGATGGACTGGGACAGCTGCCACTGTCAAAAGGGCTGCAGTGCACCCAACTGGCACTTGGGAGAGGGCTGTGATGGAAGCAAGCCTGCGACGCATGCGCTGCTGCTTTGTTTGGGGCAGGTGTGTTTTTGGGTTTTCTTTTTCCCAGAAGAGAGGGCANGCTTTGTTTGGGGCAGGTGTGTTTTTGGGTTTTCTTTTTCCCAGAAGAGAGGGCAGAAGGCAAAATGGCTTGGCACAGGAGGGGTTTCCCCTTTGGAGCAACCCACTGCAACAGGAGCAGACCAGCAGCGTGATGGTATCAAGGCTTTCAGGATGGAAGCCACACGTCTGTCCACGTGTAGTAGGCTTTGTTAGCCACCCAGTCAACCCAAGTGGATAAACAGGTAGGGGGAGGCAGCAGCCGTGGCACAGATGGAGCAGCAGCCTGTCCTAGGGACCGTGGCCATGGCTGGGTGAGCCAGAGTCGTAATCGGGACCTATCTGGGTGCCTATTCCTGTCCGTCTGTCCCTCCCTGCAGCAGACACCCTGTCCCAGGCACGGTAACCATGGGAACCCCTAACTACCCGTCTCACACTGAATTTGCATATCCATTAGCACCACCCATGGGCATCATCAAGCCACAAAGTGTTTTTGGCTCTGAGAAGCTAAGCTGCTTTTGCCACCAGACGAGGTGGTTTTTTGAGGTCTTTTCAGTTAATTTCCTTACCCTTCCCTGCCCCTCAGTGTGGTCGTTCTTGTGGCAGTGGGCCACAATATAAGCGAAGAGCTGCATGCCTGCCCCATCCCTGGGGGGTGGTGGCCAGGGTCTGCCTCCCACCGGGGCTGTCCACAGGAGTGCAGACTGGCCACAGCTACACAGGGCAAAAGAGCTGGGGACTCTATGTGATCTGCTCCTGCTGTCGCTCCTCAGAGATGCGCGTGGCGGGGGTAGATGGGCTGGAGGAGCCAGCCCATCACCAGAGGACAGATGCGTCCTGCGCCGGGAGTGCTTGCAGCTCTGCTCGTTCTGATGCCCCAGTCCACAGCTTTCTCCCCTTCCATCTCCTACCCTCCCTCCTCACCTCCTCTGCCCCACACATCCTAGAAGGGATTCCCCAGGCCTGTCTGGTATCAACTGTTTCTGTGTTTCTGACAGGGAAATAAACATCTACATACAAAAAATCCACATGTACTTACTCTCCTGCTGCCCGGAAGGAACTTTTTATTGTGGGTAGCGAGGGGGGGTTCCAGTGCCAGCACTGGGGTTCAGACTCTGACGTCAGGAGCCCACGCCACTGGCATCAGGACACACCAGGCTATGTCGCCAATGTCGCGTCCATGTGGAAACAGCTGAGGCGCGGTGTTGAGTCAGTGGCTCCATTCCTGTCCACCTGGGGATTAAACCTCCCTTCTGCCACCACCCCAGGGTTGTCATTGGTGGCGGTAACCATCCCTCACCATCCCCTGGTTCAGAGTAGTTCCACGCTGTCCTGCCCGGAAGTGCTGGCATGGCCCCAGTGCCTTTGTGCTGGCCATGCGGCAGCGCTCCTGGCATCACAGAGATGGCAGCAGTTCCCCTTCACCCTGAAGGGTGAGAATGAAGGATGGACAGCAAGTCTGGTGGGCAGTGATGGCAGGCAGGACCAATTATATATTCATAAGCTCATTATATATTCACAAGCTGACGGGTTCGCGTTACATTCTGTGCATGCACTGAGGTTGTACAACTTACAGGAAAATTATCCACGACTATTTGAATCCCGCAAAATAAGGGTCACGAATAAGCGTAGGATCCCTGTAATTGTGAAAACATTTGGAAAATCTGAAATGTTCATGAATTTTAAAATAAGCTAGTATCTAATAATACTAAAACTGAAAAAAATATTCACAGAAATATAATTTATTTCAGTTTTAATCTTGTGAGATGGGTAATAAAAATAATTAATAAAGTTAGGGAATTTGTGGAAAATATAAATAAAGAGAAAGCTATGTTATTTACAAAAAATATATTCCTAATAGATAATTCCATTAAATCTCTAACTTGGTTGTTTATCCTACCTGCAAACCCTGCCAAGATGTCACTGCTGTATTGAGACAATTAATGTAGGAGAGTATTTCAGTATACTTGTCTTCTTCCTCTTTGAAGTCTCCTCTAATTTTACTTAAATAGAAAAAATAGTCACCTGTGTTGGTGAGAATGATCTTGTCACACTTGTCACATATTTCACCTTAACAACCAATATGTTCTTATTCATTTAAATAAAACCTGTATTGACCTTTGGTGTCTTGAATAATTCAGTAATAGAGACCTCCTAAGTACAAAGAGAGTTGTTCTAAAGCAGTGTCAGTACCTTACATTTAGCTGCAATTTTATCTACCTATGTTCCTTAAATGAAAATTTTCTGTCTTTTAGTTTTATTGCCATCCTGTAACTTCTTAGTATTGAATATATTGGCACTGATATTTTTTTCTACATTAATTTGAATTACAGTGAATCCCTGCTGCATTGTAACCTCTCCATTACAACCCCGCCCATTTGCGAGGAAAATTTCTCACAATGTTACTTTAGCCATCTGCGAGGTTCCCGAGCCGACGCATGCACAGTGCCTCTGCTCTGCCAAGGGGCGGTGCCGCAGTGCCTGTGGGGCGGGACTGCCGTCGCGGAACCGGAACGCCATGGACATGATCACCAGGGTTGGGGGTTGGGTGTGGGGAAGTAGTGCAGGGTTTGGGTTGTGGGAGCACGGTCACAGCAGCCTGGATAAACCCACAGATTCTTGGGGGGGGGGTGTCTCCTGAGTCAGAAGGGGCTCAGAACGGTTCCCTTTGCTCCCCTGTGCTGAGGGAGCCCAAGGGGAGAAGCAGAAAAGTGTCCCCAGTGCTCCAGAGCCCCGGGGGGTGGGGCAGTGGGCATGGCCTGCATGCATATTAATGACCTGCACTTCTTTGCGAGTTTGGCTTTTTGCGAGGCCTGTGACATGATCCGTTCCTCGCAAATGATGGGGTATAACTGTACTGCTGTTTCGTTTTGTTAGCATCCCTGTATTCTAACAGCACATCCATTAATACTAGCAGAACGTCATTTCGGCCGCTAGTAACATATATAGGAGATAGCAACATAATTGAGTGACACTACATTACATATCCTGCTATGTCAAAAATGTTTATTAAAATTATAACTGTACATAACAGCAGGCATTTGGTATCTCTTTCAGTTGCTTCATGACTAAGATTTGATTCACTCCTGGATCTGCCTCCTTTCTGTAGCCTTAAGTGTTTGGAGTGTTCTAATCTTATTGTTTCTAATAATTTCACGGTTAAAAAATGGAAAAATCTTCAAGACAAATAAAGTCCAGCAACCTGCATCTGAGTTTGAAACTTTAACTTTTTTTCTGGAAAAATGCAAAGGAAATGGAGAAGAAAACACTGAGCAGTGATACATTTTCCTCAGTCTATGAAAAGTCATAAGGAGTATTTCCCTTCATCGAGTTACTGGTTTGTTGGGGGTATTTTTGTTTCAAGAATGGAATTTATAGTATAGATCTTGAGTAAGGAAATACTGTAGTGCCAAAAAAGTGGTTTGTGCTGTGTCAGCTGGACACAGTTTCTGTTCTGCCTTACAAATGCTCTTGTACTGTGTTTGTTGCACAGGTGAGATTCTGCCACTAGTAAGTCCAGGAATAAGAACATCAGTCTGCTGTATGTTTGTCCTTACTGTAAAATTGCAATGGATTGTCTTCTTTAGACTTCTGAGAGATATGTATTTCTCTCACCAAAGACTAAGCAACGTGTCATGCAATTGGATAAGGCATTGTGATATTTCTGAGGGGCCAGAGCTTCCAAAGACAGTCTTTGAGTTGTGTCCAGGAATCTTTTATGCAAATAAGTTTGAGCCTAATTTTGCTTTACTGACATAACCCCAGCCTGCTAACCAGTTTGTTAGTAAAACTTTGAGGTTTCCTGGTTTCAGCAATTCAGTTGCCAGCAGATGAGAGTCAAAATAGTGATATTGATTTGATATCAAATGGGACATTACTGTAGAGGTGACTGTTTGATGACTGTTTGGAGTCAATGTGAAGACACACTGTGGTGTTCTGAAACCAGGAAAGTTTCCTTATAGCCAAATGACAGGTATATTGCATTGCTATAATCCAAAAGAAAGCATTGTGGAAGGTTCAGTGAAGTCTGTCCACTAACCACTAAAATGTGACAGAAGCTAATAGCCCGCTGGAGACAGCGTCTTAATTGCATTACTTACTCCAGCTGCCTGTGAAAGCACAACATTAGCAAAGAACCAGATATTACCCAGCTACAGTCAGCCAAAAGAAACAGCATATGGGCTGTTTCTCAAAATGCTCTTCCCACCACATGTATTTTCTTCCAAGGATTCAGATTCAGCTACATGTTCTCCGCCCACTAGCCAGTTTCATGCTGTCTGCCTGGTAGTGGGCTTGTGGTGCTGTGTAGCAAAAGAGAGATAAAATGACATTTCATCTGAAAGTATTACATTTGATGCCAACCAGTCACTGTATGCAGGTGTTGAAGTGATTCACCACAAAAGAAGATATATAGAAGAAATGAGAGAATATTTCTTCATTGCTAGTCATTGAAAGTGTCATTTGAAGGACTGATTTTCATGTTAACAGTTATCCTCTGATCCTTACTTGGGCAAGAAGCCATATGTTATTATAACCAATGGCACTGAACGCTTCAAGGGTATGCAAAAGATGAGAGTGAATGTCTGCCCTCTGACACTGAGAGGATATCATCCATGAGTATCACCAAAGCAATTTTAGTCTGAGGTCCCAGGTGAGAATCCTGCTCTACAACCTTCAGTTATGTTTGCCTCTGGTAATGGCTGTTTGACTTCATCTCTTCAGAATATGTAAGGCACTTGGCTGGAATCATTGTATCGGCATGGCCCTCTTCAGGATTGGTTGGATTTTTACAAGTAAAGCAGGTGAAGAACATTTATCTGGAACCAAGACACAGCAGTTTCATGTAGGAGACACATATTCCTCTACATATAACTGGATTTGAATCAAATTGACAAACCAATGGTCAAGACACCTTTTGATGAATGAACATTATAAACTGGAGTGGTGCATGAAGGATTTTGTCTATTGGCTGCCTCTGTGAGGACTCACACTGGTTTTGAAGACTTTCCAAACTACTGTTGTGTGAAAGAAGATTGCAGTTCTTCACCTTGTTTATTCAGGTTTGATGCAAGGGGTGGACGCAGGATTGGAGAAATAATGCTTCATCTTGGATAGGCTCTTTGTTCTGGCTGTTAATTCTCTTTTTGTAAAAAAAAAAAATCTGGATGTAAGCCAGCTAAATTAAATTAATTTATAGTAGAAGGTGATTGTTCAAATAATACAAGCTAAAACAAGTGTTGCTGCAGATACTGTGCAATCCTCCTATCTGCCTATTTGAAAACACTTCAGGCTTATTAAACATATATTGTTCCTTCTGCTTTCTAAGGCTTCGTTTTTTTGCATACTTCAATGATTCTTAGCACATGCATATTGATAGAAAGAAATGCTGCTCATCCTTATTGGTCTGATTCAATATTCATGAGTGCTAGGAATAGGCTTATTAAATGGAAGATGGCAATTGAAACTTCATTTACAGCACACAGAAGAGGCATAATAATGGCTAAGAAGACCAAATTGCATGGCTTTGAAAAATCTCCACAGAGCAGTCGTTAAGCATTGTTCCACAGTTATATGACTTCATTTCATTTAGTATTTGCATACTAATAGAAAGCTAAAGTTACAAGTCTACTGCTGTGAGCAATGGTTAGCCACTCCCAGTCCTTTTGTTTACTTCTACAGTCATCCACATTGCTTTGGCAGAGCACGAGGAGAAGCTTTGATGATTTCAGCTGCAACAAACCAAATCAAACTAGAGATCAATAATGAACTTAATTTGCTATAGAGACAGTCTGGTTGCTATTTCAGCCAGTAAGGTAAGTTAATAACTATTTGGGGCAAAAAAATAAATTAGATATTCTAATTTCATTGTTTAGAAATTTAATAAAAACTGGTTTCCTTACCTTTGTCATTACATTCTGGGCTTATTTCACATACCATTATGTGTGAACTTTTGAAACTAGTGTCTTAAAACTAAGGGGCCAGTATACCTGTTTGCTTAGTTCCTTTATTTGGGAACCTAGACTATCTATTAGAAAAATCCCGTTCCTTTACATCAAAAAATACATTAAAGGAAATGATGAGTCAGTCCAACCTGGCTAGTAACAAAGTGTGAACACTTCCAGAGCAACATAAATTTAGTTAAAGATCAACACAGGTAATTTATATACTAAATGATGATGAATCCAGGTAAGATGTTGGCTAGTAGCAGTACTTCATCTTTATAGCCTGCTCTGTTTACAAAAGAATATCAGTCATTTAGTCGAAAAGAGAGAAACTACTGTAAGGTTTAGCTTTCATACATGTAACAATTTATTTCTAAGGGTATGCCCAAGTATTAAGTTTCAGTAAGCTGTGTGGCTCAGAGGCCTTTGCTGAGTATTTTTGGTATACTTTCAAGTAATAATGGTTTTCTGTTTCACTATGCTTTTTGTGTAAGTGAAGTGCACTCTTGATTTTTAAGCTTGTAAAGAAAGAATTGTACATAAGCTTAAAGATTTTTTTACAGAATAAAATGTTTCCAGGATCTCTGTTACTTCATAGTGTGAATAATAATAATTCTATTTTAATAAAAGCAATTATGTTCATTGTTAGATCTGAATTTAGTTCTTCTCCCTTTTTCATGAGAGTGAAAACAATCATGCAAGTGGTGCTGTTGCTTGATATTCTGATACTGGAAAATTTATATTGCCAAGGTAATTGGATAATATGATTTTCCTAAAAGCATGAAACAGCTTTATCTTAAGTATGTCAGTCTTAATCTCATTAATCCTCTAAGGCTACAGATACAGTGGATATGCACTTGTATGCAGCGGAGTATGTGACCTTGGAAGACATAATATTGGCCATTCAAACAAAATAAGAGCTTGTGGGAAAATTTGTACAAACCCCCTCCCTGAAAAAAAAATCAAAGACCTGAAAGTTCTCATATACACTTCTCCCAACATTTTTCCTGATCAGCAGAAAAAAACATACCGCAGGAGGTTTAGTACCATATGTGTAGAATCAGATTGTATTAAATAATCTGATTTGTTTTATTTTTGCATTTTTTATTTTGAAGGGGTTTTACTTTTTTCTCATGATATGAAACACTTTACTGTGACAGAATGTTGCACTATCTTCATGAGCTGTTACAGCCGTTACTTTTAGGCACCAAAGAAAGCACTCTGAAAATCAGGTCACTTGTTTTAGTAGGTTTTGCTTGAGGTATTTGACTATCGGCATAGCAGTTGGCATCATTTTATCTGCCTTTTTTTTTTTCCAAATAGCAGAATAGGTACAATGAAAAGAAGCACTGAGCTTTAAGGGTTGTTTGTCCTACTCAAATAATGGACAGAAAGTGCTCTAAGACCCTTTCATAAAATGTATTACAACTGTTAATAAGCAAAGCAAGACCTCTAAATTGTTTCTTTACCCTGCAAATGCTCTTTACGAGTTACATGATGTCTTACTGTTTTCTCCTACTCCAGCTTCTCAAATCAGGCTTTCTGACTCTTGTGAATCTGAAATAAAAAATGAGATAAAGAGGAGCTGGACCCAAATTTCTCTCTCCAATATTCTCTGATATACTGAAATGTTACTGAATAAATAAAAAAGTCACAGAACTGAAATACTGCCCTCCCTTCCTTCCTTCCTTCCTTCCTTCCTTCCTTCCTTCCTTCCTGCCTGCATTCCTTCCTGCCTGCATTCCTTCCTTCCCTTCTTTCTTTCATGAAAAAACACCAGAGCTGTTTATTCAATTCTGCTCCTCCAGTGGATTCTGTTAATACTTAGTACTCTCAGTCTTAGTCTTACCCTTTTCTAGAAGAATATTTTAAGAGGTTTTAGGTGTATTTATTCAGTAACTTCCTATAGATGCACAATTCTGTATGCCATCATTCAGCAAGAAAACTGTACTTCGAATTATATTCTGGCCTTAAGGAATTTATATTCTTAAATCCCTGGCAAATATAATAATTTTTTTTTTAAAAAAATAGTAGCATGCAACAAACACTGCAAGCTGCTGGAAGATAAGAATTTGAATGTTCCTCAGAAGTAGAGTTACCAGAGCCATTAACTCATCGATATTTAGAAACAACAGGAAATTTATTTTAAAAAGGCACAAGGAAAGAATTAAATAAAGCAGGAAGCAGTTGAGAAGGAGGTTTAAGTCCTGAGAAAGAGGACTGAGACATAAGAAATACGTATTGACAAAGGTGCAAACTAGGGTAGAATTCCAGGACTAAATCTTCAATACTTTGAGGAAAATATTTAAGCTCGAAGTGAGTTTCAAGACCAGATTTGACCAAGAGAGACCTGGGAGAAGAGGACTGTTTAAGCCTGGCAGTTCAAGGAAGGCTGTAAAGCATTGTAACAGTAGCAGGAAAAGAAGAGCCAATGAAGGAAGAAAGTTGGTAAGCTCTTGGTTTTGAAATCATCAGGAAATGAAGAAAAAGTATAGTTTCTTGTCCTAGGGTGGTGTGTATATATTCCATATCTTTGTGTTTGGGCTTCAGTTTATGAAGAATTTTGTTGTGGATACTGGTCCTTAGAAACACCAAGGTCATTTTCTCTGTCTATCCAGAAGACAAGAAAAAAAATCCTAAAACTGAGAAGCTGCATTTGAAGAAAAAAAAATAAATTGGAGTAGCTCACACAGCAGCGGCACAGGCAGGGAGCTGGTTGGAGCTCTCTGACAGCTGCAGTTGTGTGGGGCTGGAGAGGGGCTGCTCTGGTGGGTTTGCTCCAGCTTTTGGGAGAGCCCCGTATTTTTTTTTTTCCTCGTTTTNGCCCCAATTTGCCTCAAACCTTGTCACTTGTGAATAGTTTAATACATATACTCTATATAATTAATTATAGCTAGTAATAAGCAAATCAAAGAGTAGGACCATTAAATATCTTTTTTCTTTTGTATCATGACTACTTGTATTTACTTGTAAATAAAATACATTTACTGAATACTTAAAAAAATAAAATACATTTACTAAAAACCCTTTTGCAGGTTCACTTTTAGTATAAAAAGTAGTGTTTCTGCAAAATAAGTGATCCTTGTGGGTCCCTTCCAACTCGGAATATCCTGTGAATTTCAAAGATCCTGCTCCCCTGCATATTGTTTCTGCAGTTACTGAAAGAAGGATGTTGGTTTACATGGTCAGAAGCCCAGGAGGAGAGGAAGGGTGATGAAGGGTGGGCAGGAGCACTTTGCTCTTGAACTGTCCTGTCTTATGTCTCAAAATCTCATGAATGAACATTCCCAGTGTTCCTGATTTTCAATACAAAGAAGGGGAAGCACTGACTTCAGATCAAGAGAGATAATGCACACCAATAAGAAGAAGAAAAAAAGAAGATAATAAAGAGTTGTATGACTCAGACACTCAGGCTATCATAATTTAAAAGGAGAATCTCTGCAAGCTGGCGAGTATTCAGTCTCACCAATTATGCTATAGAAGCAATAGTAGTAAAATATCACACTTGCAAACCTACTTTAGTGATGATTAGTACGTAGCTCCACCAATTTGAAATGTATCTTAAACCAGAATCATCCTGGTGAGTGTTCCTATGCACACCCTATCAGAAAATATTATAGTGTAGGGATTCATATTTCAGCTTTTGTGCCTCCCCAAATACGTTCAGTATGTTGAGCTGAACCAAAAATACCCTAATCCAGCTTAAAAATGCTTTGAATGAAAATAGCCCCAAAAAATCAGATTTATGGAGCACAGTATTAGACCCAACTGAGGCTTCTGTGTCAGCATGGTTGCTAAAAACTTTCCAGATAAGTAATGGCAAATAGCAAAGAACTCTATATATGTTTGTGTCTATGCAGGGGAAGAAGTGGGTCTCTATTGCAACAGCAACACATAATCAAATAGGACTGAGAACAGGCCTTTTGCCATCAGAGTTTTTGTTGCAGCTCTTTTGTGGATTATCACGGTCAAATTTTGCTATGCAGTAAGAACAGGGAAGAATAAGAGAATTGTGTTTATGATTTCAGGTTCCGCAAGATGAATGGACTGGTTACACTCCACGAGGAAAAGATGATGAGATTCCCTGCCGACGAATGCGTAGTGGCAGCTACATCAAAGCCATGGGGGATGATGACAGTGGAGACTCAGACACAAGTCCGAAGCCATCTCCAAAGATTGCTGCACGGAGAGAGAGCTATCTTAAGGCCACCCAGCCATCCCTCACAGAGCTCACTACCCTCAAGTAAGTCTGTGTTTTACTACATCATATAGAGCTCTTCATTAAGACTTACGGTTTCTGTTCACAGAATCACAGAATCACCGAATTAACTAGGTTGGAAAAGACCTTTGAGATCATTAACTCCAACCTATGACCTAACACCACCTCATCAAGCAAACCATGGAACTAAGTGCCACGTCCAGTCTTTTTTTAAACACTTTCAAGGATGGTGACTCCACCGCCTCCTTGGGCAGGCCATTCCAAAGGTCGATCAGTCTTTCTGAAAATATTTTTTTCCTATTTGTTCCTATTCTTTCCTTCTAGCTACTAGTTATGGAAAGTATTTGAACAAATGTGTTTAGTCATGCTTATTTTTGCATGTTTTTTTCTGAACAAGAGTAAATTTCAGAATGTATTTCAATGTTATGCTGAAAAGGGACCTGCACTTTGAATTTACAAAGTATTTTAACTTGTTACTCTTAAGTGGGTATCCAGGTATGTACAGTACTTCTGCTCTTTAAGTACTTTGCTGAATTATAGCTTTGGCTTAAAAAAGCTTTGCATAACTTTGCATTTATATATACTCAACATGTGAAATTAGCCCTAAGCTAGTCTTTATAATGCATCAGAGACCATCTGACTTTTAATTAAAAAGAACAAAAACTGTCTGAAAGTAGACAATGACTCCTTTTCCACTCAGAATTGCAATGTATTTTGTGGAGAACCAAAACCTGAAATCTTTAGTCCAAAAAAATCATGAGTTTATGTTTTTTAAATATCACTGTGTTTTTCTTTTATTTAGGCCTTTTAAAAAGGCCACACAAATTCTCAGGAAAATTACAAAAATTGACAGTTTTATTAATGTTTTATTTTAAATTATTCTAAAATTGAGAGACCCCTTAAAGCAAGAAAATAAATTGTATATATACAAGAAAATAGTGTGAATTTAAAAATCTACAATTGTTTCTGTTTGTCTTCTACAAAATTCATAACAGTGAATCATAATTCACTGGACCAAAAATAACATAACTTTAGTATAACTTGCCTAAGGCTGTAGCTTTAAAATTATATTAAAATAATTTCTATCTCGTCTAGTATCCATGATTAGTGACAAAAGACTCATTCTGCATTTCCCTCATTAATTTCCTCTCCTTCTTTGTCCTCCCCTACCCCAGTTTTTCCCAGAGACCTTATCTGAGAAATAGATTTTAAAGAAAAGTGTTTGATCCTTGTTAAGAATGTCATGCTCTTGACATCTATGATGAAAACACCAGCAGGAAAAAAGCATGCTTATTGCAGCTCCCTATAGCAGCCTGCCTGACTTTGTCTCAAGGGAAGCCAGGGATTGCTTCTGTTTCCATTAGTGTCCAGAGGAGAAAGCAATCTCATTTTTCTGCAAGGATTTTCATAATCTAGTTGGTGCTTGCTCAAGGGATCCAGTGAGTCCTTTCATCATCCAGAAGACTTTACCACATCCTTTCCTGAGCCAAAATGCCTCCTCTGAGGTCAGTTGTTGCAACATCTGCAAGGTGAAATCTCATGTTACATACGACCACAAGCTCCATCAAGCTGTACTTTATGCCATAGACACATTATCAGGCATGGTCCTTATTCTTTTGGAGTCTTAAGAAACATGAGTTCCACAGTTCCATAATACATATATATGAAGGACAATGCATTACATAGAGTGTATTTGTTCTTGGTAATTTCTGTTCTCTGTAGATAAAAGATTTGCAAAAGAATGCCAAATTACAAAAACTAAAGACTCCTCTGTGTCGCTGTTCACCTTTGGAGGATGTTAGATCAGAGGGACCAGGCAGCAGAAGGTTTTGCGTTTAGCTTTGAAGTCATTGTAATTCAGCAAAGTGCTTGTGCAGATTTTGAATTTCACGTTTTTAAATCTCTTCCTATTTGGGAAATATTTTATGAATATTTTTGATTTTAAGCTCCATAAAATTCATGTAAGTTTCGGAGCTATGCAGGAGTAGGATGTAAATCACAAGATAGAAGAAGGGCAGGAGAATAGTAAATGTTAGTAAAACAAAAAAAGAGGAAAAAGCAGGAAATAACTTTTCCTTTACAATGACTTTTCATCATAAATTAGGAAGAAATAGAATTATTTCTTTTAATTGATGCTGATATTTTATAGAAATATGTCTTCCTGGGAAGGCTTTCACTTTCAGTGATAATATGTATACGTAATACATAATTATGTATTGCTTTTATTCTTTCTTCTGAACATGATAATTTCAGAGGGGAGGGGAGTCATTATGAGAAACAGCTCACTCTGAGAATTTAAGTCTTCTGTTAAGCTAGGTCCTTGCAGATTTCTTGATACTTTCTTAATAGCAAGACTTCACCTTGGCCATGACATTGCTTATTCATCCTATGGCTATCCTGATTACTTCGTGAGTTGTGATAGTTTTGCTGGCATGTGGGACAGAGACTAAATTAGGGCTCTAACTCACTGAATGCAAGTCATCAAGCAATTGTGTGATGTGTGATAACAAGTTATTTCCTTGGCTTAGTGTTGACTTGAGTTCAATTTGCACCTGAATAAGAGCTTTGTGGAAATGAGCCAAAAGACACCTTAGGCAGCAGGCAGCCTTTTACTGTCACTAGTGGACCTTCTAGTTGACCTTGTAGGATATTAACACCTTTAAGCTGAGTAGTATTTCACTCCTTTAGTCATGGGTTTTTCTGTCTCTGAAGAACAAAGGACCTTGTGAAAGTAACGTTTCTACAGCAGTAATTGTCAAGATCTTGTGCACTTCTTTCTGCTACTCGCTTTCTCTATTTGCTGTATGCAGTCTCTAATTGGCTTCGCTTTCATCTGTGGCAAAGCAAACAACTTAAAAACATGTTCCCTTTTGCTTTCACAGTTGTTTTTGAAGGGATTTTTCATCTTGTGGGACTTTTCCTCTCTGACTACTTTTAAGTCTAATATTGGTCTCACAGCCCACGCTGTTCCTCCCACCTACCTACCTACCACTGCTCATGTGCCTACTCCTCTAAGAAAAGATTTTCATTATTACCGATGTTTCTTTTTATATAAGGAATAACCTTTGAACAGCACAACTGTGTCATATATCCTTTATATAATACAAATTGATTTTCCTGGTTTTGCCTGGGGTTTTTTTTCTTGCTATACCATACAATCTCCCTCCTACAATTCCTCATTGCCATGGTTTCCATGTGGTTACAGCACGTGTCAAATGCCGTGGGACCAATCTGGATAAAGCACAGCTTGCTCTGATTTCAAAATATAAATCTCCGCTGCTGTATTTTCATTATCCTATCAGGAAGTAAACAGGTTTTTTTCGCGGTCCTTGCTGGCAGTATCTTCTTGGTGTTTAAGTTCTCACAGTCTAGATAAACTGATCCAGATGGGGAAAAAAGGTGGTATTTTCTTGTCCATTCCTGAAAAGTGTCAAAGTTTTTTCTTTCACTTGTAAGCAGATTGAAAATGGACTGGTTTGCTAACTTCTAAAGAAGGTGCAGGCAACAGACTACTGGCAATTCTGTTACAGCGGAGTTTGATTCAGGACATATTCCTTCACTATCTACATGTACCTTGTTTATGCCTGTTTTTTGCTGTCCACATGCCAACGTTCCACCTCAGTCTCTCAGTAACATTTAACCAAGTTTGCTAGAGAGACTGAAATCTGAAAGATATTAAGTTCCAGCAAACTTTATGAAGATCTGTAGCTGGATAGGGCAGAGAAGGATCTGCAGCCAGCCCTTTCATTCTTTTGAAGGACTATGGGCAAAATAGCTTATGAGTCAGCACAAGGAATACATAACATGATGGCCGCATTTTCACAGCATAAAAGATAAGGAATATGGAAGGAACTGGAAAACTCTCTGGAGGACTAGAGGTCTAAAAGATGGATCTTGTCACCATAGATATTCTATTTCATTTTGCTTTTCCCCCTTTCTCCATTGCAGGCACACTTATTGCTTAAAATACAGGTTCAGAATATGCTTCCTAACTCAATATTAACGCTATTTTTGGGACTTAGCCACTTAAGTCTTTTGGTCTTTGGGTAGGGATTTGGTTTTGGTTTTGTTGGTTTTTATGGGCTTTTTTGTTGGCTGTGTTTTGGGGTTTTGTGAGTGTTAGGGGCAGGGGGTGGTGGTTTGGGGGAGTGTACGGGGGTTTTTTTGGTGGTAGTGGTAATGGGGGTCCAGGGGGGTTGTAAAATGTTACAGAATTTAATGGTAATCTATTTACGAGCATATATTTTGCATTGTATACAGTTGCAGAATTGTTCCTTTGAATTCATATTTGATCACAGAAATATTTTCTGAGACAAGTTGTAATCTGTGATCACTGCTGAATTGAAAATTTCATTGATCTTGTTACTTTGAAGATGCATTTGTAGAATTTATGTCGGAAGGAGAGAATTAAGAACAGAAAAGAGTTTTTTCTTAGCAAATCTTTATTTTAAAGGTATTTTACTAGATATGGTGTTTTCCCAGTCAGCTATGTCTTGGAGAAACACAATTGTAAACAACACAAATATATTTTAATGCACACGATGTTTCATCACTGATGATGAAGAGTATGTGAACATATAAGCAGAAGAATTCCTCTACATAACTTCCTTTTTAGATGAATTTATTCCTGTGATTTACTGCATAGATGAGTGACAATTCCTAACTTTAAACTTGAATCAGAGACATTCCAAAAATAATGTCTCAAAATACAGTATATCTTTGCTGCATTGCAACCCCTCCATTATGACCTTGCGCATTTGTGAGGAAAATTTCTTGCAATTTGGTTTCGGGGATTTGCAATGTTCCCTGGCCAACGCATGCGCGGTGCCTCTGCTTCACCAAGGGGAGGTGCCGGCGCTCCCTGTGGGGCCGGACTGACCCGGCCCCACGAGGAGGGCATGCAGTTTCTCTGGCTCGCCATGGCATTTAGAGCCCTGCAGTACCGTGCCCTGGTCCCTGACCCAGTCCTATGTGTCTCCATGCCCAGTCCCTACAGCGGAAGGGTCACGCCGCAGTATGCCCCAGGCGGCCGCTGAGACCCAGCTCAAGAATGCCAACCAGAGCCTGGGGACACCTCTCCCTGGCCATGGAGGCAGGGTGAGCACATGCAGTGACAGCAGCCAGGTGGCCATTGCAGAAGCAGCTGGGATGGTGCCAACCCCGTGGCTGCGCCACACTGACAGCCCTGGCGGGCCAGGACAATGTGGGGGCAGGACGGCATGGGGCCGGGACGGCATGGGGCCGGGGAGTGGGGGAGGAGTGGCGCAAGGTTTGCGCTGCCGGTGGGGCAGTGTGAGCGCACGCGGTTTCAGCAGCCCAGCCCTGGCTGCAGATGTGGAAGCGGCAGCGTGGCCGAAGAGAAGTCCAGGGATTCTCAGGGGAGTCTCCCGAGGCAGACAGGGCACAGAAATGCTTCCCTTTCCTACCCTGTGCTGTGAGAGCCCATGGGAAGGAGTTGAAAAGGTTCCCCAGCACTCCTAATTGGCTGGGGGTGGAGCAATGGGCGTGGCCTGCATGCATATTAATGACCTGCACATATTTGCAAATTTGACATTTCGTGAGACCTCTGGCATGACTCATTTCTCGCAAATGAGGGGGTATAACTGTATATGCATCTTATTTGTTTATACCCACACTTATATTTTTATGTATTAATGCAAATAGCATATTATAGGTACGGTTGGGTCTCCTATAATGCGGACCCGCAGTCTTAATTGGGAGCCGCGTAGCCCTACTTCCACGTTGAATGGTGGCCATGCTGCTGCCGCCACCCATACTGCCCCCGCGACCACTGCTGCTGCCTCCCATGTTGCCCCTGCTGCCACCCGAGCCACCACCAATGCCCGGGCAGCCGTCACGGCTAGTTGTGGCTGCCACCACCACCAAGGCATCAGGTCGCGCATGCGCAGTTGTGAAACAGGTCTCCTACATCGCTAAAAAATCATGCCGCTAAGATCTGAAGCCACAATATGGGGGCACGAAGTGCAAGAGGGCCGACTGTACTTTCTACATGTATATTTATGGAAATCTGAAGATAAAATTGTTTTAGAAACCTCTGTGTCATTTTTCTTAATATCCTATGAAATAACAATAAATTATCAAGCTCAATTAAGTGGTAGAATCTGGCAGAGAGCTTAGTAGCAGTGATAAAAGCAAGAAGAGAGGTAAATCTGCTTTATACATCCTAAATTCCCACTTTTTTGTCACATCTCTGAGAAGTGATCAGATCAGTTTCTGGAGTATCAGTATCAAGATAAAGTCAACCTATACAGTTATACCTCCTAATTTGCGAGGAAGGGGTCTCCCAAGGGTCTCGTGAAATGTCTACTTCGCAAACAGTTGCGAGTCATTAATATGCATACATTCCATGCCCATCGCTCTACCACTTGCCACTCTGGAGGGCTGAGGATCATTTTCCACTCCTCTCCGTGGGCTCTCAAAGCACAGGGGAGCAAAGGTAAGTGTTTCTGAGCCCTGTCTGCCTGGGGAGACCCTCAGAGAATCTCCGGACTTGTCTTCAGCCAAGCTGCCTCTTCTGCAGCCACCACCAGGCTGCTGCCACCACGCATGCTTGCACTGCCTCAATGTGCCCTCCCTGCAGGGCTGGGTCAGACTCGCCCCACAGGGAGTGCCAGCGCCACCCCTCGGCGAAGTAGAGGCACTACACATGCGTCAACTCCATGAATCACTGAGGCAGATTTATGGGGAAAATTTTTCGCAAACCAGCGGGGTCGCAATGGAAAAGTTGCAATGCAGCAAGACATGACTGTATTACTAATCAAATCTTTACAAAGTTGCAGGACCAGCTCTGCTAGGATGACTTACAAAGAGAATCAAGCCACTTACCATTACTTAGTATGAAATGTTTCAAATAGAAAATCCCCTGACCCTGGTATAAGCAATGCTTAAGAAACATCTGAGAGAAATTATAGGGATGTAATGGTAACTGTAGCCTGAGACACTGGCAAGACTGTTATAGCATTTGAGCAAAGTGAAGCTGTTGTCCTTATTCTACACTTCACCATAAGGCATAACATACATCCTTAGATGTGATAGCCATCCCAGGCTTGGGAATGAACTCTCATTTACTTTAAGGTGTTTCTGTATTACTATAAATCAATCCCAAAATATCCAGAAAAAAAAGTTGTAATATAAACAAAAGCATACTTTTTTTTTTTTTTTAATTGAGCTAGTGTCCTCATTCTGCTAAAAAGATCTGACCCAGATCACAGACATGGGGAAGGGAGAGGGAAAAGAGATGTGGTACAATACCACATTTTCATTATGATGAAT
The DNA here is from genome assembly GCA_013390025.1 of Pitta sordida. NCBI lineage: Eukaryota > Metazoa > Chordata > Aves > Passeriformes > Pittidae > Pitta > Pitta sordida. The sequence continues at coordinate 167,998 of WEKX01000121.1, read as the reverse complement.
ATTTTTAGACATACACAGGGAAGCTTGTTAATTTTCTTTCTTGTTGAATGACTTCCAATTAGAGAACAATGACTTTGCTAATTAGTACAAAAGGAATAAGTCTGATTAATCTTTTACTAGTGTTTTACAGTATGTTTTCAGTACAGTTGATTTAATTGGTTCATGTTGCAGTCTCTTTCATTTTTATCAAACCTGTAGCTAGCTGGAAAGAATTGTTTCCATATTCCTTGAAGTGTGTTCTGTTTCTTTACTTGAAAAGGGAGGGTTTTGAATTTCTCACAAAAGAGGTGAGAGAGGCAGAAGCATTGCCGTGAGCTCTGGACAAGCAGCCTAAGGAGTAGTACAGTGAATCCCCGGTGCATTGTGACCTCTCCATTACGACCCCACCCATTTGCAAGTCAATTTTCTGGCAGTTTTGATTCAACAATTTGTGAGTTTAGCCGGCCGACGCATGCGCAGTGCCTCTGCTCTGCTGAGGGGCGGTGTCGCGGTGCCTGTGGGTCGGGACTCACCCCGCCCTGCAGGGAGGGGACTCACAATGGCGGCACCGTGCCCCCGTCCCTAACCTGGGAAACTGCCCCACGAAAGTGAGGCATGCGAGATCGGGCAAGTGCTGTGTGCTGGGAGAGGGCAGCTGTCTCTGCCCTCTGGGACCATATGGGCAGCGTTGCCTCTCCCAAGACTGATGGATGTTAAAGGGAAGGAAACTCCAATATCAACCCGACACCCCCCCTCCCCCAGGGGCACCCCTTCCCCGCCGCGGAGGAATGGCAAGCATGTGTGGTGGCAGCAGCCAGGTTTCCAAGCCTGCTCTGACTTGGGAGACCCCCCCACTCCGAGAATCCACTGGCCTCTCCAGGCTGCCACGACCGCATGCCCACAGCCCAAACCCCGCGCTGCTGCTCTCTCCCCCCAGCCCCGGTGCTCATGCTCAGGCATCCTGGTGCGGCCCAGTCATGGGGCCAGTACACCTTGGCAGGGCTGCCGGAGTGCCAGGGGGTGGAGCAATGGGCATGGCCTGCATGCATATTAACAACATGCATTTCTTTGCGAGTTTAGCTTTTAGCGAGGCCCGTGGCCTGACCTGTTCCTCACAAATGAGGGGGTATAACTGTATTCTGGAACTATTATTGGCCTAGAGTTTTGGTTTAAGACCAGCATAATGTTATTTGTCACTCCTTGGACGAGAGATCGTTAGAGATGTAACAGGATTTATTTACAAAAAAAAAAAAAGGGACCAGGGAGAATAAATGGGAAATGATGTGTGTGCAAGTGATATCAGCAGCAGGGAACAAATAACAAAATTAGGACTCCCCCCTCCCAACACATGACGGATCCCACCCACAACGCGATGGAATCCCTCAGAACCCAACCCTCACCAAAGCACCAATACCCAAAAGAAAATCCGAACAACAGCAAAATATGGATAAAAACGGTAGTGATGTCCACCAGCTATCATCAGGGAAGGACGAGCATCAGCAGGGGTAACGAATGATGCTGATGTTCCATGGATTCAGCTGGGAGAAAACGGCAGCAGCAGCAAAATGCAGGAGCTGGGGCAGCAGATGATTCCCAGTGGGTGAAGCGAGGGCAAGAGAGAGTGTCTGTCTCATGCCATAGCTTTTAAAATCTTCCCCAGTCCCTCCCCCAGTAGTGTCCTCTCTGTCCAATGGGGTAGCACTCCGAGACACTGATGTTGTCTGTCTTCTGCTAACTCTGGAAGAGCCGGTGGTCCACGCCGTCATCATGGCAGCTTCCAGCTGCCTTCACGTGACTGCCACCGGCTCGAGTGGGGAACCGGGCGGGCGTGCAGCTGCCATTGTGCACTGCTGTGGCAGTCCAGGACCCGTCTGCTGTGCCATTCCACTCCGCGCCGCTGGCACTGGCCTCCTGCCTGTGCTCACCCTGCTGCCTGCCACTCCCCGAGAGCCGATGGGGGCAGCATGGCCACTTCCAGGCTCCAGGGAGTCCACATTGCTGGCCGTCCGTGCGCTCCCACAGCTCACAGCACTCTGGTGGCAGAGAAGGGAGGCCGGGGCGTGGGAAGGGCTGCGCCGCACTATCATGCTCTCTCCCTGGGAGAAAATGGAAAAACTTCAAAAGGAAAACCAGGTACATATGTATTAACCCATGGCACCTAGGTAGTAACTTTCCCAGCTTGCAGTCACTGATGTAGGACCTATTACAGTCGGGTCTCCTATACCACAGTCTTATACCACAGTCTTATTTGGGTCCCGTGAAGCCCTACTTCCATATTGAATGGTAGCTCATTAATATGCAAATTTGCCCCACACCTTCAGACGGCTCCCTAGTGCTGTTTCGGCACCATGTTGCTGTGTATCAGTTGCCACAGCAGCCACACCCAGGGTGGGTGGCGAAGCGGCAGAGCCACCACCACCGCGCCCAGGACAGGGCAAGCGGTGGCTATGCGGGTTGGTTTGCATATTCATGACTGCCTAATTGAATATTCATGCGTGCCAGGTCATGCATGCGCAGTTGCGAGAAAGGGCCTCCTTAATTGCTGACAAAACATGCCACTAAGATGTGAAGCCCTAATATGGGGGGGCACAAAGTTCAAGAGGGCCAACTGTACCTAACTTTTTATTTATGTTATTGCAATCCATTCTCTCTTCTCTCTGAAACTTGGGAGAAGCTGTTGGACACATTTCTCACTTTTCAGGCTTGTGTGTCAACAATTATTAAGTTCAATAAATAACTTATAAGTCAGAAGAAAATTTAAAAGGCAAGAGAAATTGAAATATATATTCTTCTGCCTATTCTAAGTAGGTGCGCGTGCTTCTGGAGCCAGTGGTTTCCTTATAGCAGCTGACATCTGTTTTGTGTATACCATAACGTTTAAGGAGCAGAGAATATTGATTTATTTAAGGACCATAGAGCTTGGAGCTTTTAATGAACAGTTGTTACTGGGGGTTCATAAAGCATATTCAGTTAGTTAAGGCTTAGTATCACTGATGGGCATGAAAGAAACTTGTGCGCCCTGGCAGCTTCCCTTCTGTGCTTTGTGTCTCCTCACACAAAAGTATGCATGTCTTTACAGCATGGGAATCAATCCGTTCACCTCTCCATTCAACCCTCTGTGGAGACAGGACATCCCTACTGTTCACTGCATAGTACATGGGTAGGATGAGCACTCCTTTCTATACGCCCTGTTATATCAGTATTCTCACATTTATATAAATAGTGTTAGTATTTCTTGTTTCTCTAAGATAAGAGATCAGAATTTTGTTGTAATCTGTGAACTACACTACTGCTGTTGTGACACTTGTACGTCTATGTGCTGAAATTTGAGGCAATGAAAGAGTCACCATTAAATTACATAAGAATAAATATGGAATCATAGAAGTGCAGAGTGGTTTGAGTTGGAAGGGACCTTACCCCAACCCCCCCAACTTCCAGTAGACCAGGTTCCTCACAGCCCCATCCCACCTGGCCTTGAACACTTCCAGGGTTGGGACATCCACAGCTTCTCTGAGCAACCTTTTCCAGTGCCTCACCAGCCTCACAGTAAAAAAATTCTTCCTAAAATCCAATTTAAACCTGTCCTCAATTTAAAGCCATTCCCCCTTGTCCTATCGTTATATGCCTTTGTCAAAAGTCCCTTTCCAACTCTCTTGTAGTCCCACTTTAGGTACTGAAAGGCCACAATAAGGTCTCCCTGCAGCCTTCTCTTCTTCAGCCATTAACATTGGCCAAAAAACAAAAAGTCTATTACTTTGCTAGTCAAAATGTGGACTTTTGGCAATACTAGAGAGGAGTTTTGTAAGTTGGTAATTTGTTATAAGTGGTAACTTCATTTAAATGATTGCTTTATTTGCAGGAAAGAAAATCCTCCTGTGTCTAGTCATCTGGCTCACCTTTGCAAAAGCTTTAGCTTTATGTTGGACATAGCTATGTGTGAAAGTTAGGACTTCCAACTTCTTCCTCTGTTAAGTCCTGTAAACAGTTACACATTTTACAGCAAGTGATGTTAACACAAGTTCACCCCATTGTTTTAAAAAGCAAAGCCTATCACTGTACTTTATGGATCAGATGGACAAGTCTTTGGCTTCTATTAAGAAACACAATTACAATTACTGAACTCAGTTTGTTTTTCAGCCATGTTTTTCTGTGTCTAGTCTTTAAACACTCTACTTCTTGTTCGTGTGCCAAACGGTCTTGTTTATTTTTAGCCCCTCTTCTGCCCACATACTTAAAAGAAACAGAGTTAATAATGCCCAATGGAGACAGGAGAAAATACTGCCTTAGACTGCAAGGGCACACACAAGGTATATGTTATGAAAATTTTTCTAACAGTAATGATAGCTAAGCATGGGAGTGAATTGCCAAAAGAAATCACTTCACTGGACATTTTTAAGAAACTTGTAAGAAATATCTGTCAGGACAGATTTAGGTATTGCTGATCCTGCTCTAGGGTAGAAGGAGGGACGAAATAACCTCTTGAAGACCCTGACAGACCTATCTTTTATGATTCTCTGTCTGTCTGTCTCAGGCTATTGAATAGTGTATATCCATTATCACTGCTCTTATTTCCTTGTCTTAACTTATTTTTTAATGTAAAAATACATATAATTCTCATCAGGACAAAGTTATTCTTGAAGGCGTGCTGTTAAACAGTAAATATAAATATCTCACACGCAGTAGTGCTGCACAATTCTTTCATGTTCCTTAAATGTTATTTCATTGCTAGCATTTTGAAATTATTCTCCCACTGCTGCCAGCCATACCATGCTTGACCCTTGGTATGTGATCTCGTACTATCTGGTTTAGTTTGCTAAGGGGAGCACAGCTGATGTATTGAGTCTGCCATGCAGAAAATTCACAGGCAAAAAAAAAAGATGTGCATTTGCACAAAATTCAGTCTGGAGTCCTTAGTGTTCTACATAGCAAGACAAGCAAACAGGCAACAATAATTTAGTTATTCATAATGATTTTCTATTCTGATCAACAAGAACTGCAGTCTTTTTTTTCACTCTGAAATGGTGGAGCCTTCTCAGATTTAAATCGGCAAAAGTTAAAATGGTATATATTGCTTTCATTTTAATATGAAAGACAAACTGCATTTCTGCAGACATGCTTTTGGATCTTCTGTTAATTTGTATCATGTTAGGGTGGAAGAAAGAAGGATGAAAATGAAGAATTGTTCTTCCCTTACATGTCATGTTGATGCCCAGTCATTTGTTTCTTTTACTTACCTGTGATTGTATTGCTGCTAAGATAGAGCAACTTTCTACTTAATTTAGTAATTCTCTGCTGGCTTGGGTGTGATATGGGGTAAAAGTTATGAACATGGGGCAGCAAAGAAAGTGTGTGGCCACTGAAGTAGGTGCAAGCATCAAATGCCACTCTGCTCCTTACAACACAAGTGAATAAAAGTTCATTTGAAGAGACTTGACTTTTTAAAATCTCCTCTCTTCCTAATGAAGTTATGAATCTTTTCAGGAGTGGAGAAATGAGAGAAAATCCTTATGGACTTTCTTAGATTTTTGCCTGCTTTTTTATTCATTGCACACCACAGACAGAACTGTCATATAATCACTGTTTTGTTTGCTGGTGTGAAAAAAATGTTAAAAGCACATTTGCAGCAGCTGCTGAGTTCTTATGGAAGACTTTTGTGGTTGCATGTGCAGCTGAGCTACATAGGAGTTTCCCATTTTCCCCAGAAGGGCTGTACTTACCCCATCAGCCTGCAGCCCAACTGCCCAGGAGCTTCGCCTGCAGCAAGCCCAGTGACCACAGAAGGCAATAACTGGTTTTGTCATCCCCAAATGCCAGCGGCCACATCCAGAGCACCCAAATCCTTCTCTTTCTTTAAGTGACATTGTGCTGGCAGCCATGCTTGGGTTGTGTCTCTGCAGCTCTGCACTGTGACAGTGATGTATCGTGCTGAAGGCAATCTCAGGAGTTCTCAGGACTAATATATAAATCTCTCGTCTTTCATATATATAAAACAATTGCTATGGCAAATCAGTGCAAAGCCTTCATTACCCTACACTTGAAAAGAAACCTTGAGAAACTTCTTTTGGGAGGTAGTTCTCCTTGAGCTAGTGCTAAAAAATGTTCATAGTTATTATTTATTGTTACGATATAGACGTTTACTAAAACTCTAATCATGGAAAATATTTAGTATTGTATGTACATATAACAAAAATTGGAAGATAATAATATAAGGTTCTTATTTAATTTATTACTTTTACTCTTTGTTTTACAAAACTTAAAACTGCTACTTTCTTTTATTGCATTTAAATAAATTATTTGGTTCTGAACATTGCATAAATCTCAAAACCAAGGATAAATACACAATGCGGAAAGCTTACAAACATTCAGAGTGAAATGCTGTCAATTACATCAACTGAGTCAGTTTCATCACATAATATTTATGTTTGTAGCAGTGAGAGAAATTACATTTATAAAAGATGGAATTTCAAGGGTAGACAACTTCTATTTTGAAAAGGATTTTTCTTCCTAATTCTAGTGGGATGTAAGCAGCATGTCAATCAACCATTCTCATGAAGTTGCAATTAAAAGCATTAGAAATCTTAGAAATGTTGGCACTGCCTAGTCAACAAAGTCCAGTCCAAATCTCTAGCCGTGGATTTCAGCCTGGTGCAGGATCTGTTGGACTCATGTCAGCCATGTGGCTGTAAGAGCTGTGAGACAACAGGGCTTTGGCACAGATATGTTGCTCAGACTTGTTTGAAATGCTGGTGAGTCAGGCTGTTCCACTGCAGTTGTTCAGCTGTTTACTATTGCGTAGAATGTCATCTCTGGCAGAGCAGTAAGTCTCTATTACTTCCTGCTCCCACTTTTCCCTGTGCCCTACTTAAAGATCACTTAGTTTGGGGCACAAATTAATACCTGTGATGAACAAGTTTGAATTGAGAGGGAGTGGATGTTGCCTTGTTCATAAATAAGGTGTTAGACTGATGGTGGATGGAATGAATGTCAGCGCTATGTCACAAACACTGATACACAGCAGCACAGTGCCGAAACAGCGCCGAGGGGCTGTGTGAGTGTGCAGGGCAAATTTGCATATTAATGAGCTGCCATTCAACGCGGAAGTAGGGCTTTGCAGCACCCGATTAAGACCGCGGGTCCGTGATATAGGAGACCCATCTGTAATACATCTCAATACTTACCTAGGTCACTTTTATCCAGTAAGAGACAGTATTTGCATGAAATATACTGCATTTACAGTCACTGTCCCTTCACACAGTAACAGAATTACCTATTTCTATATTTCCACCTCACCACTATGTTATTTCCTTTTCTGATGAATTTCACACCTTTGAAAATAATGAGTGAATAGCAGTTTCTTTTGCTTTAATTTATTATAGCCCTGATCCTAACACATCCTCCTGCTGGATTTTCAATAGTGGTTATTTAATTAATACTCTTTTTTACTAGTGCCATTATTAATATCATCCCTGGGAGCCATTCACATTTTACTGTCCCAGCTAGAGCTCCTGGACTCTTCTCTTTGCATCCTTTTTCTCTGGAGAGCTATGCATCTTGTGTTAAAAATGCCTCTTCCTTCCTTTCTCTTAGTGCTCCATTGCTGCCACCATATACACACTGGGTAATTGCACTCAGTTGCACTTCCAGCTAACTTTGGAGTGATTTCCTCAGCAACAGGACTTCCTCCCTGTTCCATTTCTCCCCAGAGAAGTTGCAGCAGTGTCTCTCGACCACAGCCCAGCAGCTGAGGTGCCCTTGGGGTTGACTGTGAGTCAGGCGGCCCTTGCACACTGATCCCTGTGCAAACACACGTGAATGCCGAGGAGGCTTTATCCTATCAGCCCTAATTGTCCCTTATCCAGAGTAGTTAATCAGATTCATTATATCTCTGTGGTGACTGCAGTATCCATCTGAGTGCTTTGCCTCTGGGAGCAGATTGACAAGCCCTCATTTTCCATTGAAATTGCCTATTATGACTGTATTTTTCCCCCTGTTCTCGGCTCCAGTACGTCCACATAATGGTAGTTTGTTATTTAATGTAACTGGTTCCCTTAAGGGCAACAGCCCAAAGAATAATAAAGGAATCCATTTGAATTTCATACAAACAATGAATCACCTGAATAGCTGTCTCTTTAAAAAACAGCACTGCAGTTTGATGTTGCTGTTGCAGAGATTCTTCTTCTTTTGAATATGTTCTCAGATTATGTGTTTCATTTTATGTAAGCCCTTTAAATGAGGTATGAAATAATAATAATAAATAAAGGAAAGTTCTTTATTTTTAGGGAATATTTTTAAAGAAGAGGATGAAATAAAATTGATATGTAAAGTATTACTTAAAACATTGATTTTAGGTCTTCTTGATGCTTATTTGCAAGTCTGGTTTTAGAACATTTTCAATTATCAATTTTTTTTTAAATCTAAACCTTTATCATAGATAGAATATTTATATTTCTAGGGATGAAAAGTAAAATTAGTCTTGTTTAACAGACATAAACACATAAAAGCTTACTTCTGAGTTGAATCTTACATTTTCTATTATACTATCTTATATTTTACAATTCCTCCCTCAGTGTTTCTGTCATGAGCAGCACTGAAACCAGCCAGAATGGGAAGGTTAGATGTGATCCAAGTTAGATCTGTGATGAATGTGAATCCCTTGCCCTTCTTCCTGGGTTACCCACTGCCCTCATTACAGGCCTGAGATATCCCTTGGGATGGCATGCCACTCCATGGGGAGGTATGCACTATATATAAAAACAACAATGTTGGGGTTTTTTCCCTAAGGCATGAGGCTTAATAGGAATAAGACACATGAACATGATTGTTGAGTGTTTCTCTGATAGTCCTTGGGAATACTATGCAATTGGGATCCGGGTCCTTAGTGCTGGATTCTGCAGTGTGTTGTTTACAAGTCTCAAGTGTAGCATTGAAAATCTGAGCTATCAAGAATTTTTTCTCCCCTCTGACAAAGTAGATATGATGTTTTAAATGTCAGCCTCCTACCCAATACAATGGGATGATAACCTCTGCCTTGAATTAATCAAGCTGCTTGTTAAAAAACATTATCTTGCCACTCTTTTTCCAAGTTCTTTTGAATTCAGACAAATTTAACAGCTTTCTCTTCCATAAAAATGATACACTAAGGTTAATTATAGTTCAGGAGCACTCTAATGTATGATTTAGCTGCTTGGTGTTTCTCAGGTCGAAAAGAGCCTGAGGGGTGCACCTGGAATGAGAACCTGGATTGCAGTGTTCCTGTAGGGAAGGGGAGGATCACTTGAGCAATTCAAACAAAAGACTGAAATTGCAAAACTCTCAGGTGTCATGCTCCTTCCTGTTCCAGAGGGGAGCAGAGTGTGGAAGAGTCTGGCCCCCACACCAATGTGCTGTGCCTCCATGGCAGGAGGCTGTGACCTTGGGAACAGGGACCAAGGACAGAGCATTGGGTGCCCCACTGCTGCTGTTCACTGCTTGACCTCTTGCCTTCCCTGCCACAGAGATTGGTGTGCTCCAGCTTCAGGTAAAAACAGATAATAACACACCCTCCTGCACATCAGATTGCCGCAAGGATTTGCTAAAAATGAGGGGAATCTCACTCTATTTAATAATAAATAATTCTTTTATTTAACAAAATTAAGTGAGGCAGCAGAGCAAATTTAATGGCACCAGGAGCTTGAGATCCAATTCCAAGGGCTCAACCAGGTTATGGTTGACTCAACTTTTTGTCATCTAGTATCTGGGAGAAGTCTATCTTGATTGGCTGGAGTCATTTCTTAGGAGGCGGAGTATAGTTCAAATGGTCAGAATTGTATTTGTAGGTGGAGTTGGCCTATCACAACTCTTGACTGAATATGTATGCACATGCTCACTTCATTCTAAAGGTGTCTTTTCATTCAGGTAACTACTTCTTGATACACAGATTTAAAAAATTACATATAAAGAAGTACAAAAACAATATTTAAGAGAATATTTATATACAGTGATCGCCCGGAATTCATTTGGGGTCAGGTCTGGGTGGGTCCCGCGAGTTATGAAATCCGTGAGGATACCAAACCCATGAATATTCAACTGCTCCCCGCCTTATTAGTGGAGAGCCACACACTCTCCACTAATAAGGTCTGGAGGGGCAGTCCTGGGAGTGTAGCTCGCACTGTGGCACCTCATTAAAGCAGTGGAAGCACCCTTTGGTGCTTCCCGTCCGTGAAATCCGGGGTCCAGGATATTCTGTGCGTGTGCACGGTCTCACAACTCACTGAAAATCCAACCGCGATTAATTGAATATGCAGATGTGTGAGCCGCAAATATGCAGGGGATCAGAGTATTTTCTGAAAAAGACAAAATACAAAAAATGGAACTCATGTAATATTAAACTTTTCCCCATTATCCAAAGTTACCACAGTCCATCTCAGTAAATATAAAAATATATACCAAATATTTGTGCAATACTGGTTTTTGGTCCAAACAAAAATGGATCAGAAAAACCAATAAAGTTACCCTAAGAATTCCCAATTTTAAATATTTCCCAATCAGATTTAGGCAACCTTGAACATTGGGATTTACATAAAATCTGAGACTATACTACACAAAAATGGCTGTAACACACAAAATCAACGCCTCCATTTCATAGATTTGCCATGCCAAGAAAGTACATAGAGAAACAAACTGCATTTACAAATGTTTCATAATAAAATAACAAGGTGAGAGAAGTGATAAAGGAACAAAGTAAGGACGAAAACACAAAAAATAGCACATACTAATTCAAACTTATAAGGAAACAAAATACAGAAGCAAAACTAATACAATTCAAAACCTATAAAATGCAACTTAAAAAAAAAAAAAACTCGTTTCTTTTCTCCTCACAGAATTCAGCAGTTGGAAAGCTATTATGGGCTAGTATAATGGGCCATAATGGCCCTGAAGATATGATTAAAACCCTATCCAAAAGATAAAGGCAAGTTCGGCAAGGCCCATCAGCTCGCAAGTGGGACAGCTCTGTGGACATAATTGCTGTGCTATCTATAATCCCCATACCCTTTCCAACAACTCTGGAAGAGAAACAAGCTTCCATCCTCCCCCCCTTCCCCCGCCCCAAGAGAAGCCGTACTTCACCTTTATTTAAAATAATTCCTTTCAAATAAGGCTACATAGTAAAAATTTTATTAGTAGTGTTAAAAACTACATGAGTCAATTAAATTTAATTAAAATTGGTTTATTGAAAATATTAAAATTAATATTTTCAAAAATATTAATTGAGACAATACAGTGCTGGGAACCTGGCATCCAATTCACAGAACTCAGTTTGGCTGAGGTTGGCTTGACCTTTTTAACCTCTACTATTCTATCTTGATTGGTGAGTGTTATCCCTTAGGAGGTGGAATACAATTTGACTGGTCAGAGTTGTATTTCAGGAGGCAAAGTGACTTCTGATTGGTTATGTCTGCACATGCTCATTTCATTTTACAAGAGGTCTTTGAAGAGGTAACACAGGAATGTATACAAATACAGTGGATCCCCGTTACCCGCGGGCTGTTAGGTCTGGTCCGCCTCACGTGAGTGGTGAAATCCACAAAGATAGCGAACCCACTACATAGTCGAGTACGCCATACCCGTAGCCATGCCTCCTCCCCATATAATGTTTGGAGGACATCTCCGTCTTGAGAGCGGAGTTTGTTTTAGATGTCTGGCTGTGCTCCACCAGGGCGGGGGGCGAGCAGTGAGTGGAGGATTTCCGATGGCTAATCCCCACGGCGTGCCCCGGCTTGTCCCTGCATCGTGCTCCGGCTTGTCCCCACACCGCGGCTAGTCGCCGCCCACTGCATGTCCCCGTGCCGCGCCCCGGCTAGTCTCCACGCCCCGGCTAGTGCCCGCACCGCGCCTTCTCCCGGCTGCCCGCGAGCAGTGGGACCAGCAGCAGATCAGACTGAGGTTGTGGTAGGTTCTGCACACGCACCGAGGTCGTACAGCTCACGGAAAAATCATGTGCAAATACTGAATCTCGCAACTACCGGACCACGAATATGCGGGGGCTCACTGTACCACACAAAGTTGGAAAGGAAAAAATACAAAATATACTTTACACAGAAAAATACAGAAAGGTCAACTTGTACCAATGCAGCTTTTAAGAGACATTGAAAGCAATTTTTGTAATACCTGTTAAGCTTTTCTTTTACTATCCAAGGCTATTTCAGTACTTTATACTGGTTTCTTTCTTTTTGGTTAAAATAAAAATGGATCAGAAGACGTAATAACTTAATTTAAGAATTCTCAATCTTAAAAATTCTTTAAATGTATTTAGGTAACCCTGAACACTGAGATTTACATAGAATCTGAGATACACAAAAAAGAAAAGGAACACAGAGAAACAAGTTGTATTTACCTGTTTTGTAATAAAACAAGGCAAGACAAGTGAAAGGGTTGTAAGAATGAAAATGTAGCATATCTAATTTAAACTTATAAGGATGCACATAAAGGAAAAATACAATGTCAAGGAAAAATCTTCCAACTCAAAATACAAAAGTTTAAAGAGGAAAAAATGCAATAGGAACTTCTAAAGAAATAAAATCTGACTTANACTAAACACACAAAAGGGAAATAAAATGCAACCTTAACTCACATAAAAATGCATTTTTATAAAAAGAAACACAAAAACTTGCATTTTAAAACATTTACAAAAAAATACATCTTTGTTATGGAGAAACACAAGAGTCAGCTTCTTTTGGGAACTCAGCAGAAAGCTACTGCTTCTTCATATGCTGATTTCAAGCTATTACAGAGCAATGGCTCATCCTGGATGTAGTGGTTTCAAGTAGCCCTAGAGGAGATGAGCAGTCTTGGGGATTCCACAAAATTTGGAAAAATTTGGAAAATTTGGTTGGCTAGTTGGAAACCGCATTTAAAAGACAAAAAGGCAGGTCAGCCAGGCCTAATGGCTTTCAGGTGGGGTCATTATCGAGTCAACGGCTATGTTATCTCTAATCTCCATCCTCATCTCAACAAGTTTGGAGAGAAGGACAGGCTTACATCCCCCTCCCCCTAGAAAAGCTAAACTTCACCTTTATTCAAAACAAGTAATTTCAAACTAGGCTACACTATCATAATTTTATTAACTCTGCTTTCAGTTGTAAATTCATAATTCTCAACATATCGTTTTTCACAGTAGAAAATGACAATAATTCTGCTTTTAGTTGTAAATTCACAATTCTCAATATGTCATTTTTCACAGATTGATTTGTTACAGTTAGTGCAGCAACTATAGAACCTTGTAAAGAGTCTGGAGAGGTGCTAATTCAGTCAGTGGTAGTCATTGCCCCTTGCTCTTGTCTCCTGTTTTGTACTCCTGAAACAAAGCTTATGGCAACATTTCCTTGTGCTCACTGCAATATCTGGGAAGAACCCCACCATACTGTAAGAGCTATATGTATATATATAGCTCTTACAGTATGAGGGCAATATGCCTTACAGATACTGAGGCAATAGCATGGGGAGAAGTTAAATCATCCTTATACTTCCCTGCCAGTGGAAGAACTGCAGAGGTTGGCAAGACCCCAGCCAGCGATAAAAGGTCAGTTCTTGTAGTTCCTCTTCAACTGTGCTTCCTTTCTTTTCTCTCCTACCACCCGCTGCACATCTTTCTTCTCCCTGTAAATGTGAAACCCAAAGGGGAGCATGCTACTCGTAGGAGTAACAGTAAGTCATGTTGCATTTTGCTGTGTATATCGAATTTCATAGGTATGATCTCTGCATAACTTGACAGACCTCCCTGCCTCTTACCACCATGCAGCCTACACCTGTTGCTAACATATGTCCTAGAGGCAGTTCAGATATTCTGAAAGGGGACATGCTGCCCTTCAGCCAGTCATATCTCTCCTCTTCCCTCTATGCCCTGCCTACATACACTAACGCACAGCTTCCCACTCACTTCTCTATAAATTTTCTCTGTAGTTGTTACCCTTCATGCTATAGCAGAAGGGAGTCTTAAAATGCCTTTTTTATTTTTTTTTCCCTATAGAGAAGGCCTTCAGAGCTAGGGAAAGATATTTTAGTACTTTTCAGGCATGAGCTGCCATGGTGTGTGCTGCACAGAGAAGCAAGTACACCACACACTGAAAATCACAGTTTAGTTGAGTGGAGGGGGTTCCCACTGTATGCTCTATGCATGCCTATTCCTGGAAAACCTGTGAATTTTCTGGTGAAAAGACATTTGGAAGGCTGCAGGAAACATTTGGCTCTGTTATTGTCTCCTGATTTCTCTTCTTTGAAGAGGACAGCAACATTGATTGTTCTACACAAATGGCATCCTAATTGCCACTAAGAGCCAGGGACAGTGAAACCCACCAGAGCTAGCAGAAGAGCAGTTTTCTACTTAAATCCCAAGCTCTTAATGTGCTGAAAACAGATTGTCCATGAACTTTCCACAGTGTTTTTATGAAGAGTATTTTTCTGCTGAGTTTAAGCTTGGCTATCGGCTGGGGGAGGAGTGGCTCGAGACTAGTGAAGTGGAGAGAGACTTAGGTGTACTGATCGACAGGAGACTCAATATGAGCCAGCAGTGTGCCCAGGTNGTTTGTGTTACCACTCTGGGATGTGCTTTTGGTCTCTGTACGGGTGTTAGATGGTGAGTTGGACTAGATGATCCTTGTGGGTCCCTTCCAACTCATAATATTCTGTGATTCTGTGATTCTTTTCCTAGTTGGAAAGGCAAAACTGGACCTGGTAACTTCAGTAGAGTTTGTCTAAGTTGAGGGGAAAATGTTATTGAGACTTTTGCATTGATAGACCTTCAGAAAAATAAGATTTGACCTGCTAAACACCTAGCAATTACCTGTCTCATTGATTATTTCCTCTTCTTTAGATAAAAGTGACATTTAAATTTTATTTTGTGTTTTCCTGTCACTGAATATCTTCTTATCAATGAGTAGTGAATAGCTACACACACAAAATCCTGTTTCACATATTCAAATTGCTTCCTTCCTGTTATAAATGGATATTTAGCATAGTAATCTGGAGTGAAAGGCGAAAGATTAGTAATGCAGCTACGGAGAGTGTGTTATTGTGTTGGGCTTTTCTTTGCTTTCTACTTTCAAATAACTTTATTTTCAAAGAATATGGAAATTGTGTTTTTAACAAGTTGCTGCTTTCTGTCCAGAAGGAAAATTCCTTTCTCAGCCCCAGTACTGACCTGCCCTTTCTAGTCACCAAGAAAAAAATACTTTGAACCAGAAAGGCACAGAAAAAAGCTTTCAATCCTTCAATTTTTATAATTATATGCTCGATGCTATGAAAGTGAATTGCCCTATGAATGCTAATTAATCGAAAATCAGGTCCACAATTCATCTGGACTATAAAAAACAGAATATATTCTAAGATATAGTAGATATGCAGATTCTCTTTTTATATGCTTTCTGTTTCTTGAGTCCTTGAACTTTGAGTTTCTGTGCTTTCTTCACCAGCTGTGAAAGCCTGACATTTTTTTCCTTTAACTGGAAAGGTTTAGCAAGCCTCATGAGATGAGCTTTAAGAAAAACATAATGAATTGCAGAAGCATAATAAACAGCAATCATTGGCAGCACTAGATCTTTCCTCCCTCTAGTGGCTGTTTGGCTCCAGTGAGAATAAGTGAAGCTCTTCGTTACCATCATGAGGGAATATTCCATTAGTTTAGCTTCTGGCCAGCCTTTCAGTTTTTCAGGGTCACCTCTCTACAGTGTTCTCAAGCTTTCCCTTCTGTACATAATATTATATGATTCCCAGAAGCAGTCAGGTAAAAAAGGTCTAGCCAGTTCTATTGCATTTCTGTGGTTCCATATTGTAATTTATCACAGCTGACCTCTGATGTATGCTAAACTTAAAACGTGATGAGTTTGAAGCAGCTTAGTTTGTCTAGTCATGGTGTAACATAGGGAATTGTTTTAGAAAATAAGCAAGAGACTAGTGCTCCTTCTACAGTGGACCCTCATTACTCGCGGGCTGTTGTGTCTGGTCCACCTGTCGCAAGTTGTGAAATCCACAAAGATAGCGAACCCACTACGTAGTCGAGTATGCCACGCCCGTAGCCACTCCCTCTCCCCATATAAGGTCTGGAGGATGGTCCTCAGAGCAGGGCTTGTCTCAGCTGTCTGGCTGTGTTACGCCAAGGCGGGCGAGCCGGGAGCTGCGGGGCCGGCACCGAGCCGGGACCTGAGAGCAGGGCTGGCCCGGGGCCAGGACCGGAGAGCAGGGCCGGCAGTGAGAGCCGGCCGAGCGGCAGGCGGCCCCTGGCACACAATGGCACACACACAATGGCAGCCCTGTCACCCCGTCTTGTAGCCCGGCAGAGGACAATTCCAGCCATGCAAAAACACACATTTACACATTTACATGCCAGCTCTCAGCTGGGACCAATTTACATATTCGTGAGCAGACGGGGCCCGCTGTGCTCGCCCTGCAAGCAGTGGGGAGGGAGGGAGGCACCAGCTGTGCTCGCAGCGCGAGCGGCGAGACCGGGGCAGTGCCGACTGGGGTCCCAGTACGTTCTGGGCATGCACCGAGGTCACACAGCTCATGGAAAAATCACCCACAAATACTGAAGCTCGCAAATAGCAAACCAGGAATACACGGGGCCTCACTGTATCTCCTTGGATGTGTCAGTGCATGCCCATACACCAGTGGGTAGCTCAGGCATGTTCATGTCATTAAGTGAGAACAAACACATCCCTTCATGGGTGTAGTTCAAGAAAATGTTATAGTATTGCGGAGTTGAAATGCTCCATCTAATTTTGCCTATCTTCAACCCTATCTACTTAGTGAGAGGACAAAATTCAGTGTATTGACAAGTTTGCCCTAACCTGACATATTACAGAAGCCAAAGTCCCTGGACACTGAGCAGACCTTTGAATGTAATATCCTACCTGCACCCACAGACATGCTGGTGTTCAAACATCATCAGACAGGTCTCTGCCTTAATGCCCTTGACATTAAGAAATTAATAAATATGTTATCATAATGTTGTTTTCCTAATCAAGGTGACAGAAACTCAGCAGTAAAAATATCAGCTGTAAGTACAACAGCCATTTAAGGAAGAGGTCATATGGGAAAGAGCGTACTTACTCATATGTTGCAATTAAATTCAGAGCAAAATTGTAGCCCCTCTCATAAGGACTGTGAGGCTTTAGAAAGTAATACAGGTTTCATTACACTTTGCTTAAAATTGACATTTCAAGCATTAAACTTTTCCATATTCACTGAAGTTTAATTAGTCTGGAGATGTTTTCAAGCAGTTCTGTCTTACCTCCACAAAACCACTGACTTGAGGTGATATCATGAATCACCATAACGATGAGGAGCTCAGTGACATGGTCTAGATGGTAGGTGGCTTGGATGGATGGAGCGTGGTGCCTGTGGTTCCACGCTTGTGGGTCTGGGCATTGGATTAGATGATCCTGTGTGTCCCTTCCAACTCAGAATAACCTGTGAAACCTGTGAAACCATCTATAGTTAATAATGGTTTTAATGAGAAAACATATTTCTTCTAGAGTACCTTTTGACCATCACACCAAACATTCTTTACTGTTTATGAACCAGCTATTCTGCTCTATATATAATATCAGTCTCTGGGTTTGGAGTTTATTATTTCACTTTTTCTGCGGTCATAGCCTCCAGTAATACAGTATTTGCGAGATCCAATATCCGGTATTTGCGAGATCCAATATTTGCGGGTGATGTTTCCATGAGCTCTGCAACCTCGACGCGTGCGCAGAACCTACCACGACGTCAGTCTGATCAGCCCCCAGCTCCACCGCTCACACAGCTTGTGGCACCGGCCCTGGCCCCCCTGCCTCCCCGCTCACACAGCCAGCCCCATCCCCACTCCCCCCTGTCCCGCTCGCAGGGCTCATGGCGCCCCCCCACCTCGATCCCGTCCCCATCCCCCTTGCTCGCGCACCCCGCTGCCTCTTGCGCCACCGCCCTGATCCCATTCCCGTCCCCCTTGCTCACGCATCGCGCCGCTGCTCACGCCGCCACTCTGATCCCATCCCCGTCCCCCTTGCTTGTGCGCCGCGCCACACTGCTGCTCACGCCGCCGCTCGCCCCCCCTGCCCCGCGCCAGTCCCGTCCTCGATGATCTCTCCCCCCGCCCCAGTGTTCACCTGCCTTGGCGGAGCACAGCCAGATATCTGAAACAAGCCCCGCTCTCAGGACCCACCCTCCTCCAGACCTTATATGGCAAGGGGGCGTGGCTACGGGCATGGCGTACTCAACTATGTAGTGGGTTCACTATCTTTGCGAATTTCACCACTCGCGTGAGGCAGACCAGACACAACAGCCCGCGAGTAATGGGAGTTCACTGTATAATAAAATTATGGTGCTGCTGGTCACTTCCATCAGAGAACCTCAGTTATTTTTTCTGACTTCAGTTCAGCATCTCCCTGGGCTGCCCAGGGAGGTGGTGGAGTCGCCGTCCCTGGAGGTGTTTAAAAGAAGACTGGACGAGGAGCTTAGTGACATGGTCTAGCTGGGGGGTGTAGGGCTGGATGATCCTGAGCCCCTTCCAGCTCGGAGTGGCCTGCTAGACTGTGAGGGATCTAGGTTGGTGTTACCGCTCTGGGATGTGCTCTCGGTCTCTGTACGGGTGTTAGATGGTGAGTTGGACTAGATGATCCTTGTGGGTCCCTTCCAACTCATAATATTCTGTGACTCTGTGATTCTGTGATCACAAAGCCACTTACAGCTACAGAGGTGCTGTAGGGAAGTATTAACATACCTGTTTACTGAGGCTTTATATGACCTCTCCATGTCATACAGCTTATTTCAATCAACACTGAAATATGAACTCATGAGGCATAGTCCATTGCCTGCGGTTTTGAATGTCAGACAGCAGGAAATCTATCCAGAAAATTTAGAAGGTTGTGGGGTTGTTTGGTTGGTTGTTTTGTTGGGGTTTTTTTCTGTTATCTTGTTTTTTATCAAAAGCATAGATATCCAAGCATTTTCTTCTGAGCAGTACAGGAGACCATCTTCAGCTTCACCATGTATCCAATCATTGTGTTCTGAAAAGGAAAGGTGGTTTTCTTAATTCATTCACTAAGTGGTTGGTTGTTTTGTGATTTTTGTGAGATAGAGAGCACACTACAAATCAGTCATCTGTAAGGAACTAGCTTTATCCTCTTTACTATGAAAACACAGACATTTGGGCCTTTTTTATCTTTTTCACCCAATACTGATGTATATTTTTATCTTTTTTTGCTTTAATTTTTCATGGAAAAGAACAGTATAACAATTCAGTAACTCACATATTTTAATTCTAAGTATGATAATTAAATCCAAATAAATATTTGAAAATACTTAAGAATACCTACTGTTACAGGTCATGAACTCACCTGACTTTCTCCAGATTTAAGACTTTCTTCCTTTAAAATGAACTGCACAACCCTTTTGCAGTTCCACAACACTGAGGAGCATCCATTCTTTGGAAGTGTATTTTGCATTCTCATTGCCTCCATCTGAATCATTGCACTTGTCACTAACAGTTGATTAAATACAAGATAACTGGTTGTTGACTTCTGCACTCACAGACTCAAATAAATCTTATAGGGTATTTCTGTTTCATGGGATTCAAAAATACTTACTTGAAGGATGGATGGAGCGTGGTGCCCGTGTTTCCACGCTTGTGGGCCTGATCCCTGGGTAGGCGTTTGCTTGGGAGTTGGACTAGATGATCCTGTGGGTCCCTTCCAACTCAAAATAACCTGTGAACCTGTGAAAGAATTGCCGAAAGGAACCTGCATTATTAGGCAGATTTCTTGAGACATTTAGTTCCTTGGCTTTGTCATACTCCAAAATAAAATTAGCTCTATTTTATCAATATCTATTCTATACAAGTTTGGTCCAACATTATATAGCCTACAGCACAAACAGCGTATGTGGGTCTTTTAAATGTGGGAAAAAAATCTAAAAATGTGTGTTAAGCATAATTTCACATCCTTTCAGCAAACTTCTATTTATCAGAAAAAAATTCATAATGGAAATCAACTACTACAAGCTTTCATCTTGATATATTTAGTGCTTTGACCCTGTTTATAAAAGCATTGACTAGACAACTTGCCCAAACCACTGTATATATACGTGAAATAACAGGTCATCCTCTCCTGTTGTATCTTAGTAGCTGACAGGGATTTTTTAATATCTGCAGAAGAAAACTGAAAGGACTTTGTAATGGAAAGAGCGAATATTAGAATACGCATGGATGACAGGGGCTTTGGAATTAGTTCGGTACTTTTTGAGGGATTTCTTTTGATGTAAAAATATCTGAAGGGAAAGTGGTAGCTCCTCCTTTTTCTCCAAGGAATAGCTCTGGTACAGTTACATGGAGAGAAATTCTTCCTGCTCCTGGGGTATCACTTTTGCTGTGCAAGATCAGTGAGAAAAGTGAAAATGACCCAGAGCAGCAGACTGCTACCCAGAGAATCAGCAAAGAAGTTGCCAGAAACCCTGCAGCACATCATCACTCTTACTTGCAATCCAGACCTTACTCTAAATAAAAATATAGAATAAAAGTTACCATTTCCAGATTTTTTAGTATGACAGGAGAAATTGCAGTGTTTTATCTTAGTCAGTGATAACTCCCAGCTGAACAGTTCCAAAAAAAATCTTAACTTTTTTTATCAGGAAGAGACAGCTGCAAGTCATATCTGATCTCCAAGACGCAGTTAACCAAACACACCTCAAGCAACTGTCTATAGAGTCATCCAGGAGCTTTGTCTTATTACATCCCTTCCCCCAAATCCTTGTGCTGTCAAGAGTAGCTGAATCCTGTTTCAAGTCACCATCTTCCACATGTCTGCAGAGAAAAAAACGTAGTAAGTGAGAAGTACTTGCTTATAAAAGAAAAATCAGGCTTCTCTTCAGGCATTTTAAACTGCTTTGTGTTCCTCAAATAAAAGCTAGCTAAAATAGAGAATACTGAAATAGTCACTTGGTAAGACTGAATATGTATATGATCTTTCAAAATGATCCCATCAAGTATTACCTGGAAATAATGCATGCCTGCAATAGGGGAGATCCTCACAGTATTTGTTAGGTAGCATGCTTTGCCCTGTGTTGTATCTTGCTGTCTCAAACTTTCAAACTTTCATTTGGAGGGCTGTAATTCACAGGTGTAAGAAGGTGTAAGCCTCTTAGCTGAGTTGGACTGGGGATTTTTCCCTTACTAGCCTACCCTCCTCATTGCTTTAAAATGTACTTGGTTTCCAATTTTTCCAGTAGTTTGGCTTGTGTTACACATCTGTACAGATGGTATTGAATCTGCTGGTTTTGCTTTTTTTTTTAATCCCTTTAGTAGGTAACCAAAGCTTTTGAAACTGCAGCAAAAATGAATAGGAAGTGAAAAACTGCCACCTACGCAAAATGTATTTTTTTTCAAAATGCAGGTGGCTGCTTATGTATGTGAAGGTTTTGGAATAATGTTGACTTGCAAAACTAAAATTTGTTTCCAATCTCACTTGGAGATGTTTATGCTGATCTAACCTGAATGTTTGGAAATGTCTTTCTGAACTAGGTGACTTAAAGGCAGCTATATGACAGGGCTTGCAAGCTCATGGGCATGCAGTGTGTGATTATCACCTGGGTTCAGGTCCAGGAGGACCTGTGGAGTTGGGGACACTGAATTCTGAAAATGCATTGCAAGTTCTCAGAAAAAAATTGTTCTTTGAATAATTACAGCAATGACATTCCACAGAGCAAATACTTTCCTAGTATTTACCTAGAAATCATTAGTTGTAAATAAATATTGCCCAACATTGTAACTTGGAGTAGCATAGGAGGACCTTTCAGTTGCGAGAAATCTGCCTAGGAAATGCCTTTTAATTGAGCTGGAGCACTATCATCTCACTCCCGGGAGCAAGCCAGAGATCCTGCATAAATCCTAATGCTAAGCAGGCAGGAGTGGCTGTGCTGCCAGCTCAGCATACAGCCAGGTGACATTCCTGAAAAGTAACTGCTTTCCTCTTGAGGTTTGGCAGAGAACTGTAA
This sequence comes from Pitta sordida, assembly GCA_013390025.1. Lineage (NCBI taxonomy): Eukaryota > Metazoa > Chordata > Aves > Passeriformes > Pittidae > Pitta > Pitta sordida. The sequence goes on along the minus strand of WEKX01000121.1, from coordinate 146,017 downwards.
TTTTTTGATGTTCCCACTGGCAGAATTAATCAAACTTTTGACATATGAATGGGAAAAAACTGAAAATTAAGCTAAGCAAGTGAAGCCCAGGCTTGTGGAGACTGTGATTTTATATAGGACTGCAACAGGCAACATCTTAAGCAGCCTTCTAGTACCTAATGGGGGCCTGTGGAGAGGAACCTTTTACCATTGGATGCAATGATAGGACAAGGAGAAATGCCTTTAAACTGGCAGAGGGTATGTCTAGATTAGACATTAGGAAGAAATTCGATCCTGTGAGGGTGGTGAGACACTGGAACAGGTTGCCCAGAGAAGCTGTGGGTGTCCCATCCCTGGAAGCGTTCAAGGCCAGGATGGATGAACTCTGCGAACCTCATCTAATGGGAGGTGTCTCTGCCCAAGCAAGGGGTTTGGAACTAGGTGGTCTGTAAGGTCCCTTTCTTATTGGCTTGGGACTTGGACTCGATGATCCTTGTGGGTCGCTTCCAACTCAGAATATTCTGTGATTCTGTGATTCAAACCCAAACAATTCTATGATTTAATGATCCTAGATACCCTGAGGTAAAACAGAAAAAAAAAGCTGCCTCTCAGTATTCTGAGTTGGAGTATGCTTAATATTAATATATATTAAGAGAGACAAACTGATTGTCATGAAAGCATCAGGTATGTTTACACCAGGCACCAGAGAGAAGGAAAATAATAAAAGTGTGATTTGACTCACTTGTGATAATAGAAGCAGTTATGGAGATGGAAATTAAATGGTCTGTGTCCAATGTCAAAAGTTGTGCCTGAATGGACCTGGGGTCATCTTCTTTACTCCTTGGAGAGCTTGCCCTCAGATATGTGCTTGCAGGAGACTGCCCAGCCAATCAAAATGCTTGAATTATCATAACGAGAATTTCATCTGAGCAAACTGGGGATTACTTTTGAGTCTCACTAGTGAGGAGAGGCACTAAAGGAACCAAGAAAGCGATTTGCAACCAGGTGGATGATCCTGATCTTGATGAGGAGAGCTGAAGGAGTGGCTTCTCCAGGAAGAAAGGTGTGCGTTTTGTGCTGGCAAAGAAAGAGTTCATCAATGCAGTGAGGGAGGGCTTTAACAAGGAAAGCAGTTAGGGATTCATCCTCACCTCAGGAGGGCCCAAGGGGCTCCAGGCAGGGCTGTGGGCATGGCTGACCTGCTCAAGCCTTCAGGTAGTGTACCTTCTCAGTGCTATACACCAGATACAATGCAAGAGCTTGTCCAGTTTGGGTAAATATGTCTATCCGTTAAGAGCAGCACTGGTTCCTCAGATTATTAGTGCCAACACCGAAGAGAGTTATGCTGAAAAAGGCAAGAGCCTTGTGTCATGCATTTGTTCTAGGCTCAGACAACTTTTCCACCAGCAAGGACTTCCAAAAACCCCTTTGAACGTATACTCAGTAAGATTGGCAATGGGGGTACATTGAGGCCCAAAGCTTTCCTGAAAGGATCTTCTGGGAGGAGAGCTATTCTTCTCAATCTGGCTACTCTCAGAATGTTATATCTTACCCTGCTTCATGCGACAAAATGTGGTGGATTTGTCTCCTAGGGTAAACAAAATATGTGTGGTTTTATGGAGAAGCAGCTTACTCTGGCATCACTGAGTTGAGCAGGTTCATCTGGGTTGAACTGTTTCTACCTTCCAGCATCTCTGAGAAAAGTGCTCACAACTATTCCCACACACACCCGCACACGGAAATCAGAACCAGCATGTAGACCAGATTTCTGACTAAAGAGTATTGTATAATGTCTGTCTGCATCATCTTCCATCTGCTTTTCTTGCCAACTTAATTGCATATGTGCCACTTTCATGCTGTGCTCTATTCTTTCACTGTATCTAGAAAGCAAGGAAAAAATACAGTATGTCAAAGACAAGGGAAATGTTCCTTGAATTCATCAACCTGAGACTTTTTTGATTGTACAAGGGACCTGAGAGGATCTCTGAGATGAAAGGAAAGCTTTGTTTTAATGTATATGTGAATTCATATGCAATAGTCATCTTGGTTTGCTAATATCTTAATAACTGAGGGTTGGTATTCAAACAAAGTCATATAATCTAAACAATTCCACATCCACACCCACCCCCACAAAAACAAACAAACAAACATAACCAAAAAACAACAAAAAGCCCCAAAGCTTCTGTGTCCTTTGAGAAGAAAGCAGGTTTGTAACAAAATCACAAAGACGTGGTCTCACGGCTGATTCTGAAACTGACACTAGTCAGATATGAAGGGTTTCAGAAGAGAATGGTCTTTTTAGAAACATTTGCTATCAAAAAAAAATATTTATTCAGTTCCTGCTGCCCTCAATCAGAAACTTTCCAGCAGGATACTATGTGCCTACTCAAAAACTGCACAACAGCCAGAGATAGGCATGTTAGAGAGATATGTGACATCAAAGTGTGGGTACTCATGGGTTATGTTTTTATCTTTTTAAGTCTTTCCCCTCTAACCCTACCAGAATCTGAAAAATCAGACAGAGTGGAATACACCATACTGCAGTCTCTGTCTCTTATCACCATGGGAAAAACCCATGTCATAGGCATGTCCATGCAGTCTTGTGGTATGTGTTGCCTGGTCCATGCAGCAAGAATGATTTGCAGGCTCATAGTAAAACCGTTTATTATGTAAAATGAACCAAATACCATTTTTGTGCTGACTACATTGAATTGCTCTTCAGCAGATGAGCCTTTTCTGAATGTGTCCAAGTTTTAGATTTTTCTAACGCTTGATCATTTAGCAGTGTTTGAAGTACTTGCAGAGAGGTTTTGTTAGGGGTTTCTTTTTAGCTTCAAGGTAGGAAATCCCCANTACAGGGAAAGGATAACTTGCCTAGTCCGACTGACCACACTGTTCCTGATACAGGCCAGGATGCCATTGGCCTTCTTAGCCACCTGGGCACACTGCTGGCTCATATTAAGTTTCCTGTCAATCATTACTCCTAAATCCCTCTCCATTTCACCACTCTCCAGCCACTCATCCCCCAGTTGATAGCAATGCATGGGGTTGTTATGTCCAAAGTGAAGAACCCAAGAGCACAAAAGGAGATCTTCAAAAAGATGTCTTCAAACACGGAAAAATTCTGGGGAAGGGAGTACGTGGGGCAAATGCTCAAAACAGTGCTGCTCTTGTCTCGATCAGTAGCATGAGAGCTCTGTCTTCACTGCACCAAGAAAGCAGCAGAACATAGCTGCCAATGTGAGCAAATTACCCCAGCCTGGTGACTCATATCATTACCAGGATCAGACAGATGCAACTCAATAACTTTGTTCTGTACTTGTTCCTCCCTGATGTCCTTCAGTGTACACCTTGTGTCAGTCTGCACTGGATTATTCTACCTTCTAGCAACACTAAAATGCAAATAAAATTAAGGACAGAAATGTACATTTTATATACTTACCAGTCATGCCAGAGGTGGAACATTCAGCCGAGGATAATTAATCCCCAGGGAACTAAGTTGTCCATTGTAGGATGCAAAACTGAGAGCTACAATACTTCACAGTAGTGGTGTCTTTGAAATTTATTTTTTCTTAGTTTAAGGTTGCATGTGTGTCCCAGTTTAGGGACAGATGTATACATTAAATTCAGAGCACCAGACCTCAAGATACAGGGAGGAAAGAAAACATGCCACACTTTATGAATATATATGTATGTCTTTATTATAAAACTAAACAAAATAAACACAGAACATAGAAATTGTATTCCCAACAACCCCTGGACAAACTTTCTCCTGTTAAAACTGACTGGGTGAAAACTGAGTGGGTAAAACTCTGTCCAATCTCTACAGTCATGGGAGATGACAGCTGCCTCTCCAAATGGTGGGCGGCAACCAGAACATCTTCGCAGCTAAATGAGGGGGAGAAAAAACAAGAAGAAAAACAATCTTGAGAAAAAACTCTTTAGATGGGGGAGAGGGGAGAAGGAACCTCTGGGCAGAAAGTCATTCTCTGAAGAAGCTGGCTTGATCCCAGGTGAATAACACTTGAGTGGCTGGAGAAAGCACCAGAGCAACTGAACCAAACCGTTTCCTCCTCTGAAGATCCGCACCCAAAGGATTCCGTCCCACGTGCTAGGCTCAAATACATCATCTCCCACGTTTTTCCAGAACTGCACACCATCTCCTCCTCCCCCGGAGTGGGGGGCCACCAGTCACCACCCACCCCACCCACTCCTGCGACGCCGTTGTTACCTGCTGCTCCACTCCACACCTGCTTGCTGCCCCCACTCGCATCTCAGTCTGCCACAGACACCAACCAGTGCCCAGTGGAGCCCTGAGGCTGCACTAGGTTGTCCCCCCCTGCCCCCCAGCTGCCACCCGCATGAACACAGCAGTGGCTGAAGGAGCCACTAGGGCCACTGCCCAGTAGCTGGGCATGGCACCCACCACCGCTGGTGCCACCGCTCACCACCCATCACCAACCCAGCTCAGGCCAGGTGCGGGGCAGGGGGTGCAGGGCACAGGACCAATACCCAGGGACCTGTCATGCCATGCCATGCCTGCAGGCAGCCAGGGGTTCCTGGTGGGCACAAACCCAGTGTGGTGCCATGCCACCACTGCCATTGCCCAAGAACTCGGCCAGCACCAGTGGGACCACCCCCAGGGGCTAATGCCAGCAGGCCATAGGTTCATGCTGCTGGATGCCTCTGCCAGGCTCTCTCGCTGCAGAGCGGGGGAGAAAAAAGGGAAAAAATAAAAAAAAGAACTCTGTACCACCCTGATGTGCTATATTTTGGGGGGCTTCCTCTTTGTTTGAAGGCAAATTTTAACTCACTCCTCTGCTGGCTTACAGAAGCTTTCAGGACATATTTCTGGACTTTCATTTTATTCTGCTTTGTCATTCTCTTTTGGCAGAGAGCAGCACTCATCTGGCACAACTCTGCTTTTTGATATGATTCTGAATGCTGAACTTGCAGAAGACATTAAAGTCTAAGGAGTACTTTTTTATATTGTGTCGGGCCTACAGAGGAAAAAAAGCAGCCCTTGTCAATCTTGTTTTTTCCTTTTTTCATTCAGAAATGAAATCTAATAAATGGAAGTGTTTGACTTAAAGAGCACATACACAACTCAGAGCATTGTGCATTCCTAGATGAAAAGAAAGTATTTGAAACTGAAGTTGTATGCTCTTGTAAATTCTGTTTAATATCTTCTCTTCATCATTTGAAAAACATTTTGAAGACAAAGGAACTCTTCCAGGAATATATTCAAAGTTGTTTCACTGCTAATTGTTAACACTGCTTTTTGAACTCTTTGATATAGAATCATAGAATCCTAGAATGTTAATGGCTTGGAGTGGACCTTAATTATCATCTAATCCCCACCACCACTGCTATGAGCAAGGATACCTTTCACTAGATCAAGTTGCTCAAGACCTTATCCAACCTAGTTTTGAATTTTTGCCAGGGTTGGGGCATCCATAATCTCTCTGGGCAACCTGTTGCAGTGTCTCACCATCCTCACAATAAAGAATTTCTTCCTAATATCTAACAAAAATTTCCCCTTTTTTAATTTGTACTCCTTGCTACCTTGTCCTATTACATATTACAGTTCCTAATGAAGAGTCCCACTTCGAGGTCCCTTCCCTGTAGGCCCTCTTAAGGTACTGAAAGGTTGTTAAGTTCTCCACACAACTTTCTCTTCTCCAGGCTGAACTGTCCTCCTCTGGACTTGCCAGAAATATGGCAACTTTGCAACACTACAATATCCAGGGGCTCCTTCAGGTGCTGGGAGAGTAGGAGTAGGAATATTTTGCCTTTAAATGCAGGCTAGCACGAGCAATAGTGCTTTGCTTGAGGCTATGAATATGTGCATATGCGAATATACACATATTTGCTGGCAAGTCCAGCCTAGTGGACCCCACATGGGCCCATGTGTTACAGTTGAAGAGTTCCTGACTCCTGGCAGGGCTGGCAGGGGCACTGCGCTGTCCCACAGAATTATACACCACGCCGTGAATAACTGGGTAAGGATTGCAGAGAAAATTTCTGTAAGTCGATGAGGCCGTGAATATGATAGTGCAATGTACTGAGGTATGAGTGTACCTCGAATATTGTGGGGTGTTGGGGTAGGGTGATTACATGTGCATGTTTTAAATGTTTTCTCTTCTCTATTTGAATGAAAACAGGATAATTCAGTGTATCTGAAATGTACAGAGCAGAAATCACAGTGCAGTATGCAAAGATTTCCTTTACACATCTACATGATCTTCTGTTCTATATGCTTCACTAGAACATGTTTTCCAAGTAAACGAGCACTGTCCTGCCTCTCAGAGCCCTTCACAGACTTCCTGTATGATTTTGCCCTGATTGCTGGGGTACCTCGATCTTCTCTGAAGTATAGAGTGGATCAGAGGCACTTGCCTTCCTCTACCCAGGGGATATTTATTTATCCACTAGGACTGAGCAAACTCCATTTCCACCCAACTCAGCTCAAGGCTGGCTCCTTCTCTGGTCAATTCCCTTGGGAAACATACAATGGTAATCAGCAAGAAACTCAAAGTCCTCATCTTCTCCTAGTGCCTCTTGCTGTGTTTCCTGGGAAGCATATCCAGTAGTGCTACACCTCTCACCCTGTGTGGGATAAGTGTGTTGCTGTTGTGGCTGTGCTCCCATCCCTCCAAGAGGAGGCCTCCAGCAAGGGCAGCAGTATGGGTAAAGAGAATGGTGCAGGCAGTTTTGGGACCTGCCACCTGTGAGTGCAGCATGCTGTCTTTGGGGAGAGCCCAAGCCCAAAGCATGCTGTGAGCCCCATGAGTACACCTTCAACCAACATCCTCATATTGTGTATACACAAGGGACTAGAGGCCTTCCAGGCAAAATCTCTCTTTTGCCATAGCAGTAAGGATGAGCTGTGTATAAGCCTCCCTGAAAGGGCTCTAGCTCTGAGTTCAAGATACCCTTCAGTGCTTGTCCCATGCCACACCAGCAGACAATGCAGCACAGAAATGATGGAGTATACTTGAGGGGCATGTTTAAGAACTTTGATAATTCGCATCCTTCTTCTGCCAATTAAAACATCCAATGCAGTGAGTGGAATGAAAGAGTTGTCCCAAAGTCTCAGTCCCTTGCATATTGCAAGGGAATTTAGCTGTGGAAATTTCAATGTCACAAACAGTTTAGGTAATCCAGGATAAGTAAGAGATGGACTTGAACCCTTAAGGAAGAAAATTGTTTTTTCGTTTATGGGTTACTGGTAATAGTAACTCTGAGAAAATAAATTAGACATTCAGATCTTGCATGTCAGATTTGCTCCTAAATGGAATATTATTAAAATTTCCACTGGCATTTCAGCTGTTCATTAAAATTTATTGTAAAACATGGGGACAATTTATTACACAGCTATAAACCTTCATAAGTTTCTTTCTCTATGTTTAAATCCTTTTTATTTTTCCCCCATCACTACATCTAGTGAAAGAGAAATTGTAGCAATCAGTAAGCAAGGAGCCACCTCCTTCAACAGCAGCAAATAACATAGTCTGGTTTGTACTGATAAGTATTCAGTATATACATAAGTATTCAGACTGATAAGTAGCCGCCCATAAAATACAGTTCTGGATTTGTGTCAAACAGGCCAGTCAGATAGTCGGGAACAAAAAGAAAAAGAAGGCAGATGTGCTGGCCACCTACATCTGGAGCAACAGGGAAACATTTACTCGCATGGATGAATGCCCTTGTTTCAAGCAGAGTTGGGAATATTATGAAACACTAATGCATGCAGAAATTTGATTTCCGTGCTTTTGGTGGCTACATGGTGGCTTTTCATGACACTTTGATGAGCATCTGATAGGGTGTTTACTCCGGCTGCCTTGGCAAAATCTTGCTGCTATGGATACTTGCATCTTGTTATACATATTTTTTCTAATCTTTAAAGGGCATCTGCCTCAGCATTTGCAGATTTCTATCTGACAATATCCATGCATTGAATTTTGCGATGTACTGCAGTCTTCTTGCAAGCTCAGCTAATTGGTAAACAGAGACAAGCCCCAGGTGATGTATTTACTAACTGGCAGCTAATCAAGGGTATTTGAATTTTGCATGTCACATATTGGCTGCAAGCTCTTCACAACATATTCTTTGAATTAATTTAGGAAATGCATTTCAGGCAATACTGATGAGTTTGTAGATCTGCAGTGTGGTGAAGTAGTTCATATGCATCAGAAAACTTATGTCTGTTGAATTTTTCATTCTATCTTTATTATTTTTTCATTTCTTTTTTTAATCCAATAGCAATTTTTTTCCAAGTTACAAGGTTAGTATTAGTTGCCAAAATGTTGTAGCTAAACATTAGTAGCAGTCGCCTTTTCATCACTTTCTTTGTCTGTTTTTTGAGTTGTTTAGAACACCACTAATTATGATGTCTGAAAACCTTCTGCTTGTGTCTTATGGAATCAAGTGGTGTAAGGAGTCATAACATCTGAAAACGGCTCCTGTATTGCACCGTACACTCAGTGAAAATGACAAGCAAAGGCTTTCTCTTCACCATGTGACAGGAGTATCAAGTAATTAGCACAAGTTTATGTATTTTTATTAGGCAGGTTATTAGCAGCTGGAGAACACAGTATTGTAGAGATGGCCTAGATTTTATTACAGTATTGTACCATCCAGAAACAGACCCAGTTTCTGAACTACTTTGGTGTGTGATTACACAATGGAATTGTCCTCCCAAAATACGCTGACAATTACCAGAATTGTGCATGCCATTGGGAAATTGCTCATACTAATTACCATCATTAGATATGTACTTGAATATAAAATATCTGGAAGTGCTTGAGGAAATAGACATGAAATGGATTCTCCTCTTTCATGTTAGCAGCATATGTATTTCTAAAACTAGGGGACCAAGATTAAGCCTGTAATTTCATTACAGATTTTTCTGTCATATATGTGTAAACATACATGTGAGATTCACATTTTAAAATGGAATATTTATTTAATATTTTTATTAGTTTGCTTTGTAATACTTGGAGAATATTAAAAAATCCAACGATGTATCGAATGCATTTATGAGTTGTTTCAAAAGAAATATCCCCCCAATTTAATTGTATTTCACATGAGGTATGATGGATCACTCTTTGTGAGTCACATCTTTATAGAATGTTTCAGATTGTGAAGAGAGTACTTAGCCAGTATGTTCAGAGGATAAAACATTTTGCAGGCGGAAGGTTGTTTTTACGTACTATAATCTTTGTTATCTGGCTGTAAGCACATATATCAAGACTACAGAAGGAGTACACATCCCCTGGAGGAAGAGAGGAGGTTTCTGTTTGGTTTTGATGACTTGTGTTCCTCATCTGTCACTTGCATTGAAAATACAGGCAGTTATCACTTCAGAAACTGTGGCTTTTAAACTTCTAATTTGACATGGTCATGTAAAGCTACTTGCCTAGCCTACATTTGTGTTGGTAGCAGGATGGCAACAGGTTAGGAAACAGGTTTGGCTAGGTTAGGTAATAGGTGATAGGTTGGACTTGATGATCTCTATGGTCTCTTCCAACCTTACTGATTCTGTGATTCTGTGATTTTTCTAACTTGCAGTTTAAGCCATGACTAAAATCAAATTTAAAGCATACCAAACCATACCAAGTGCTCTAAGTTCTTGAAATGAAGAATATATTTTTTCTTTTTTTTTTTTCTCACCCAAAACTCCCAGGATATCCAGTGAACACTCACCAAAGCTTCAGATCCGGAGCCACAGTTACCTGAGGGCAGTGAGCGAAGTCTCCATCAACAGGAGCCTGGACAGCCTGGACCCTGCAGGGCTGCTGACATCCCCCAAGTTCCGCTCACGCAATGAGAGCTACATGAGAGCCATGAGCACCATCAGTCAGGTGGGTGACATGCACCTGCAGCAGGTTGAGGAGCAGCGGTCACACTGTACCCTGATCAGAGAGTTGCAATAGGAGAAATTGGATTTTGCTTCAAGTGGAATCAGTCCGTCCCATACCACAAATTTTTATAACATTTTTTAAGCAAACGGGAGTGTTTGTGTGAGTGGAACACTTGATAGGGCTATGACCTGCTCTTTGAAAAGAGTTGGATGAGTGGATGAATGGCACAGCATTCAACTGTACAAGCATGCTGAATGCAAGAACAATCCACTGTAACACATTCAGGTTATGAGATCTATTGTCATAAAATAAACTGTTCTTGCATTCAACTTGCTTGTACAGTTGAAATTTTAAGGAACTGGTCTGAAAGAAGCACAAAAGTGTCAGAACACTAGAAGACAGTGGGCCAATAGTTCATCTGCTGAGTCCTGTATCTCCTTGGTATGATTTTTGGCTTATTTGCTTAGTGGGTCATTTGGGTAAATCACTTGAATGAAAGAACCCATAATAAGCTTCAGGAGAAACTCATAGAACATGGGCTGGACAGAAGCATTTTGTGTTGGGTTAGGAACTGGTTGGATGGACGAACTCAGAGAGTGTTGGTGAATGGTGCCACATCCAGCTGGTAGCCAGTCACTAGTGGAGTCCCACAGGGATCAGTGTTGGGCCCGGCACNAGAGGACATAGCCTTAAACTGCACCAGGGGATGTTTAGACTGAATGTTAGGAAGAGTTTTTTCACTGAGAGAGTGATCACTGATTGGAATGGTCTGCCCAGGGAGGTGGTGGAGTCGCCATCCCTGGAGGTGTTTAAGAGACGACTCGATGGTGAGCTCAGTGACATGACCTAGCTGGTGGGGAGTTGGACTAGATGATCCTGTGGGTCCCTTCCAACTCAGAATAACCTGTGAACCTGTGAACCTGTGAACTTTCTTACACTAGTCCAGAAGTGCAGCAGAAAGGATTTGAGGTGCAACATAGTGACCCCATATAGTTGTCATATCAAGTCATTGCAAGGCCAAAAAAAAAAAAAAAGCATGATATCAGTGATGTCAGGACTTCAGCTACAGCCATAAAAAAATACATGTGCTATTCAGTATCGAGCTGTAGTTTTAATTTCTGCAGTATGCTGTATTTAGACACTTCAGAGTACACAACTTTGTCTTTTGTAGTGAGGTCCTCTGCATAGGATACGGGCTGATGCTAGCAAAATGGTCAGGATATATCTAGGAGAAAACAACATGGAAATTCAAGTCTCAGAGGCATCTACACAAATATTAGGTTAGGTTACTCATTTAGCTGGACACCTAACACTAACAGAAAGCTGTTGGCCAAGGAGTGATTATCATTTGCCAGTGTGCAGAAGTTGGTTTTTTGTTTTAAAAAGGCATTAATTCAGAGGTATTTCTTTGAGGATTGAATATTCTCTGCCGTAGTAAGATTGTTCTTTATGATGCACTACCTACTAATTTCCCATGCTCTTTTGAATAGTTTCCCCGTGGGGAAAAAAAAAAAAAACCAACTAGTTCTCCTTTTTGAGATTATTCAGTTATGTGTACAAAGACTCTGGAAAACATTTAAACATTTTTCTTGATAACATTAGTCCTGGAAAAGAATTTGGAATGTGTTTTCTTTCTACCGCCCTAACATAGTCTTATCCTCTCCTGCAATCTTGACCTTCTGCATGATGAAAACTAAAAAAATTCTCTACTAATGGTTTCCATTGGCAAGTTTCCTACAGTGATAATTATTGGACTTAAATGCCAAACTCAGTGTTCAATTCTCAGTTTAGAAACATGAGCATCCGTTGCTAATTAAGCCAAGGTAAATGGTTTCCAGGTTCATAAGATCTGCAGCAAGGCCACATGCTTTGGGGTGTTCTTTAACCCACATGAGTGCAAGTCTTTGTCACATTCTAGTGTCTGCTCCATAAAGGGTCTAAGGATTCCCAGGTGCCTCTTAGTTTCAGCCAGAGATGTAGTTTTACAAGAATTGTTTCCCCTACAGCAAGGCTGGTTCCCTTATCAGCCTCCCGTTCCCAATTGTTTTTCACTACTTCTACCCTCTAGCTTCCAAGTCACTCAGGTTTATTACTCTGATATTACTGTAGATTGCATTGATCATGTACTGAGGTTTAGCTGACCTCTTTGGTTTTTTCTTCAACCCTGCAAAGAAAGTGTGCTTTTTCTCTCTCTACTGTGGTCCAGGGTGACATAAAACAGACTCTGCTATGATGGCTCCCAGTTTCCCACCAGTTTCAGCAGGACCTCAGAGCTCAAACTGCTGAATCTCTGCCAAATGCCTCTGTCTCCCCTTTTTGTACATTGTTTTCTCCCCTCACAATTGTTGCTTTGTACTATGGGATGTGTTTGTATGCTATTCACCTTGCTTCATATGCAAAAGGATCTTCTAATAGATATTGGCCATTGTGCCACTGTAGGTTGTGTTTGTACCAGGTAGTGTGTAGTATCTACATATGGGGTGTACTGAACTATGCTTGGTCTTTGTCTGCAGGTGAGTGAGATGGAGGTGAATGGTCAGTTTGAATCCGTCTGTGAGTCAGTGTTCAGTGAACTTGAGTCTCAGGCAGTGGAAGCACTGGATCTGCCTATGCCAGGATGCTTCCGCATGAGGAGCCACAGCTACGTCAGAGCCATTGAGAAGGGCTGTTCTCAGGACGATGAGTGCATTTCCCTGCGATCCTCATCCCCGCCACGTACAACGACCACGGTGAGGACCATCCAGAGCAGTACTGGTGAGTAACACAAAGGGAGATCCAGTGGGGTGGCAGAAAAGGAAATTACTTTTCTGTGCAGCTTTGTCAGATCAACGATAAGGTCTTCTCTATCAGACACCAAGCCCAATGGAGAGCCTTTGTTTCACCAGAGAGCTGGACAGACTAATCAACTTCAAACTGCACACAGATCAAGGCGATGCAGTTGTGGTTCTCACTATGTCCAACCTAATTTATTCTGAGCTAAATGCACATAGAAGGAAAGTCCGAGGTCATGTCTCCTCTCATGCTCCTTCTCAAAAGAGCAATCACAATTTGACAAGGCTGAACAAGAAGGCTCTGGGTTAGCAGCTCTGCTGGCTGCTACCAACAGCGGAGGGGCTCTCTGCTGAGGTTTCCTACAAAGATGGAGTGATCTTACAGGTTATCGGATGTGTTGTTTATTGGCTCAGAGGGCCTGTCACAGCTCTCTAGGCCTTATCTAAGAGGGAGGAATGAAAAGGGAAGAAGCAATCTATAGGTCAAACATGCATGTTCACATCTTGCTGTTACGTTATTTCTGCAGTTCAAATTACTCAAACCTTGCAAAAGAGAGGTTTCAGCCTAAATGAGAGACTTCCAACCTTCCTTTTAATGTTTGATGTTGCTTTTCTTTTGGAAATAACCATGATGAATTCCAGATTTTGTCACCAAAATAGTGCTTAAGGGGAAGTAAAAGCAAGTCAAACCCAAATCCAAATCTGCCTCTCTCATTCAAGAAAGGAAGAGGCAGGAGCCATTACATGTGTGTGCTTTTCCCTGTGGCACGAGGAGAGAGAAACCCTTTCTTTTGACTTGTGTGCATCCATTGCACTGCTTTGCACAAGCTTCATTTACTATTCATATAGTATTCATATTCCTAACTTATATTGACTATTATGTGTTTCACTTTTCCCACTGTCTCTTTTCCCTTTTTTTTAAAAATTTCTGTTTTCTGTAAAGTTTTATCTTTTTGTGTGTTATCTGACAGGTGCAGTTGTTTACTTCTTGTAAATTTTTTATCTGTCACTCCAGTCTTTTTAAAGCTACTTGTCAATTGGTTTATGTCATCAAAGAAGAGTTTCAATCCTTTTACCAAAAATGTTCCGCTAAATTCAAGACTTTTCTAAAAGTAGAAAGTATAAGTACTATTGGAAATACCCTGGCAGTGCATCACAAACATCAAAACATTCTTTAGAAATGCTGCAGAGCAGTTCTCATCTAAATCACTAACGCTAAGAAATAATATTCACATGACAGCATTTCTGCTATAGCAATAGCCCTTGTGTGCACACAGGGTTTGCACCACACTACAAAGACAGGATTTGCTTAAGGTGTCTGTTACTTCATTGTGCAGTATTAGTTTGTGACAAATGTATTCTGAGGCAAAAGCTAAACGCTGGGAGTTTTAAGGGATTTTTCATTGTGCATTCACCTTAGTTAGGTCAGCTCAAGTTGATCCCAGAGTGGGTTTCCTGTTCTTTGAGAATGACTTTGTTAACGCTTTTCCTTAGTAAAAATAACTGCGATCATTAATACAGAAGAGAATAACTGTTTTTCATTATCTATATGTAAGAGGTTATTTGTGTCACTTAGGAAAATGATGCCTTTGTTTGGGGATAATGGTGTATAAACAGAGAATCTTTATTGTAAAATCTCTTTTGTTTATGGTTTGGTTTTTTTGTTGGGTTTTTTTTTTTTTTTTTTTTTTTTTAGTATAATCACAAACAGAGGCCTGGTCTCTTCTCTGGGTAGCTGGCTTTATTAAAACATTATATGAACAAAACTATGTTACTGAGAAACATCATCCAGTGGGTCTGTCTTGCATTACTGCTTTTGTAGTCAGGCCCTTAAAATGTAGAAAGGAATGATTTGGAGCGCTCCTTTTGGATGTACATAGAAGCATTTAAAAGTTGTTGTAGATACCTATTTGCTGCTGTAGGAATTGTACTGAGTTATCTTTCTTATTTTTTAATTTTTAGGCTCCCAGGGGCCCATCCCTTCCACTGGTAGCATTTCAGACAACTTGTCTTTTTTTGCTACCTGACTTACATACCACTATCTGTTTAATGGGGATTAGAACTGAATTAATTCCATTCAAAAGCATCTGTGTTGACTACCTTACTGTTTCCTGTGGCTGGCTCACAGAAGAGACACATGAAAGGTATCGTTGATGGCTTCTATTAATATCTGCTTCAATAAATTGGGCTAGCAGACATGAAGAAAGGATAACGGTATCTCAAACTTACCTCCACTGAGGTGATGTATCAGATACTTTTATAGGAGACATGAGGGCAATTATGATCTAAACTACAGATTTAGCATCCTCAAATGAGAGAAATGTCCTCCTGACCCAACACTTCTGTATGTTCAAACAAAAAAGATTTTTTGCATCAACGTTAGCAATTCCCTCAGGGACATTGCTTTTAATCCACTAATACAAAAAGCTGTGATCATGCACTGATATTTGTAATCTCTTTACTGCTGGAAGCCCAGGAAAATGACAACTTGATGATGATGGAAAAGACAGGAGAGCTGCCTGTTCACTGGATTCAAAGTTATTCTTCTAGAGCAATGACCCACAGCTTTTCAGGGCATGTGGATAAAAATATTAAGCAAGCACTATGGACAAAAATCACACTTACCTCTGCCTGTTGTTAGCCTTTGCTATGGCAGTGGCAGCCTCAGTTTTAATTTTCTTTTGCTCAGTAGTGAGGAATACATGTCTAGCTCAGTTCATAAGGATGTGCTCAATCTAACTATAAATCTGGTGCTTGGGCACTCACTGTGGCACAGAACTCAGCTACTAGTGGCTGCAGGGCTGGCGGGCTCTGCAGCCTGCACTGGTCATAGAGCTGCTGCAGAAGCACTGAGGGGTGTCTGCATCTGCCTGAAATTGAGCCCAAGTGTAAAAATGGAATGTAGGCACAAACCTGTTGTCACCAATGGGATGAAGTGTTACACGGTGAGTGGGGAGGAAAATCATAACCTTACCAAAGTCTACATGTGTCTAGGAGGTGAGTACTTTGTTCATAAGTGAATCTTGATGTTTTATCACAGAATTAATTAAGTTGGAAAAGACCTCTGAGCTCATCAACCCAATCTATAACCAAACACCATCATGTCAATTAGACCATGGCATTTAGTGCCATGGCCAGTCTTTCCTTAAACACCTCCAGGGACGGTGACTCCAAAAACTCCTTGGGTAGCCCATTCCAATATCTAGTATCTGTCCTGTCACTAGCTCCCTGGGAGAAGAGGCCAACTTAAAACAACCTGCTTACAACCAGGTGGGTGTAGTCACCTAGCTACACTCTTCTCTTATCCTTGTCTTTAAAAGAAGGATTTTTAAATTAAGAAGAGAAAATGCAATCTTGACACTTTATATGGAAATACAAAAAAGTACTATGTCACAGCTTCATTCCATGCCTTGAAAGCTAGGCAGTTGAAAATGTCCATTCACCCTTGTATTTACTCCCTCAGCATCAGTGCTACCTGTGGAGGCAGCTGTGTTTTGGCTGGGGCAATCCCTGGGGAGCTACAGCAGTTCTGAAGTGCTGACATATGTTATACACCATAGCTGGCACTAAAAATTAACACCCATGTCATTTGATCCCTTCAGAGGAGTTTAATGAGCTGTGAGTTATTGCATACTTTGATCCCAGGTTATTTGCAGATGCAACTATTGTAGCTGAAGTTCTTTGGCCTGCAAAATAGATAGCCTTTTAAAAATTGTAACTCTGTAAATCATACTAATGAGCGTAAAGAATACAGTAATTAAGAAACAATGACATTTTAAAGTAGTCTGAAGAACATCTTTTTCCCACGTTTCTTGGGCTTGTGTTTCTAAAATATGCTTATGCAGTCATGAACAATCCTTTGCTGCAAACAAATCTTATGACATTATGAGGGCTCAGGCACTAACATATGTGCATACAAATAAATAAATGAGACTGGATGTGTTTAATTCAAAAATTATGTCTCTCTAATAGAACATAAGTAGTAACATCAGGAAAAACTCTCCACTAGATTGCAATAAGTATTGCCTCAGTACCTGTCCTCTGTAGAGTTTGGTAAAGAGAAATATCAAATTTATCTGCAGCAATGCCATCTGGTGATTCTCAGTAATATTGCACTTCTGCTTAAAAGCAAAACAAATAAAAATCCCAAGGAAATTGTACTGTGTAGCCAGCAGGTTAGGGAAGGACTGAGAGTTACTGCAGCATATGCTAATTATGGCTTTTCAGCTGTGGAAGCTGTTTTCCTTCCATTCATTGGAACATCTGACCAAGAGTAGTCAGATATTTTGTAGAAAATCTCTAAGGGGCTGCCTGGCCCACTATAAATAAATAAGTGAATAAATGAATGAATGAATAAATAAAATGCAAAGAAGTTTAAAAATTGACTTGTGCAAGGCAGAATTCAAAAACAAAATCAAATGCTGTGGATAAGGAAGCTGTAACTGAGTGTATCCCAGATCTGTCCAAGCTCCTTTTGACTTCTCAGAGCTGTCCTTTCAGAGACTGCTCTGTTCAAAAGGAAACAAAGAATTAGCATTTGAAATGCGATTTCCAGTTTCAGTTAGGGTTGGTTTCTATGTCTGTACTAAAATTAAGATATCTCTGCAGAAGGTCTGAAGAAATATAACTAAGTTAAGGTCTTCATGCAGATGTTGAACCTTAAAATAGATTTGAAGAGTGTGGAAAACTGTTTGACAAAGAATTTACATGGTTCATTTACTCTGTTTCCTTGAGTAATCCTGAAATGCATTCTGCCTTTGGATCTGCTATCAAATTGCTTAAACCAGCACTTTAAAATGTTTTCCTTTACTAACGAGGATATAACTTCGGAGGAGAATAGAGTTTCCAATTTCAGAGGTATCTGATTGTAGCTAGAATAAGTTCTATATTGTCTTTCCTAGTAGTCAGCTTTATGAACATGAGGCTCCAGATCACACCGAAATCCCACCATGTTTATGAAGCCACTGAAGTTTTTTAATGAGAAACTCAGAACAGAGCTCTTTCTTGCATTTCTGACTTAAAGCCAGATGTGATGCACTCATGGACATTGCTCTTGTAATGAGACTCTGAGAATGAGCAGAANCCAACCTTACTGATTCTGTGATTCTGTGATTCTGTGATTCTGTGAACAGATCCATGAGAAATAGCCAGCCATAGAAATGCTACCGAAATATTTGGCAGGTTGGACTGAGTCATTTTACATGTGTTGTAGTTTTATCCCTATTGAGAACAAGAACTATACTAAGTTTGATGAAAGTCATTTTACGTTTTGCAGATAAAGACTGTATGTTCTGAAGACTCATGCTACTTTGTGTCCTGAAAGACGGGGGTTATGGAAATAAATATTATACAGGTCCCTACTTGGTAGTTAAAGATGGTTCACAATTTGCATAGTTAGATAGTGGAGTGTATTGCATCAATTTTTTTATCATACTCTCTGATTCTGCCTCTTCACTCTGTGTGACCATGAATATTGAATTCCAACTCTTTGATCCTCTATGAAATGCTGCCCAGATCTGGAGAGAGACAACCTGTGGCATTCAGCCTAGAGTTTGGTGATTTTGGTTTCTTTATGACAAGTCCATCTTCCCTCACAGCAGAGCAGGAAAGTTCTCCGTCCTTGCAATTTCAGGTAAAGCTCTAGGCTAGTTGCCGAACTTAAAAGCACAATGAAAGCTCAGTACTTCCTAAAGAGAAAAGATGAGGAAAAGACTGCTCTTATTTGCTTGATAGGCTTCTAAACATTTGGGCTAAGGCTTAGTGAGCTAAGAATATAATAAATATCTTTATCATTCAAAACTGTGAACTTAAATGTCTTGAAGAAATATGTTATCTTACCTAGAGAACATTTCCAGAAACAGAAAACTACTCTGCTATTTTGTTCATGCATGTTTGTTTTAGCATGTTTGGTTGATTTCTCCAGTTGTCCAAACAACTTTGACATCTCCAGGGTGGAAAATGGGTACATCATACTCCTCCCCCACCAATTCTGTTGCTGTCCGTGTTTCTCTCATGCTGGGAAGTGCCACACTGGGCACACACTTGAGATGATTTCACCAGCACTACCCCTCCCTCAAACACTAGCTGTGCTTTGGCAAAGCCTGTCTGGCATGCAGTCAGAAGTCCTTGGTGCAAGGGTACACTGCTGACTGTTTCTCTAGCCTGCTGCTCTGCAGAACCCTGTGGGCTTTTTCTGATGCTGAGAATAGGATGACCATCAGACCTGTGAGTTGGCAAGCCCAAAATGAAATGGGAAAAAATACCATTTCAGAGGAAAAGGAGAACTTTAACAGAAATCTCTATTGTTGTATGAAAAGAACTTTTAAGTGCATTGCTTATTTAGTATAGCACAAATAAAGAGGATGCAGGGATTAGTTACTCAAAACCTGTGTTTCATTATTTGTTCATCTCATATTAATTTATTTACAAATGTGAAAAATTTTATGGAAGTCCTTTGCATATGTTTATATGGAATGTGTTTAAATACATCTTGCCGTTAATTCATTTCTTCAGATTATCCTGCACACACTAAAATACGTAACAATCATTTCAGGTGGTCAGACTTCCTAAAGGAGTAGACAGGGTGTTTGGATTTGAACTATGCTTTAGTTTCAGACTAGACATTTAGTGCTGCTAAATACAGCACTACCTGGAGATTGTTGTAGTGGTGTTCAGGGTCCCATTTAGATGGAGATTCCCTGGTGTACCAATGCAGTGAGACGGTCCAGGTCCCACAGTCCTGCTTGTGTGCATGCTCTCTGTCTAAGTGCCGCTGTTGAAGCCTGCAGCCATGCCTAAGGGTACTACAGAACCTGAATGTCCAGTACCTGGCTGAGACAAGGTACCATTTAATTTACCACAACAGATGTACAGAAGGACATTATAAGCAGAATAGTAACTTGAATAGTTGCTTTGTTGACTCATACCTCAAGTCTCATTAGCTGAGAATTAACACTTTCCTAAGCCTATCGACAAGCATGAAACTTCAGTGATTGTGTCACAATCCCAGAAGCAGTGGATTATGGCAAATCATCTCTCCTGCTCACCACTGCATGGCAAGTCAGACCTGTGCTGTCAGACTTGGTCTGTCTGGCAGGTCTGCCTCAGATAGGGACAGAATGGTCTGGTGTCCTAACAGCAAACTCGGGTGCATGGCAAGGCTGATGTGAGTGACTCAGCAACCTTATGTATCTCCATTTTTGTGAACAATGTTTTCTCGCTTCCAGATGGGAGTAAGAACCAACCTTCTTTGAAATATGTCCATAATCATACCACAAGGAAGCAGGTTTCCTGTAGCAGCACCAGCTTATAGTTGTAAACTGCGTCAGGGGAGATTTAGACTTGACATTAGGCGGAACTTTTTCACAGAGAGGGTGATCTCTCAGTGGAATGGGCTGCCCAAGGAGGTGGTGGAGTCACCGTCCCTAGAGGTGTTTAAGAAAAGGTTGGATGAGATTCTTGGTGGCATGACCTAGATATTAGGGTAGTGTGTTATAGGTAGGATGATGTGTTGGTAGTAGGATGGCAACAGGTTAGGTTAGGTAACAGGTTTGACTAGATTAGATTAGGTAACAGGTGATAGGTTGGACTTGATGATCTCTATGGTCTTTTCCAACCTTACTGATTCTGTGATTCTGTGATTCTGTAATGGGTGAAATGTGCAGCAGAAAATAAAATACACTGTAATACCACAGTCCTTTTCTGGTTGCAAACTGTGAGAGGACAATATAACCTTTATCCGAAATACTGTTCTCAGGCACTGGTCATTGTTCTAAAACAACAGAACTCTGAGAATTAGAGATGCATTGCTCCTTAGCTGAAATGTCAATAACAAATCAAGAGCAAATAATTAAATGTTCACTTTATGGAAAAATACACAAAGACTGGAATCTTTTCTTTGTTCTGGCTTATTTCCAGTGTAATATTTTTGTGATAAGGAGACAAAAACAAACTGAATCAGTAAGCTGAAGACATGCCCCAATTTATATGATGTAGTCATATTTTCAGTAATAATTCCTGGCCTTTTCCTAAAATAGACTAATGAGGCAGCTTTTAGCTACTGTTGTCTTTTAGGCCTCTTTCCTGAAGGGGCTATGCTTAATCAATACATCCAGTGGGTAAAAATAGCTTGGATTGTTCTTTTTAGTTTGTGCTACTGTCTGATCTCCAGCAATGTGCTGCCACTCATCTGCAGTAAGTTCCACATCATTCCTTTAAGACAAACCTCAATATTTTGGTTGTCCTTAGCTATAATACTTAGAAAGCTCTCTTGAGCAGTAGGATTTTACAAGAGGTTGTAGATGAGATACTTGGTGATGATGAACTTTTTTAAGTGACTGAATGATTTTGGATTTTCAAAATATTAAGTAAGTATTTTTAATAAGTGTGTTTAATGAGTACAGCTCTGCAGGGCCCCTCTTGTACAACAGCAATTTCTTTAGAGCCTTTATATTTCATCATGTCAGTAATTCCCATTTCAGAGCTCAAATATGATGTATTAGGTACTGAACTCTGTAAATAATTGCACATTTTCATGCTTCCTAAATATGTGTTTATGCAACATTCTAACAGTAATTGGCTCCTTGAAGCTATGGTAGACTATGGGGTGCGTATATTATTAACCACTTTTTGAAGCAAACACTGCCTTGTTTCTTTAATAGTGTCATAGACAAACCCAAAGGAAATGTGGCAGCAAAAAAAACTGCATTAAAAAAAACATGCAGCGCTTTTGAAGTATACACAGAGATGTGATTTACTCTTTTTATTTCTTGCTATTACACCAGTCTCACTGCTCTGCTTCTTACAATGCTCAATAACAAGCACAATACAACTCAAATTCTGGGATCTGGAAAACACCTAATGCTATTTTGCAAAGAGGGACAGTCTAGGTGCCATCACAGTCTAACAGTTCCTTTTATCAAAGGCACATGTTAGGCAGATGCTGGTAATCTGTTCTAATGCCATAACCTTTGTCTGGCCTCTCAAGGGGGAAATGGATGTTTTGGTCTTTAGAAATTGTTTTCCCTTCCTGAATTTAGCTTTGGTCAGATGGGAGAGTGCTAAATTGCATTCCACTTAAAATTCAGTAAGCCATTTGAGCAGAACAATTCCTAGTTGCTTTGATCAAGGATTTGAGCTAAACTATGAGAGGAGAAAAAAAAACCTACAATAAATAATATCACAGAACTCTCAACTGTGACAGAGCTCTCGTTTGTTCTGTTGAGAAAGATGTCTACTTTTTGTCTCTGCATAGTCAAGATGATGATGTCTTGATAACTGTTCTCTTTGCTGTAATCATTTTTCAAATTAATTCTGTCTTTAGCTAAAGTACTGTGTAGATCTGTATCCTCATGGGAAGGTTTACATGGAAGTCAGAACATTGTAATAGAACTGAAAAACAAATGTAAGTAGGCTATTTCTGTTTTGAAATTTCTTGCTCTCAATTTCTTTTGACTCTCTTCTGAACTTTGCCAAGAGTCAAATAAAAATACATAGATCTGTGGCAATAAAAATCACGGTCTTACTAGACCAAAATAACCAAGCTATCAATAAAAACCAAGTTATCCATGAACTACTAACCCCAATCTGCCTGTCTCAGGAAGTCCTGAGAAAATCTGCTGCTTTCCTTTTCACATGAAGGATAATTTACACCCAAGTGACAGTATCACCTGATGCCATGGCCTTATACTGTCTTATTTCACACAGTGACACTTTACCATTTGCCTCTTTTTTTTTTAATTTATTTTTAAAAGAGAAAACAAGGGAAGAAGGTATTCAGAGAGGTGAAAGTGGGGTGGGGGGAGTATTGCATCTGTGTTGGAAGCTTTGGTAGTGTGGTTAACAAGGCTGCATGCTCTGATCTAGGTGAAGTCGATTATTGTCTTGTTACATACTTTGAAGGAAGCTGTCTCTTGCTGTCTTTGGAATGTTGCTATGGGGAAGTTAGATCACGTTAGAAGTTATAATAATGCACAGCTGAAACCAAAACACTTATTGTCTTTTCAGAAAAAGAAAAGGGACATAAGTAAGGACAAGGAATCATCAGTTAAGATTTCCGATATCAACATTCACCCTTCCTAAATCTTCCTCTAAGACTTTTTTCACAGCTATAAAGCTGCATCACATTCACCCATAAGTATATGGTGTCATTTTGTGTAAAGGAACAGTTGTTTTTAACCTCACATCAGCTACCTGCAGGGTTAATGCTTAAATGGCACTCCCTGTCTGCACAGGCTCTGCAGACTGTAGCACATCTTCTGTTCGAGTGTTGTATACTTCCACAGATTACACATGGCATTACAAATAAGAGCTCCCTCCCATAATCTGATTTACATTCCCAGTCATCTCCTTCTCTGGACTTATACATGCTGCAGTCATGAAAGCCTTTTCCTGTTTCAGTCAATGCTTGACAAAACTCTCTTATGGAGAGCTTGCATAGATAGCTAAGTTAGTTGAGCAGATTCTCATGGAGTAAAAAGATTGCTCTTTGAGTTTGAGTGCGATGGTTGAGTAACATTTGCAGGGTGAAGGGGTACTGAGGCTGAAAACATGGGTGGACTTTTGTTTGTTTAATAAGACTTAATAGACCACCCAACAGGTGACATGCAACACTGAGAAAAAATGTACAGTGAACCCATGTTCTTTGCGGGTTCAATTCTTTACTGAGTTTTTTTCCACAATAATGCCCATCTGCGCGGGCACAGTGCAAGCTCTGAAGCACTAGTATGTAAATAAGTTCATGAATATGTAATTAATCCCCAATAACCTCACCCCCCCTTAACTCTGAAGAAGCTGTAGGACATTCTCAGGACTGCCCCGTGGCCTGTGACACATCAGGAGAGCAAAGGGGGTGTCTTCTGACTCCTCCCTGTGGCTTTCCCTGCAGCCCCCAGGGCAGATTCCAGTGCAGGTCTACAATATGGTAGATCAGAGCAGTCTGTTAAGTTACAAAAGTTGATCAGATCTTTCTTCTCCTTCAGGCTTTGCCTATTAAGGGTCTAGCTGTATAAGATACTGAGGGCCCTCAGCTGCCAACATTGTAGAATCTGTTCATAATTTCCACATGTCTGGTGTCACAGAAACACCTGGCTCTGTTATTTCACTGAAGGTACCTTTGCAACCAGAAGAGTCTGAGTCAAGACCATGATAGCCTGATAGTTTCTGATATTCTTTAGAAGATAAAAATGCAAGCATTTCTAGTCTTTTTGTTGTTGAAAGTTTAAGTTGTATGTGCAACCAGATTGTAGGGAACATAGACATGGCTTGCAAAACATAATTTCTGTGGAATCTTTTCAAATGATGCAGGGTTTTTCTCCATTATTGTGCTTTAAAAAATGAGATCTTGGGAAATGCCAGTGAGATAAATATTTACACTGCCCCTACCCTGTAGAAGTAGATAAATTTGCAGCACAAGAAAAACAGCATTGTTTCTGCAACAAGAGAAGAGACAGAAGGGGCAGCTGTATCTATCCTTCTACCTCAACAATTAGCTCAGCAAAATGAGATTGAGCAATACTGGGTGCCTTGCACCTGTTGTCTGTAACACCATGTTGTCAATTGACCACAATAATTCATATACATGTGCTAAACAATGATAAAAAAACCTCATCCATAGCATGACTCCATTAAAAGAGATGTTTCTATTTGCACTGCAATCATGTATACTTCTCACAAACCATCTGTGCTGTCCTCTCCTCAGCACATTGAGTTTTGTATGGGCTTATCTTTTGAAAATTGAAAAAACCCTAACTTTTCTGGCAACTGCTGGTGAGGAGAGGAAGCCTTACTCCATCTTCAGACAGCTGCCACTCCAGTAGACACAGAGAAGAGTTAGGGACTCTTTCAGGGCAGCATTCTGGACAATGCCTCTGCAGAAGCACAAGGAAGAAAGTATTTCTGTTCCAAGTCAAAACCTAGATAATTGCAAGATGTCACCAATTACCATAATTAATCTCCAAAAATAAAGAGTGTGGTTATTGAACAACATGCATGTAGTAATTGGGGATATGTGACATTAATCAAGAGTGCAGGGTTAGGCATATCCACCTGGTGTAGGCTTCCTTTTTTTCACTTTCAACATGACGTTAACTAATTTGGGGCCTGAAGCATTGTCAGCTTATTTTGAAGTGTACTAGCTGCATTGGCATCATCTGGCATCATCTTTTACATCTAATTTTATTCTCCTGAAAATTCTATTACTATTATTAGAGCATGACAATATGCTTATTTGGAGAGATAGGAAGAAGCCCAGGGAAATTATTAATTCAAGCTGTCAGCAATATCTAGCTCATTCATATTGTTATTAAAAACATCTCACTGGTAAAATAAAACTGGTGCTTTTTGATAATGTTTTGGGAAGAAATAAATATCTTTCTACTGGAGCAGTTTGTAGAGAGTTTGCAAAATCAAAATTAGCAGTAAGTTACAAAAACTGTAACTTGCAATTCCTAAAATTTCAGTAAGTTACAAAATCATAGCTTTTCTTCAAATAGAGGAAAGCACTGTATAACTCAAGGTAGATTACATGAAAATAAGTTAACATCACAAAAGTGGTAATGTCATTAAATAATATTGTAGAGCAATGTGCTGCTGATGCATAAGTCATCTGCCAGTCAGCTTTCCACTTTAGCTGCTTTGCTGATTCTTATCAATTTCTCTGCATAAAATATGTCTTTGTTGAGAACTTTTAATTTTGTATACTTGGATTCATCTTTAGTCTCCCTGCATATTTACTATTTATCTGCATTGAATTAGTATTTTCATATTTGCTGATGTTGCAGGCAACTGGCATGTCTTCTCCTGGACTTGTATTTACACTGATTTCTCTAGTGGAGTCCCTCATGACTTCCTACAATACCCAAGACTGCGCTGTTTGCCGTGCTTCACAGAAGTGGTTAGTTAATGAAGATTTGTTTGGAAACAAGCTGAAGCTAAAGGGATAGATCATTTCCTCAATAAAAACTGCTGTTTAGTAAACTGTGTTAGATGACCTCAGGATACTCATGTCAGTCATCATTTTCCTAGGCCATTTATTCTTATTTTTAACAAAATGGCTCTCCAACCATCCTTTAACACAGCTTTGGAGAAAACCAGTGTTGTATCCAAAATTAGTTTTATCCTATAGATTTTTATCTTTCACCTTTTCCTGCCTATGAAAAATGTAGATACCTTTTAGTTTGTCAGCCAGCAGTGAGACTACAGACTTTGCAATTGACATTTTCACAAATATCGAAGAACTATCCTCCAGCAGTGAATAAATACGTTTTGACATATTTTAAAGATATGCTGCTATCTGCTTCCATTCAAATTAGAATAAATTAGAATATCTAAAAATTACATGGTATAAAAGTATTTGCTGCATCTGAAATGGTGGTATGTACAGAATAAATAAAGGTATTCCTAAGGAAAAGCTCACAGACAGCATTCCAGATGCTGTTTTCCCAGAGGTTATACAGTCGAGTCTCCTATACCACAGTACCACAGGTCTTGTTCATCTCCCACATAGCCCTCTGTCCGTGCAGAATGGCAGTTCATTAAAATGCAAGTTTGCCCCACATCACACCAACCCCCAGGACTCTGACGCTGTTTCAGCACTGCCCTACTGTGTGTCGGTGTTTGTGTTGGCACTGCTCAGTACCCATGGCCACCTCACACTGGGAAAAACCCCTTTTCCGCTCGGCCGGGGACACAGGTGCGGGGAGCCACACGCAACGCTTTCCTGGCATCTCTCTGGGTGGGTAGACCTGGTCTTTCCATACTCAGAGTAGACATCTACCCTGAGAAAGTCTCAGACACCACATCTAACCTGCGACTGTGTAAATCTTTCATAACTGCATGAAGCCTCCTCACTCGGAGTTGAGTTGAAGGGAGGAGGGCAGGTGGCACTTGCGCTGAGCGCAGCCGAGCCACTGCAGGAGCGACGCCCCCCCGGCTCAGCTCCTCCCCGAGCAGGCACAGTGTGGGCGGCCATGGGATGGGGGGGGAGAATTTTCATATTCATGACTGCCTACTTTGAATATTCATGCGTGTCAGGTCGCGCATGCACAGTCCTGAAACAGGCCTCCTTAATGGCTGAAAAATCAGGCCATGAAGATGTGAAGCCACTATCTGGGGGGCATGAAGTAGAAGAGGTCTGATTGTATAGCTGGATAGTTGTTGTCTCAAGGCCTTTAATGGAATTTCTTATATTGAACTCTGCAACCACCTCTGGAATGCAGCTGCTTTCTCTGGGATAGTATCCCTTTGTCCTGGTTTGGTGGCAGCATGGCTGCTGCCTGAGCCTCCGCCACTGCCAAGAATTCAAGGTTAGAAGCAGATAAAGGCACCTCTGTGAATAACAGGTTTAAGAAAGGAGAAAAAAAAGTAGTAACAGCAAAGAAGATGGCCAGAGAGAGGTTGAGGATGACCTGTGAGAGGTTGAGGAGCTATGAAGGCAGAGCCAGACCAGCCGGAGGAGGGATAGTAAGGATTCCAGTCATCTCGCTGCTGCTTGTAGAATGGACCAATGAAGCAGACTGTCTGCCTGCAAACCTATGGAATAGAGAGAGAAAAACCAGAGGTGCAGAATCCACCTGAGGCCACGGTGAAGATGGAGGACCATGCTGCCAGCTGCAGATTTCTTAGAGTGCAGAAACATGTAGCCAGAGCTGAGAGCTCAGCAGAGATCCTTTGGCCAGACGCCTTGTGACAGAATTGCATTATGGTAGGATCTGATCTATGTACTTTGGGATGGGCTCATATATGAAGCAGTGAAGTCAGTGCTTAAAAGACTACATCCTGTCTGTGACTCTCGGGCAACAGAGAATGGAAAAGCTGTCGTCCCTGGGTCGAGATCTCACTTGGGAGAGGGTCATGAAATACTTTTCCTCTCATGAGAGAGAGAGGACTTAATGAAAAGGCAGAGAGATGGTTTCCTACCCTAAAACTGGTCAGAAATACCAACTTGCCTGGCTTTTCCCCTACCCTTGTTCCCCCTTTGTCTCCTGGAGGAAAAAAGGGAATATGAGATCTGCTGTAAGAAGGAGGGGTAGGGAGGAAAGGTTGCCTTTAAAATTATGCTTCTCAAATTAAGCTCTGATCTTGTTAGTTAATAAATAAATCCTTTATATTCCTCACTTGTAGCTTGCCTTGTTTTGCCTGTGATAAACCTTTTTCCCATTTTTTTTCTCTGAGAGAGGTTGTGGGTGAATCTCTGGCATCCAGCCAGGTTCAAACCATGACACCCTTGCAGCCATATTTTATATCTGCTAAAAGTATTACTGCATAACTTTACTGGTCTGCAACACTGTGTATCACCCAGGGCTCTAACTGTTATTTCCTTAAAATTTTTTTTGTATAGGTTAATTTTCTTATTTCTCTCAGTTATATCCTTCTGGTTAGCACAAGAAGCCCTCTGCATTCCCATTCCAATGTGCTGTTGGATAAACTGGGCAGTTCCAGCAGACAAATGTCATTCCTGTTTGAGAAAAGGGGATGGCTTACTCATGGGGCTGAAAGAAGGGAAGAGGAGATGACAGTGTTTCAGCTTTGACCAACCTGAAAGATTTTTCTGGGCTCCTAGTAGTAAATCAGATTTTCTTTTTCACTTCTTCTTCCTCTTTTGTGTTTTAATTAGTCAAATCACAGTGAGACCATCTCAGTAGACTGGATGTAAGTGTAGTAATACTGCAGCTAAGTTCAACCACCAAGTCATGAACTATGAAAACTTCATGTTTGCAACTACAGTGATCCTCCGAGTTTTGCATGTCTTCAGGTCCAGCAACCTTCCACGAAGCCCGTGAATCATGTAGATAGCAAACTCATGAATATACAATTAAGCCCCACCCTCCTCAGCTCCAGGGCACTGGAGCATATTCCTGGGACTGCCCCGTGCCCTGTTCCTCCTCAGGGTGTTTAAACTCTATTCAACTGTGTTTAAACATGGCCAAGGCACTGCAGCAGTCCAACAAACCCAGTGCAGCTTGGTGAGGCAGTCCAAGAAACAATTGGCTCGCCCATGGCCACAGGCCACTGTCCCATGCCACTCTGGAGCGGGACCCTGTGGTGGGAGGACTGGGGAATGGCAGCAGTTCTGGGTGCAGAAGCAGCGTGGGTACCCTTGTGCTCTGTAACAGAAGCCATGGTCGCGTGGGCTGGGATGCACCCGCCAGTCTGGAGCAGGCTGACGCAGTCACCACTGTCAACTGCGCTGCGATGCACCCATCGCTCAGCAGCAGGCTATGACGCAAGCATGCTGCAATGCATGAGCCAGTCTAGAGCAGGCTAACATATACACTGCTGTTTTGTTTGTGGGGGAGTTGTTTTGTCTGGGGTTTTTTTTCTAGAATGCAACAGCGCTGAGCAGAGGCATTTTGCCTCTTCTGATTTCTCTAATAAATTTGCATTATTAATTTGCGGCAGAGGTGGCAGTGCAGGCAGAGTTGAGCTGCGGAGTAAGGGCAGCTGCAGAGGGTCAGCTTGCGGTGGCACTCGCCCGTAAGCAGTCCCAGTTCACCACAGCACTCACCACCCACTTGGGATCATTGTCACCATACACACTGCCTGCCCAGAGCCACTCCCATTTCACCATCATGCACAATGCCCGCCCAGGACCGCTCCTGGTTTGCTGCTGCGTGCAGTGCTGGCCTGAGACCAGTCCTGGCTCCAGGGTGGTGGCAACAATCTCCTTTCCCTTTAAATGATGCAAATGGACACTGCTTGGGGGCTGCAGGGAGCAATGGGCAGGGTTTATTTACATATTTATGATCTTGTTTACATACTCATGAGCTATCTATCTTCACAACGTTATCTGTGCCTGTGCAGACCCCGATTTTTGAGCAAAAATGGACTGTGAAGGTTTGAATCCGCAAAGAGCAGAACTGCAAATAACCAGGAGTTTACTGAACTATAGTAAAAGAAATGGGGATAATTAGCAGAGGAGACTGCATTTAAGGAAAGATGATTGCTAATCTAGAAGCATACAATACTAGTATTTTATTCCTTTTTCTTTATAACCTTACATAATTATCTTTCAGACAACCTGTCTCTTTTCAGAGCTTTTTGCTTTTGTTTCCTTTTCCTCTGATTCTATTTCATGTTGTTAATTTGAATAATTATGTAACAATTTCTGATTTTTAGACAGGAAAAGCACTGAGAAGGTTTCCAGTTGTATAGCTCTGCTCACGGTCCCTATCTTACCAAACTCAGCGATTAGCCCATGGGCCATAAATGCCCACCTGTCACAATTTCGTTGTTCTTATTTCATGGCATTCAGTAACTCCAAGGCAATCTCCCCCTTATTGTTATGCTACATACCCTATTCCCTGTTTGTGTCAATTAATCTTTTGTATATGTGGTTGTTTGGCTGGATGCCAGAGATTCACCCACAGCCACTCTGCATTTCCC
>WEKX01000121.1:87469-108628 GCA_013390025.1 Pitta sordida | reverse complement strand
AATTAAATCCTTGAGTTTCTTATTTTTTGCAACACAAATGTTTGCACTCCTGAGAAAATTCAGCTGACATAATTTTGAGAAATCAAGGAAATAAATAGCAAAAACAGCTGTAAGGAAATTAATATTTGACTAGTTTGCTTGGAGTACAGTGGATTTCTCAGTCAGAGTCGAGTTTCTATTTGCTAAAACCATTAATTTTGCTGATTTACTGTAAACATTTGAAATGGCATAAGAGAGTCTAATTTCCTGCCTTTCTTTTAGAAATGGTACTGCCTGATTCCCACATGCAGCCCACTTCAACTTGGAGTGTTTATTGGTACTATTTATTGTTCTTGTTAAGCCTGGACAGAAGTCGCTGAGCTATGACATATGTGCTACCACAGTTCACTACAAAGAGGGACCTGCAGGTCTGTGGGGCATCCCTAAATCTCCAACAACGTTCAAATCTGCTTAGGCCAAGAGACTGTCATGGTCCCTTCCTTGAAGACCCTTGAAATCATGGGAGTTTGTGTTCTGGTTTGTGACTCATAAGGTCTAGGTTATAATCTGAATGAAGGAAGTACAAAGTGGTCTTTATTTTGTGGAGGAATGAGCATTTTACAGAACTTCAGGAGAAATATTAAGCCTTTCATCCTCACAAGATCAAATGACTAACACAGTGAAACATTAACTCAGGAAGTCAAAAAGCTGTGCTGTTTAACTCAGGTCTGTGTATCCATTATCCCCAGGGCAGCTGCTATGAGTCAGCAACTGACCCAGAGCCTGTGGCTAATCCTCACTCTAACTGATTTGTTGGCCCTGGAGAGGGGAGGATAACATCTATGTAGGGCAGACCAATTCAGAGGAGTTATGGATGGTTGATCCCCAAGCCAAAGGATGGGAGGAAGCAGCACTCAACAAGGGTAAAAACATAAAATGTCACTAGACATAAGCAGTACAACCAGGATCTATCCTGCTGATAGAAAAGCAGACCTTACCCTCTGTAAAAAGCAAACCTGGAGAAATATCAGTGCTTGGTCTTTTGGGGAGTTAGTGAGGCAGACTCGCTGGGCTTGGACAGACAAGATGAGGTGATCTGATCAGTAGGTTGTGCTGTTGTATCATTGGAAGCTGTACTTCAACACTCCTCATAGCTTGCTACAAATTCACAGGTTATTCTGAGTTGGAAGGGACCCACAGGATCAGCTAGTCGAACTCCCAGGCAAATGCCCACCCAGGGATCATTCCTTATGGCAATGTGCACGTTTGCTAACAAATAAAAAGATCTTTTAAGATCTTTTAAAATATCTCTCTTTTTGAACACCAAGGCTAAGACTCATGATAAGCAATTAATGCAGTTGATGTCATTTAGGATCTTACATTTGACCTGATGAGACTCCCATGGTAGTCATCACTTTTTGTCATGATTAGATCACTTAAATCAACATGCTGAACTGATTATGTAATTCTAGTCTAGATCTCTACCTCTCATTTAAGGTGGCAATATCTAAAAATATTTAACCTTGCAATAATAAAATTTCTAGTAGCCACTAACACACTTGTAAATGTCCAGAAACGAATGCCAGGGAGCTGGATTATTACTGTTGAGGAGGTGAGAATTTTTCTTTTGCTAACTGGTTTTACTAGTCCAGGAGGACTTATTTTTAAATCATACCAGACAATTAAATCTCATTCTCTGTTTTACAACCCAAATAGAAAATGTCATTTTATTTGTTTTGTGTTAACTGTCCCAGACATGTTGTGCCTCTGCTTTGCCCAAACAGTCTTCATATTATGGCTCTGTTGGACAACTAGAAACTGTGTACTCATTTTCTTGACCCAGTTCCAGCCAAACAGCAAATGTGAAATGCAAAAAATACAGACTGTCTTGGTCAAAAACAGAAGAATCAGGTTTTCTGCAATATCGAGTTGCCAGTGCCCAGAAAATGGATATTAATACTTTCCAAAAGAAAAGCTTTAAAGAGCATATGTGATTTTGAGGATTATCATCCGCAAGAGGATTACTACTGGAGAGACAAAGGGAATAAGAGATTACAGCACATTAAAAGGGAGTTGTTTTACATCAAAGGTGTAGTATGGTTACCCACTTTGTATAATATGAGGCATTAACCAGGGAGCCAGACAGTTGGGATTTAGAATGAGCTTTCAACCTCTTTTAGCTTTTCTGATTTCAGCTCTATACAGCAGTGTTTGAAATACGCAAAGTTGTTTGCATTCGGAAGTGAATTAAGCAACAATAATCAGCTTACAGATTCCTGTTCTGTGATACGCTGAAGAAAAGAGAAAAAAAAATCCAGACATTTAGGACAAACATAAAAAGCCTGTGGGCTGTTTGGAGTGAGCAGTCAGTTGAATGATCACAGGAAGGAATTTCTATTAAATAGCCTATCAAAATAGCCTCCTCTCCTTGGCAAAATTCATAACTCAGACATTTAGTTCCTTTCATCTTGTCTTCCCAATTTGTTTTATCATCTGATTACAGCTGAAATCTGAAAAAGAAAATTATTGAGTATATATTTTAAAAATATTGTGCAATATATATTTAACATTACAAATTTAGATTTTGTTGTAAATTTTAAAATAAGAAAATTTACAATCAACATTACTATTGCAAGAGATAGGTAACATCTAACACAAAAGGCAGCATCTTAATTCTCTTGCATCTCATTTTGCTTCTTCTGCGTGCAGATGTAGCTTGAAGCTCACTTGGAGGTCAGGTTTGAGCCTGGAAGCTGTGACAGCATTCCTGTAAATAAGTTTGCAGCTGAGTCACAGTTTCACATCATCTGTCCCAAAAGCAGAGGACATCAATTCACTAACTCTGAACTATGATCCAGCCATTTGATGTATCCCTATGTGTATTCCAACCCTCTCAGGACCGGGTTGGTAAGTTCCAACATTCATCAAATAAAGCATACAGACAAATTGCAGTAAGACTACTGTTTGGGTAATTAAATAAATGCAGGGAGCACATAAATGAGTCTTTTGCCACGTGGGGGCTCGGGAGCGGCAGAGCTCAGCTTTCCACTTTTCCTGATGCAGCAATGTCCCCTGCAGACCTGAGCACCTCTGGGGCCGGCCCGATGGGTGCACACTGACCTTTCTGCCCAAAGTGTGAAGTGTCATCGACCAAGGAGAGAGGGCTTATAGTACAGACGTCGTCTGACAGGGTTTCCCAGGGCTGTGGCTGAAGTAGTAACAATAGCAGGTAAACACCAGAGGGAGTTATTGTTCTACTGGAGAACTATGAAAGGAAAGCCTCAGAATATAGTGCTTGTTAGTAGTGTAGTGAGGCCAAAGGAAAAAAAATCCAAGTGGCATGACTTTACAAAATGTAAATAGTGAAACCATACATTCTAGTGATGTTTGAAAGAGTTTGTATTCACCAATTTTCAGTGCTGATTCCAATGTACTGATTCTTTGCAACGAGTTGCTACGTAGCACCCACTTATCCACCAGTAACGTTTTTACATCTCTTCACTATACTAGAGGCTTACAGTGTCCAGAACTAGAGGCACAGATAAAAAGAAGTAACGTTTTCATTTGTTTATTAAAGGAGTCTTTTCTCCTCGTCCATCCATACATGCCTTTCCTCTGTCAGAGTGCCTTTATCTTAGCTGATAAAGTCCTTGGACACTTACAGTCCTAGTTCCTCAGCATGCTGGAAAGTGACCAGAATGCAACCATCTCCCCAGCTTCCCTGGTCTTCCAGGGAAGCAAATCTGAGTACATAGATAGAAAAGAAGCAAGTGGGTTATCTACTTTCTAGAAATAGGCTGTCCTTTCAGCAGTTATAACTGCATTTGATACCTGCTGAAAGTATGTCCTTCTGCCCACAAAGTTTCAGCTGGCAGCAGTCAGGAAAAGTGCATCCCGTGGGTTCTCCATACAGAGTCTCTTGCAACTGCTCAATTTGCAGTAACTGAATGAAAGAAAATACACCATCAGCCTCAAGGTGAATCCATGCCAGTATCCTTTAGAAAAACGTTTCATTGAACAAACTGACCCAATTCCATTACACTACACACAATACTGGGCCAGGTGGAAAGCTTCTCCAATTCACTGCTGAGCTTCCAAGACAATGAATGAAAGTGGAGGGTCATTCTCTGTCTTTCCTCTCCGTGTAATTAATGCTTCTGCACTGACTGCTTTTAGTTTCTATCATTGACGTGGTGCTTAACTATCCACAGCCATTACACTGAGTACCACCTGTGGAATATGAAGCAAAGATCAGCTCGTTATACAATTCAGCTGTCTTTTCAGAAGAAGACTTCAAAGTTCTTTTCTGTTTTCAAAAGGGAATTCTGCAAAAATCACCCTTTCATTGATGAATATCAAAGTAAATCCTTGCTGAGCCCGTTGTTATATTGTATACCCCAGGCTTTCACAATGCTGCCAAGGCAAAGGACGCTGCAACAAAACTATTTTTCTTAACAGTTTTATTACGGGTGTGTAAGATCTAATGGAGATCAGCCTATTCTCTTCTTAGGTGTGTCAGCTTTACAGAGCTCACCAGCACAAAAAGAGGATCTTGGCATTGTTACAGTGGCGAACATAGAAGACGCTTCATATATCCGGGTGGATGACTTGCATTGTCAAGATCTTTTAAAAGATCTGGGCGTTATTAGAGGTGGGTGTTTAATTGTTGATACATTAAAACAGAGCCATATATGAATTTTCCAGGCAGTAAATCTTTTTCTTCCAATGGGTAAAAAAGAACTCTGAGAAAACTAGAATCAAACTCTTGGCTCAATTACACCAATGTGACTGTAGAGGAGGAGAAATGTATTTAAGCATTTGATCATGTAGATAGGTAAAATTCACAGAAATCTCTATGCAGAGTAGATGCTTATGTAGGTTTGGTTTTGCAAATCTGTTTAAATATTAGTATCTCCATGACTTCAGGTTTGATTCCTTGGTTGCAAAGGAATACACTGATTCTCATTCTGAAGGTAAAAATCAGTGTATAAACTTGATACTTCCTACAATACAGAGAGAAATAAAGGTTATGTGTAAGACCAGCTTCAGCTTTAGAAAATAAAATACCCTGGGCTGCTGTCATGATCAGTGTAAAGACATGGGCTCTCCAAGCATGTAAAGTTAGACTGTAGTGATAACATAGTTATATTGTCATACGGTATCTCTGTTCCTATTTCCATTTCTTTCTCCTGCAGCTTTGCTAATACATAGCTATTTTCCAGACTTGTGCTGTGAATATGCCTTTAAAACTAAACTTAAAGCAAAACAAAGCAAACCAACCAAACAAACAAAAACAAAAAGAGGGAATGAAAGGAGGGGGAAACTGAATGTAAAAGATTGATACGTGTTGTGTACGTGATCTGGTTGCCTATACCATCCAACTGATGTATTTTAGTACAGGTATCTGCATCACTGCTACCAATGAAGCCAGCTGCCATCAAACCTAGTCCTGAAAGGAGCTGAAGTGATCTTTTGTGAACAGTCCATTCACTGAGGGCATTTCTATTATAGACTTTTAAACATCTCCTTGTGTCAATTCTATGTGAGGCTAAAACATTTCTATGTGACTTATCCACAACTCCTGAGTAGTGCAGGTGTTTCTTCTGCAACAGCATTGTAGCACTGAGGTGATGGGGGAAAATACTGTTTTTCTATAGTAGCTTTTATGATGAATCCTGATATTTGGCCTGGAGAATATTGGCTTGCTGGAGAACAGGGAAAAGCTGCGCAAGAGCTTGTGGCTGTGGCAGCTGTCCTCCATAGAGTACAGATTCACAAGACAGAAATCTTTGTCTCCTGTATGCTTGTAGAGTTGAAAAAAGTTAGACTCCCTTTATACTTTCTTAACAAAATTTCAAAGATTGATACTCCATTGCCACAGTCCTTTCCTAGCAATAGCAGCCATCTAATCCAAAAATGACTTGGATCTCAAGTCCAAAAGGAATATCATTCCATATTGTTGGAATGAGGCAGACATGAAGGAAGGTCATATGCTTATGAATGTTAAATGTTCATCAGATAAACATGCCTGTGGAAGGGACAAGTCCCTTAGAACATTGAAGCTATCATATTTGTGGAAACCCGGAGCACTGCAAACAGTTAAAATTTGAAATGCCAAGCATGACTTGCATTCGAAACTAATCATTGTCATGCTACTTTAAAGCTCCAAAGGATCTTCCAGGCAAGGTGTATGGACAGCAGAGGAGGCATTCGTAACATGGAGTCATTTCTCACTAGGAACTTTCAGTATCTGTATCTGTTAAAAGAAACCCCACACTTCAGGGAAAAGAATGAGGTGGGGAGAAAGGCCGATTTGCCGTTGAGAAAATACGGCTTACAAAGTTCATATAGCTTTCCTTTAATAATACCTTTTTAGAAACCTGTGCTTTTGAATGCCTGCTTTGAACAACACCCATCTTTTGGAACCATTTCATGAGGATGTATAACCTACAATAAAATTGATCTTAGTCACAGTAGTGTGTGCCTCTGTATGTCAGACCACAAGCGGGAAAGAAAAGCACTGGATAGTAGCCCCAGTGACAACACAGGGATGAAACTTCTGAATCACTCCTACAGCTGTCTTTTGCATTTTCTTCATTTCTACCTCAGATTGCTACTTTAGGGTATTAGAACACTTCATTTGATGTTTGTAGTCTTGTGAAAATGAAGCCCTTCCACCTTACCTGAGATACAATGGCTGCTAGAGCAGATAATAGTTTTCCTGTCTCAGAGACATTTAGACCTATTTACCAAGGTAAATCCAAAATATTTACATATTAAAAAACTCATCAGTCCTTTGAATTCCCTGAATCATTTATTCCTCTAAAATCAGTAAAGCATATTTCTTTAGAAAGTTTACTATATGCCTTCAGAACCTGATAGAACTTTTTCACTGGTAACCTGTCAGGATTAGTCAGCAAACTGTGTAATCAATACCTACCAATATTAAGCTGTTATCATGCACTCGTCCCCTTTACTACAACACCTTTGTTTCATTTATGCAGCTGCATTTGCTTCAGAAAAGTTTCATAGGCATCAGCCCAGGGATTTACATGGAGTTACTAACTGAAACCATGTTCAAATTAGCCTGCAGCAGCCCCAGAGGCAGTTCTGTTTTGCCTCTGCTGTGTCCAGTCTAATCACCGTTACTCATTGGAGCCTGGATCCATGCTGGGTCCTTTGGGAACCCAAACTATGTCTAGCTTATTTTGTTAAATTAGAGAAGCAAAGGTTTAAGTAGTCTATCCTGAATCCATTCAGCTCTCTGGGATCCTTATTTCTCACCCTAACTGGTGTGGGCTAGAGAAAAGATAAAACATAAGCCAAATTCACTTTGGTATATAAGTTTAAGGGACCTTGTTATAGTAATGTGATTGGACATTGTGCTGGAACGGATCTCTATTTCAATCTGGTTTACTTCATCCCTAAAATGACACAAAAAACTGACACATGTCAGAATGTTGCCCGATTCATATTAAAGTCTACCCTTGGCCAAGCCTGCACTTGAGAGTTCATGTGCTTTGCAGAAGATTGTTTCAGGGGGCAGTCGAGGAAAGGACAACTGAAGACTGGAGTTGTTTGTATACACACAGATGTGTACTCCTGGGCGAGTATTTCCCTGCCTGTCCTCAGGAAGACTAGATGAAAGAGAGCACCAGCTGCTGAGCCAGTGAGGCTCTTTGAACTGGTAACCGTGTCATGTTCTGTGATGTGGTTTGCCTGGAAACATATTTGTTTCTTTTGAAAATCCAAGATACAAAAATGACATCAGTTGTAGTATGCACTGAGAAACCTAGGCTGAGATGGCAGACTGTTTTATTCCATAAATGATTGCAGATGTTTGGGTGAGGCTGCAAAACACAAGGCTTTTCAAACGTGTGCATGTGGGGAAGGAAACCAGGGGCATATATAAACATGAACATGATTTGTTCTATATTGCAGCCATTCAACTGGTCCCGTTTCAGACTGAGAATTATTAAAGATGGACAAAAATAAGTGGAAACTATGATAGTTGCAATGCATCTGGTTTAGTGAGTGTTTTCTATTTCTGACTCTGTAGGCTTTCTTTCCTTTGCCCAATGCCAATTACATATTAGACACATAGAACTGTCAACAGGCTGAAGAAGAGGCTTAGGAGATTTATTGCTGCTTTTTATTATCACGAGATTGTTAAAGCATATACAGTCAGGTCTCCTACATCATGGACCCGCAGTCTTAATCGGGTTCCACAAAGCCCTACTTCCGCGTTGAATGGCAGCTCATTAATATCGATGACATGGACGAGGGAATTCAATCCATCATCAGCAAGTTTGCAGATGATACTAAGCTGGGGGCAAATGTTGAACGGCCGGAGGGTAGAAAGGCCCTCCAGAGGGACCTTGACAGGCTGGAGAGATGGGCAGGCTCCAACAGTATGAGATTTAACAAAACTAAGTGCCGGGTTCTTCACTTCGGCCATAACAACCCCAAGCACCGCTACCGGCTGGGGGAGGAATGGCTCGAGACTAGTGAAGTGGAGAGAGACTTAGGTGTACTGATTGATAGGAAACTCAATATGAGCCAGCAGTGTGCCCAGGTGGCTAAGAAGGCCAATGGCATCCTGGCCTGCATCAAGAACAGTGTGGTCAGTCGGTCCAGGGAGGTTGTCCTCCCCCTGTACACGGCGCTGGTCAGACCCCATCTTGAATACTGCGTGCAGTTCTGGGCTCCCCAGTTTAAAAGGGATGTTGAGCTGCTTGAGAGGGTGCAGAGAAGGGCAACGAGGATGGTGAAGGGACTGGAGGGCAGGCCCTACGAGGAGCGACTACAGGAACTGGGACTGTTCAGCCTGGAGAAGAGGAGGCTCAGAGGGGACCTCATTGCTGTTTACAGCTACCTGCGGGGAGGTTGCAGCCAGATGGGTGTAGACCTCTTCTTCCAGGCTGACGACACCAGAACGAGAGGGCACAGCCTCAAGCTACGCCAGGGGAGGTTTAATCTTAACGTTAGGAAGCGGTTTTTCACGGAGAGAGTAATTGCATATTGGAATGGGCTGCCCAGGGAGGTGGTGGAGTCGCCATCCCTGGAAGTGTTTA
Source organism: Pitta sordida (assembly GCA_013390025.1). Taxonomy (NCBI): domain Eukaryota; kingdom Metazoa; phylum Chordata; class Aves; order Passeriformes; family Pittidae; genus Pitta; species Pitta sordida. The sequence goes on along the minus strand of WEKX01000121.1, from coordinate 99,575 downwards.
AGAGAAGACTGGACGAGGAGCTTAGTGACATGGTCTAGCTGGGGGGTGTAGGGCTGGATGACCCTGGGCCCCTTCCGGCTCGGAGTGGCCTGCCAGATTGTGAGGCATCTAGGTTGTTATTATGCTCTGGGATGTGCTCTTGGTCGCTGTACGGGTATTAGACGGTGAGTTGGACTAGATGATCCTTGTGGGTCCCTTCCAACTCATAATTTTCTGTGATTCTGTGATTCTGTGAATATGCAAATTTACCCCACACACTCACACCACCCCCCGACGCTGTTTCGGCACTGCGTTGCTGTGTATCAGTGTTTGTGTTGGCCCTTCCTGGCACCCGCAGCCGCCCCACACTGGGAAAAAACCCTTTTCAGCTCGGCCAGGGACACGGGTGCAGGAAGCTGCGTGCACCGCTGTCCTGGTGTCTCTCAGGGTGGGTAGACATGGTCTCTCCATACTCTGGGTAGATGAGTATCTCCTGGAGAGTCACTCAAGAAAGTGACTTTCCGCACCAGGGCTGCGGAAAGCGGCAGTGCCGCTGCCACCACTGCTGTTCCGGGGCCGGGGAATGCAGCGGTGCTGGTGCGGCTGCTGCCGCTGCTGTTCCGGGGCTGGCAAAAACAGCGGTGCTGTTGCCACCATCCTGGGGCTGGGGCTGGGGAAAGCGGTGGTGCCACTGCCGCTGCTGCCATTCCGGGGCCAGGGAAACTGGCAGTGCCACCACTGCCGCCATCCCAGGGCCGAGGACAGGGAAAGTGGTGGTGCTGCTGATGCTGCCACTGTCCTGGGGCTGGGAGGAAGCAGCGGGGCTGCCACCGCTGCTGAGGCTGTGCAGTTGATTTGCATATTCGTGCTGCCTAATTGAATATTCATGCATGCCAGGTCACGCGTGCACAGTTGCAAAAATGGGCCTCCTTCATTGCTAAAAAATCACGCTGCTAAGATGTGAAGCCACAATATGGGGGGCACGGAGTGCAAGAGGATTGACTGTAGCCTGAGCTGGTTTTCCAGCAGGATAAGTTCAGCTCAATGGCTCAGGAACCTGCTTTGCTAAGTAGGATCTGGATGGTACAAATTTAGGGATCTCTCTAGGTATGAGATGCCCTGTAAGTGAATGAACCATTTGCCAGAGTCACAAGCATGGGGAAAGGATAGAAAGAAGAGCAGAAGAAGAATTACTGGCATTAGGTCTCCCTCTTAGTTTCCAAGTTTGGGCTACTTGGCCCTGAATTCCAGAAAGAAGGTCTAAGTGGCTCTTGATGATGCCATATCAAGAAGGTGATTTAAAACAGCTGTTGGATGCTATAGACACCTGCTTCCCAGCCATAGGAAAAATTAGGTCATTGTGCACCTTTATTGTCAAAAAGCCAATGGCAGGCAAAATCTGTCGTGACAAAATGGATGTGGGTTCTGTCATCTCTGGGCCAAATTGCAGCTTTTTAATATACAAGGAGTCACATGGAAAAGATGAGGCATAATGGGTCCAAGTTCCACCAGGGGGGATTCTGTTTAGACAAAAGGAATATTTATCACAATGAAAATAATCTCCCTGGGGAAGTGTTTGGCTCCCCAACCCTGGACACTGGTAAGATTCATCTAGTCAAGGTGCTGGGTCATCTTGCCTAGACTGTGCTCTTGACAAGAAAGTTAAGGTCCCTTCTGTCCTGTTATTCTAGGATTCTGTGAAGTTGTACTAACTTTATGGCACCTCCTGATCCAGAACTTCTAGTGTCTTGCAGGGTTGTATTCTCAGTAGTGATGGTGAGCATCAAAAGGAAGGGGAGACAACAGTGCAAAAGCTGTTGTACTGCAAAGAAGGTAAAATGAATTTTTGGTTATGTCATGCAAAACCATATGATTCAACTTCATTAGAAATCGAATGTGCTTTAAGCGACAAAACTTTCATATCTTGACTGATTCTGGGGTAAAAGGTAAGCCTGGGTAGTTTAATTTAAGTAATTTAAGCAGAATTTACCTGCGGTAATGGCAAGAGTGCATTATGCTGGTAAGTACGAAAGACATGCTGGTGCAGGAGTCAATTCTGGATACTCTGATTGTTCTGGTCTGAGAGCTGAGAACCACAGCTGCCTTTGTGTTCCTCTTTCTTGGGCAACATCACAAATTAATCAGGTTGGTCTTCAGATCACTCTATACTAAAAATTGTTGGCAATTAGTTTGAAAAAGCTCATTCTTTAGTAAATGGTACCTTGATGCCATTATTTGAGGTATAGGTCTGGAAGTTGTATTCCTATTTCAATCTCCCAGTCACAAGAGGTAAGGACACATTACCATTGGGAGGAGGGCTGGCTTGGCTAAGGTGCTATGCAGACATGGTAGTCCTCCTGTAGAACAACGGGTTGTCTTAATCCACTAGTATACTACAGGGCTTTATATGAGGCTTTGCTAGATGTAATCCAGAGGACCTCATGGTTTCTTTTCTTTTTTTAATACATATTGCTTTGGATAAGAAGATAATCTGTAACGTGCTTTCTGCAGAGCTGGTAATAATAGAAACTTTTCAGTGAGGTCCCTATATGAGTTACGTCACTTATTTTTTGACTCGGCAATTGGAGAGGAACTAGTTAGGAAGCCTGCTGTCAGTGCTGGAGAAAGGATGTAGGTCCTGGCAGCAAGCCCAGGCCTGCTCAGCAGATCAAAGGCTCTTCCCTTGGCTCCCAGAGCAGCCGGAAAAGCAGCTGCCCAGTACCCTTTCAGCATCCTTCATTCCTTTCCCCTCTGCCAGAAAATAATTTCTTTTCACTGCCCACCTCAGCAATAGTCTCTTTTAGTCTCGATATCCTGCCAACCAAGGTCCTTTTATGGAAACCACTTGTGTTTATTACCTGCAGGTTCCAGGGCTAGCCAGTGGAACACGCTGGGGATACAGTGGTTCTTACATCTTACTCCCTCCTCCCAGAGATGCTCATAGGTGCTGACTTTGACCTCGAAGGTTAACCTTAAAGGAACAAGCCACAATTATAAGCCACGTGCTGTTTTTCAAGCCAGCCTAATGGAAGATTTCAATTTAGAAAAGTATTTTTTGTGCCAAAAGAGCATAAGAGCCATGATCTGAAAGTCTGCCCACTCACCTCCCAGAAAATAAACGGTGGCTTCTTGTCGGCTTCTTGATGGTGGTTTTTCCTTTTTAAATACATGACTGCTCTCCTTCAAAGCTGCTGCATGTCAGTGCTGCTCTTTACTGTCCCTGTTAACTGGTTCCTGACAGAAGGTTTGTCTGCCATGAAAGGGTAGTCAAGCAAACCTGTCAGATAACTGCAGACTCTGCAAGAATAATATTGTGTCTGCTATTACACTGCTGTTTCTGCTCACTTATACTATGGGCTGGTTGATGAGAGCCTTTATAAACAGCTGCATTGCCCTTCAAAGCCACATGAAGCCCTTAGGTACAAAATTACTGCTACTAAATAGCGGATGGAAGCCTGATTCTTGACTGCCCCAATGGCAGTATCTGCATCAGTAGCACCTTTTCTCCTACCTGGGTTTGTGCATTGATCAGCCCAGTAGCGGTAGGTGAATAAACTGTCCTGCCAAAGTCTGCTAAAGCTCTTGAAAATAGTTCTGTAGTTGTTTTGTAGGTTGTTTTGTAAGTTGTTTGTTTCCAGCTTGCAGTCACAGCCACAGCTGTACATATGAGGTTTTCTTTGTTCAACAGGCAGTCCTTGAGCTTGGGTTTGATGACTAATTAAATCTGCCATAGTCAATATTATTGCAGGAACAATGTTTTAAAATACCTTTGTTTCCAAAGGTATTTTAAAACAGGTGAGTTGCTGGGGCTATTAAAACTGTGAGTGTTTGGGACCTCCTCTGGGAAGCAGAAGTTCTTCTCCCTGTGTTCACACACTGCTAATAATGCCTTTGTATGGGTTTGCCTACTACAAATTACCAGTAATTAATAATATTCTATATGGAAGCATCAGAAACAGTTAAACCATGTGACTGTGACCTGGCCCAGTGCCTAGCCCAGCTGCTTGGTAGGCAAGTTGTTCTATGCCTCAGTTTCTCTTTAAGTGAAATGAAGAGAATATGAGACTTAGTAATGCTTGTCAAATGTTGAATGTCTATGGGTGGGTGGTAGAAGCCTCTGGAAATTACAGGTGCGGAAGCAGAACATGCTATTTTCCACAGCTTTGCTTATTATACCTGATGCTTTTATAATAGAATCTAATTTTCTAACCCATCTTTTGCATAAATATCCCATACCAGACAGCAATGACACTGTAGGGGGAATTGAAATAAGTGGAGAGAGTGAGTTGCAGGATCATTATCACCAGAAATACATATCATTGTTTATCATCATACCTCTAATGAGGCACAATTATTCCTGTAATTTTTTTTCTCGTTGTCCTTAATTTTTCTTCTCCATGTGTCTCCTACCACCACTTCTTTATTATGTGTATTGCAAGAATCCTCAGGGGTCCAGTTGAGGCACTAGTACGTACCACAGAAAAGCACTGAAGCCCTCTGAGTACGTGCAGTCTTTTCTTTCTATCTCCCTTATCTGTCTTCTTTGCCTTTATTGGCATCTTCCCACTTGCCTCTTCCTTCCTCCCTCCCTGCAAGTCTAACTTTGTCTTTACTACAGCTGAAACAAATTATTTTGACAAAACAAATATAAAAAAGGAAGGCAAAACACTCTCTTGTGTAGTAGTAAAATGCGCAGCATTATAAAATATTGAAACAGGATATATATCGATAATATCGATGACAGGACCAGAGGTCATAGCCTTAAGCTTCAGCAGGGAAAGTTTAGGCTTGATATTACAAAAAGATTTTTACTGAAAGAGTGATCCGGATGTGGAATGGGTTGCCCGCAGAGGTGGTTGACTCACCAGCCCTGGAGGGTAGGCTGGATGAGGTGGTGAGCAATATGATCTAGATGTAGAGGATAGGTTAGTTGGGCTATACGTTGGACTAGATGATCTTCAAGGTCCTTTCCAGCCTTGTCTATACTGTGATACTATGAAACTGTGAAACTCCAATGACTCTGTAGGAAAATTCATGTAACTAGTAAAACAAATGTATACTCCAAACAAACATGGATGCACTGGACAGGGTTCAATCCAAGACAATGATGTGTCTTTATCCCAACTGATTTATTACTGGAATATTAATTCAAAGACCAGAGCTCTGAGAGCTTTCTGATAAAATGTCAAGATTGGCAATACTTAGTATAAATGAGACAGCTAGGAATTATAATTTCTGTTGTTGCTTTCTACAAGTCCATGGCCATTTTTCCATCATATATGTTAGCACATGTTCAAAGGGAATAGTGTAAGAGACATAAGAAATAATTTTGTGTTATTTTTCAGGAAGAAAAACAAAAGCAGGTGTTGAAGAAGTTTTGTGTAAATAAAGTGTATGAACAGAGAAAGTAGCTATACATGCAAGAGGAATGTACATTTTCTTTATTTGCACATAGCATGAACTGATGGATTTTAATAAAGCTCCTACATCCCAAATGTATAATCAGCTACTTTTCACATGGGCTGCAAGGGACCTGGAGATACTGAGAAGAGGTGAAACAACAGAGGAGGTGAAGATTATGGAGAGAGAAGGGGGCTGAAGTGAGAAAAAGTAATCTAATGGAAAACAAGCTTCATCTGCTTTATTGCTCATGGAAAAATTGTAGTCACTCTTGCCAGCCTGCAAATGTGGAGGTTTTAATTGTGGCCTCAAAATGCAATCATTCCTCAGTTATTCGCACTGTCATATTTGTGTCCTCAGTTTTCCATGGAAATTTTTTCTGCAGTCCTTACTCAGTTATTCACAGAGCGGTGTATAATTCCACAGGACACTGCAGTCCCGCACTGCTGCGGCGAGTGGCCACGGCCCCAGCCAGCCCTGCCAGAAGTCAGGAAGTCTTTAACTGTAACATAGACACCCACGTGGGTCCCTGTTCCCAGCCGTTCAGCCAGCCTGGACTTGCCAGCACATATGCACATATGCACATGTACGAAGCACTCCTGCCAGTGCTAGCTGCTGGAGTTAAAGGAAAACCCCTGACTCCTATGCTCCTCACTGCCATAAGGAGCCAGTCCAGGATGTTGTAATGTTCCAAAGTTGCCATATTTCTGGGAATAATTTGTCATATTAATGTCCGACCCGTATTCACAGATTAAAGGTTTTGCAGGACCTGCGGGAGACCCGTAATCTGCAGATATGGAGGTATGACTGTAATAAGTTTGTATTTTTTTCATTCAGAATCCCTCTGCTTACCCACAACACCTGTGGAGCAATTATGGTGTTTTAAGCTCTCTCAAACTTAGAATTTTAGGACTAATTTTCTGAAAGAGCTAATTGAACTTAAGTGACAAAGGTCTATATAAAATGCTTTGTAACGTGTAAATTCACAGATGTCAAATATAATATCAAATATACAGTAATCTCTCAGTTCTTCACGGCTCAAATTTGCGGCTTTAAAACTTCGCGGTTTCTTTCCCTGCAAAGACGTCATAGACTTCTCTTGGTTCTCAGTGGGGTTTTATCATGTCACTTGAGCACGGGACAGCCACGCATGCTCAATGAGTGCCTCTGCCACACTGGGGGGTGGGGCTGGCACACTCCACCGGGCAGCACTGGCCCACGCCCATGAGCTAGGGCTGACCACTGCCATGAGCTTGGGGGGAGAAAACCCTATGGCTTGGGCAGCCTCTATGGGTCCCCCACCCCACACTGTGGGCAGCTCAAGGTTTGGGCTTTCCCCCCACTCCACAGGCATCCCGAGCTGCTGTCTCCCTCCCTCCTGCAGGAGGCCCAAGCTACTGCTACCTCCCTCCCGCAGGTAGCTTGAGCTGTGGGCTTCTCCCCCATCCCACAGGCAGCCCGAGCTGCCAGCTCCCTCCCTCCTGCAGATGGCCCAAGCTGCAGGCTTCCCCCCACTCCTGCAGGCAGCCCAAGCTGCTTCCCCATCCCTGCCCACTGCACCAGGGGAGAACACAGGCAGACAGGAACCTCCGCCAGTGCAGCACGGCAGCAACACTTCCCTCTGCTCCCCCATCCCTGCCCACCGCACCAGGGAGGGGCAGAGAAAATGCCTTTCACTCTCTTGTCCCATCACACAGCGCAGGGAGGTGCCAGGAATGCCCCCTGGCACTCCAGGGATAGGGGGGCAGGGCAGTGGGGGTAGCTTATTTTCATATGCATGATCCGCTTCTCCTTGCAGATTTCAGCTATTGTGGGAGACTTCTGGTCCTGGACTCCCGTGAAATTTAAGGGCTTACTGTATCTCCATATCTATCAATCCTCCAGTTCATCAATAAAATTTGATTCCACTCACCTCAGAGAGTATTTAGCTGACACACAGACCTGGTCCCTGTGCCTTTACTCATCCCCACTTTAGGACTGTGTCTGTCTCCATTTCCTTTGTGTTTCCGGAGGCCAGTGTGAGCTGTTTGCCAGCATTAATGCAAACATGACTCCAAAAGCTCTTGCACACAGCAGCTATTTGGAACAAGCTACTGTGAACGAATTTCTGCTAAAAACAGAAGGGACAAAAAGAGCTGGTATATCAAAATACTTTCCTTACTGCAGCAGTCAGCTGAGGAGGAAGTTCAGGAGAGAACAAGGAAACACTGTTCTCAGATAAGGTGGGGGTAAGGGGAGTAAGGTAGAAGGCACTGGAAGGTGTTCATAAAGGAGTGAAGGAAACTTCTGGACACACAAAGAAGAAAAGCTAATGTGCCTTTAAAGTACATTTAACATAGGAATGCTGACATGTCATCACGAACACCAGCATAGAGCTATTACATGGGTCACTGCAGGGACATGGTTATGGTGCCCTTCTATAATATTACTTGATTTATTTTATATTTAACTTTGTTGTTGAATTCCACCTGGTATAATCTTTGGTTTAGGAAAAGTGCTAGAGTTCCATTTTTTCAATTCTCACCTGGCACTACGGACTTGTAACTCCAACTACCCCATATAGTTCTTATCTGAAAAGTAATGTAAAATCTCTTTAAATAGTATTATTTGCTCTTTCTTGGTATTTTTCATTGACAATTCAAAGAGCGCTTTTCATTTTTCAGATACTCAGGTTGGTTTTGGAGGCATTTTGAAGTTGTCAATCTCTCTGCTCTTTACAAAAGTTTTCATTAACAAACAGTAACAGTTAAGTGTGATGAAAATTGCTCAGCCGCAAATCATCAACATTGAATATGCTGAGATACAGTTAAAGCTTTTTATTAACAAGTGCTAAAACCTGACCTTGGTTCATAAAAGGTGTTACATGGAATGATGCTGTATAACAAAAGATACAAAAAATCTTTTTGCAATCTTTGTGAATAGAAAAAGGATTGGTTATTATTACTGGTTATAAATACTTTAGCCCAGTCTTAGTACAGTTATACTGACACATTCACAACTTTCTAATAACCGAAATACAGCACCATGCTCATTCTTCCTTTCTACAAAAACCATGTTTTTAAGAACAAGCAAAAAGAAAGGAAAAAGCTGCAGCACCTCAAGGATGTTACTGATACTGAAAAACTTGTGGCAAAAAATAAACTAGCATACCTTCAAACTTAAGTCTTGTAGCTGTATTTTGGTATGGACATGGAAAGAGGGTAACTGAGACAGGAACGTGGTCTAAATTGTATGGGCTCTAGTATCTACATAGAAGCCAATGAGCCCTGACCTGCCTGGGGTCCTGGGAAGCAAGACTTGCTAGGGATGCTGCCATTGAAGGAAGAGGTGGCATCAGCAGGTCAATCACCCTCTTTGTTGATCACACTTGGCTTGCAGCAGTCACTAAGTCCCATGTGTCTCTTTTAGTGGCAGTATGAAGAAGATCCCAAAAATACCTGTGCATGAGCTTGTCTTGTTCTTTCTGATGTCACAGCACTGAACTGTGCAGGTGGTTGTTGGAAAGATTGTGGTTTTGGTGGAACGTATGCCCTGACCAAGACATACCAACTATATTTGTTAAGCATATAGTGTGGCCCTTAACAGCTCCTTGCATCAACTCAGAGTTTATATACTGCCTCAAAAATATTCTCTTACTAAAATTGAAATGAGTAAAAGTAATGGATGTTGCTTTCTGCTTATTGCTTATTGATAAATACACCAAAGATTATGAACAAAATGCAGAAAAAAATGCGTATAGTGATTGGGGCAGAACCCATTACATTTGCAGAAATCCTTGGCATCTTCTGGAACAAGAAGTTTGTTGCAATTCTTCTTCTTTTTTTTTTTTTTTAATGAATCAGATCCATGAAAATGGGGATCTATTTACAAATCTATCTGAGAAAATAGCTCCAAAGACAAAAGGTAATTGCTTAATGCTCACCACTGTGGTAGCAACAAAAATTTAATTATTGATCATAAGACTTCATCTCCACTATTTTTACAGACTATTATGCCTTGTGGGATATGGAATGTACTTCATTAGAGACTTCTCTTTAAAAAAATGTAAACCATATGCACATTCAGATCAAGGTCTTTACCTCAGAAATAATTCTATCTGTGGCTACACACTGCCTGTTAGCTAAATGTCATTCAAGGTCTTCCTTGAAATATTAGAAGCAAAAGTAATACCAGATTAACCAAGTTCCTAAAATGTATTTGGAGGGCTGTGCTCTAAAGCAAATTATATTGTGAGGCATGTCTCAGGGCAGGGACAAAAGTCATTAGAAACCTAAAGGGATGAAGCAATCTCCTCTATATTTACTGCAGGGTTGTCTGCATGTTGTTAGGCACAAGGCTTTTTCATGTGAATAAGAGCCAGATGTACATGCAGAAAAAGTTAAAAAACCAAAAAAACTGTGGGGCAAATTAGTTCAAATGTTGCCTACGCATTTGGGATCTCTGAGATTGAGGGTAGCAAGTGCACAGACTAAAGACCAAAGTTCCAAAGAGGCACAGAGGAGTATCACAATATGCAGAAATTCAGCATCTTATTTGGCAGAAAATAAAATACAGATTCATGAATGTATAAGCATATACTATACTATATTAAGGGTTCCTTAAAAATATTTGCTGGTAAAAGAGGATTCTACTATAAAGAAAGAACCATAGTTCTAGTCAGTTCTTTGGCAGTTTAGCTACTCTTTGTTTCATCAAATGGGAGTGATATTCCCAAAAATACCCCTGACAAGGGGTTCCCTCAGAGCCCCATTATCTAATTGCAGTTTATCTAATTGCAGTTTAAAGAAACTTAGAGTGGGCATGATTGAGTAAAGACAGAAGGGACAGCGTGTGAGGGAGCACTGTGTGTGTGTGAGAGAGAAGGAGCTGCTCTTTCTCGCATGAATAAAGCTGGGAAATTATACCTGTCCTTAGGTTAAATGGTGAGTGGAGCTCAGTGTTGGGTCTGAACCTGTTTGTTTTCATTCCTTTCTTCTTTCCTTCTATCTCTCCCCTGTTGTGTGCAGACTTCGTATTTAGATTTAAAACTTGTATTGATTCTTACAGAGGTTTGTTAGATTTACACTCCTTAAGAAAATGGGACTCTTAAATGAAAGGATCTGTTTGGGGCAGTAGCGATGGAGAATAAAAGACTACTGTTAATCTGGGCTGAGCCAGAGGAGAGGTTGATGACTTCTTCTCCCAGGAAGACAAGGGTGGTGCCAGAGAGGGATTGCCTTGGAAATCCACACAGTGCAGGCAGCTTTTTCTAGTTCTCTCTAGGTATTGACAGTTATCCAATTATCCACCAGTTATCCACTGTATCATATCACTTGGAACGAGATGTGTTCAAGCCCAAGTTGGATGGGGCTTTTGAGCAGCCTGGTCTAGTGGAAGGTGCCCCTGGACATAACAGGGGTGTTGGAACTAAGTGATTTTTAAGGTCCCTTCCAACTCCAACCAGTCTATGATTCTATGAACTGTGTGATGATGCATCACCATCCCATGCCCATCACAAATTGCGCCATACTGGAGGCAACCCAGAGAAGTAGGGAACTGAGACTGACTATGATTAGTCCATTTACTTGTCAGTTCCTGCTCAGCATATCCTTGGGCATGACTGGGCAAATCTTACTGTTTAACCCTTGCAGTACTAGGTCCAACCTTCTGCTACAGCCATATGACTTTGAGTTAGTGGAGTGGCACAAGCTCCCAGCTCTCCCTTGCACAGTACAGCACAGTCCCATATTAGATCACCCTATGTACAACGCAACACTTTGAGCTGTTCTCAGATGGATTACAGTACATTATTCATCACAAGCTGCCTACTTTTCCTCCCACAGTGACCTCCCATTCGCAACAGAGCATCTGCACATGGCCAATCAGTGGGGCTATGGATGTACTACAGAAATCATGGTGTGTTCTAACTGTGTAAGCAGTCACAAAACTGAGTCTACCTCTTTTCAGTTCATACCTGTGTAGTTCTGTTGACCTTGGTGAATTTATTCAGGTGTATGTCAGGCCAGAATCAAAGCCTCTGCTCTGTCAGTGAAATGAGAATCTGGAGCTGGGCTGGTGTGCTAAACAAAACACATGATTACCAGGAGAAATGACTTGGCAGGAGTTGAAGCACCAGACATACAGAAAATGTTTGCTTTGAAATTCCAGAGACCTGACTGTCCCTTTGGTTTTTTGGAATGCTTTGATTTAGTCATGTGGGGTGGGAGCTGGCTGTAACCTTGCAAGGGCAATGGGAACAGTACCTCTTGTGCAGCTACAAGAGATGTGAAGGGAATTAAATGTCAGCAAGCTCCAGGGAGATAGCAGATGTATACGTGGTTAAGAGAAGTTTGGCTAGCTTATAAAATTTATTTCCACCACAAGATCAAAAGCAATTATGTGTACAAAATATATAATCCTTGGATGTGTAATATATAACAGGACATAGCAGTGTAAGTGAGGAANAGCTTGAGTACTCATCTGATTTACTCATGCTATGATCAGTTAAAGGTATCTTGCTTACATTTTCTGCCTCTACTTAGGTTACTAGCTTGAGTGAGAATGTAGTTTTTACTCCCCCCAAAAAATTTCAGACTCAGAAAAACAGCAGTGAGGATGGATGCTGTTCCCATGTTGCTGGGGGCTCCTGCCTTGTTACACATCCAGGACCATGGATACATTGTTAATGTACATGTTGTGCATTATCAGTGAGACTTGCATGAGAGGAGAGAGAAAAAAAAACCTAGCT
>WEKX01000121.1:0-87429 GCA_013390025.1 Pitta sordida | reverse complement strand
TAATAGCATCAGTAATTCAGTCCTCTTCTGTAGCTTTTATATACTGTTAATAAGTGTTTCCATTTATTTACAGTATTACATTGTCTTTTTTTTTTTCTAGGATGATAATAAAAGTAGGATGAGGAGAAAAAACACTGATTATAAGCTTTAAAACTAGATGTAACCAAAGGAAGGAAAAAATGAATAATGCCATAAAAATGTGCCTATGTTCCAACTTCTAACTAACCCAACTATGAAGAAATATTCAGATTAGAATTTTTAAAATATGTCTTCCCACTGAGACATCAGCTGATTCCTTCTGATTTGCATTACTCCTCAAGTCCAGTCACATGGATAAATCTCACAGAGGATCAAATTGGAGGGCACAAGAAACATGCTGAGCAGAGAACTAGCACAAGCCAAACTATACGTGAAAGTTAGATTTTCTCTGGATGGGACCTGTTACCTGACATCACTCATTTGATGCAATCTGAGTCTTGCTGGATGGAAAAAAGAATAGGTAGGCTATAGTCATTGCTGATTTCTAGACTCCAGGTTGGATAGTGGGGCATCTGTCTGTGCTTTTGAATTTCCCTTAGTTGTGGGCTTTGGGGTTTTTTAACAGGCTTCCTAGGGAGGTGATCAATGGCCCGTCTCTGTCAATGTTTAAGGAGCATTTGGACAATGCCCTTAATAATTTGCTTTAACTTCTGGTCAGCTCTGAAGTGGTCAGGCAGTGGGACAGGAGCACAGGTAGTCTTTTGCTCTGGTGCTGTAATGGCAGGATTGGACCCTGAAAACAGCAGGGGGATTATTGCTCTTAATAAATGGCTTANCTATTCTATTCTATTCTATTCTATTCTATTCTATTTTATTCTATTCTAAACATTCCACTTACTTAACATTGCATTTTACCTATATGGCCATGGTGAATCCTTGGGTGAATAAAACATACTTTTAGAGCACAACTCATGAGGAGCATCTGAGGGAGCTGGGTTTGTTTAGCTTGTGAAAAAGGAGGCTCAGGGGAGACCTTTCCAATCTCTACAACTACCTGAAAGGTAGTTATAGGCAGCTGAGGGTCAGTCTTGTCTCCCTAGTAACAAGTGACAGTATAAGAGGAAATGGCCTCAAGTTGTGCCAAGGGAGGTTTATACTAGACATAAGAAAAAATTCCTTCACTGAAAGGGTGGTCACGCATCGGAATAGGCTGCCCAAGGAAGTGGTGGAATCACTGAAAGTGTTCAGAAGGCAGGTGGATGTGGCATTTGGGTNTGCCCTTAATAATTTGCTTTAACTTCTGGTCAGCTCTGAAGTGGTCAGGCAGTGGGACTAGATGATCGTTTTAGGACCTNTATATGGTTTAGTGGTGGACTTGGCAGTGACTGTGTTAGTGACTGGAACTGATAATCTTAGAGGTCTTTTCCAACTTTAACAATCCCATGTACATTATTCCATGTAAAGGTTTCAAACTGTGTTAGGAGGTAGAGTAGGGGTTATGAGAAGCTGCTTGCTGGGAGGGTTTTAAGAAATGAAAAAGGATTTTATTATAATTGAAAATTGACTGTTTATTTATGGTAAATTCAGTTTCCCTAGCTATGTCTCTAAGAACACTGCAAACCCTCTGATGATGAGCGCTGCACACAGCACAGTCAAATATGTCCACAGCAGACAAGGAAATTGCATTTCATGCATAATTCACAATGTGCTACAGTGATTCCATAAGGTCAATATCTATTGTTAACTCAGAGGAAATCAGAGAGGAAAGAAACAAGTGTTTGTTCTTGCTCATCTTTGAAAGAGCTGTCTATAAGCTGACTTCCATCGTACAGCACTATATAAACAGCAATGTGGAGCTCTTCTGCATATAGAGAAGCACTGCATCTGAGACAGATAAACTCTGCAGCTAGAATAGTATCTCTTTGTCTCCAGATTTTCATCCTAGAGCTCAACAAAAATGGAGAAATTGGACCAAATATAAACAGGAGCAACTTTGTGCAGCAGCATGCAGTAATTGTTTAGCATAGGGATTCCTCTTGCCTAATTGGCCATCCAAAATTAGTCATCTGGGACTGATGTTCAGTAGAGGAAAGTAGACACTGCCAGAGGGCAGTTCATCCCCTTCAAATGGTAGTGTAAGTTGCTTGCCTCTGATTTCCAGGTATTTATAACCATTTACACAGATCCTCCCAGAAACTTTTATTGACTCGATATATTTGCTAAGTGGATTGTGACCGTGCTTTCTACTTTTGTGGATTCCTTTTTGAAGCAAGGAACTGAAATGAAACAGCTCAGCACACAGGAGTCAGGTAGACAGTACTGCAACAGGGTATAAAGAACTTCAGGTATTTTATGCATATGCTGTGCAGTGAGCAGGCGCTTAGACAGGGACTTTATCCTTCCAGACAGTGTAACATTTACTACGTTGTTATAGAAAGCAAAACCACACATGTACAAGAGGCTGGAGATAGAATGATGCATTAAACTGCCAGGCAAAAATATGGTGTCCTGAGAGTCTGTAGGGAAGGAAGAATTTGGCTCTAACCACACCTGTTTGGGGGAAACCAGTGAGATTCAGCAAAAGCATCTGCAAGTCTGCAGTTTGAGGCAGGGTTGGGCAAGGGGCAGAAAGCTTAGAGAGAGGCCGTTGTAAAAAACACACTTAGTGTTTTTCCTACAGAGAGACATGGACACCTTGAGGTAAAGGGCTTGTTTTTCCTACAGGAAGCATATTTTTGTTTGTCTAGGTGCTTGTTTGAACAGAAAACTATTCAGGAACAGTCAGCACATCATCAGGAGACTGATGTGAGTGTCTGTATGTGAGCAAGGACAAGGGAGTAGTATTCCTGTAAGCAGTGCTCACATGGCCACATGCAGAGTAACAAAGACTCATAAAGCAGCTATTCTCGCTCTGGATGTACTAAATTGAAAACCATCATGAATTATATAATGTTATCCTTTTTTTTTTTCCCAGACTAGCTTAAGCTGTAACAGATTGTAATCTGTTTAGTAATAATTATCCTTGTGTTTCATGGAATGTTCTTTTACTACATAATGATGCATGTCAAGAAGAAATCTGTGGTTCTCCTTGAGCATCACCAAAGTTGTTTAGATTTGCCTTTTTAAGAAGGTTTTAAAGTAATTGCTGCAGAGAAATATCATAAGGCAACGCTTTCCAAACTGTGTAAGCTGCCAGACCCTGTAGGTGGTTTGCAGATGGTCTGGAGACCATGTTAAAATAATAGAATCATAAATTGGAGAATTAAAACACAGGCAAGAAGAGTGCCAAACAGGCCATGAATGTGTGGCAGGAATTTAATTTACAAACATAAGAGATGGCCCACAAAGGCTGATAGAAGGACCTATGAGTTTTCACAGATTTCTTTTGCATCCCGCATGGGTCAGCCTTTGCACCCACCAAAAACCTTTTGTAAGGCAACAGCTAGGAAGGCAACATGTGGCACTGTGTGTTTCATCCAATTGGTAGGGCAAGGATGTGAATATATTTTAGCAAAACCAGAGTCCCATCAACAGCGGGCAAGTGGAGCCAATGAGCCACTGAGGTTGCTTCTGACATACAATGCCACATGCAGTGTATCAGCTTCAACAAAAAAACAGTTGTATTGCATGTTGCAGAATCACAGAATATTCTGAGTTTGAAGGGGAACACAAGCATCATCAAGTCCAACTCCTAAGTGAATGGTCCATACAAGTGATTGAACCTGTGACTTTGGTGCTACTGAGCACCAAGTTTTAACCAACTGAGCTGATCTCAGGGTGACCTCTACATATTTATTTGAATGGACGGTAGAGTGGACTCACCTGCCTGCTTTGCCTGGAGTTCTGGCAACACAAGAGAGCTGGGAATCTGATAGGTGCTGCCCATCAGTCTGGGCTTACAGCTGATTGATGGCAGTGGAACAGGTGTTCCAGGTATACTGGTGATCTGAGTATTTCTGAACATGCACAGTTAAATGTTCACATTACAAATAGCCCACAAATAACAAATATCTTCAAATGCTGGTTCTTATTTCAAATTCAAACTTGTAATGTTTTTGTGAATTACAAATGAAAGCATTTACTCTGTGCAAATTACCTTTTCAACTCATAAAAGACTAATAAAATATCTATAGTCTTTATATTCTGTTCAATAGCACATCAAAAATTACATGGATTTGTGTTGCACCCCTCCAAGGCTGTGCACTAAAATGAGCACAAAATGGCTACTTTCCAGTATGCTCTACCCTCCTTAGTGACTAATAGATTCTGTCTACAATAGCAAAAAGGTCTGTATCTGCATTCTGGAAACAACCTTTTTCTGAACAGCCAGGCAAACCCCCCACATCTGCATACCTTCAAACACTGCGATATAAAAAACAAGGGGTTCATTTTCTAAGAGAAGCTAACCTGCAAATAATTTCTGTTCTTTTACCCTATGTTAGACACAGATGATTAGTCTGAGAGGTAAAGAAAATTCTCTTCAAGTAAATTAATCTATTCATACTTAGATGAGCTATTCTTCTGCTTTGGCAACCTGTGGAAATGGTAATCTAATCATGCCACAGGAGTAGTGTCCAATATGCTGAAAACTTGTAATTCACAGCTCAAGGGGAATGTGGAAGATAGTTGAGGATCCACTAATTACAGGGCTGTGTTAGAATGAGCAGTGAAATAATGTGCATTATTTTGCTCATAAGCAGGATTTTTTTTAAGCCCATAGTGAACAACCAAGCTGCAGGTTTTTTGTCTTTGACAAAAAGCTGGAGGACATCTGGCGCTATTAATTATAATTCCCTCCATGTCGCACTAACACTTTTATACAAATAGATGCACATGCAAGTACATTTACCTTAAAAGCTAAAGAAAACGGTTTCAAGGAAAAGCGTTTCTGAGCATATCTTTGTATGCTGTTCTCTGAAGTGAAAAACTGGCATGGAATTAAGTGGCATCTGGATCCAAACCAGGTCATGATGGGGACACTGTCCACTTTGCTTCAATCTGTGGTGTCAAATAAACTTGTTTGCCTGTAGGAAAGGATCACCTGGCCAGCTTCACCCTCATCTAGAAAGGCCCAGGACACTGGCCAAGCCCTTGAAGCTCTTCTGCTCCCTTCCCATAGCATTTCAGTTTTGAGAATCTAGACTTTTTTCACTGAAAGTTTTGTGTGTTTTCATTTAATTTTGGGGGTTGAGTCTGAATAGTCAGTGTTACAAGATACTTTGGGTCTCAACACATATTGCATGAAATCTGTGGACAGACTAAACAGTCCCTTCCAGTGTCCCTTCCTCATATGCTGAGGAAGCTGAAAATGCTACCCAAAAGTTGCATCTCATAAAATCCCAAAAATACAAATCAGATCTCAGGAGAAAAGTATGCTTTGAAATTTGTTGCATCATGTCAGATGAGAACAAAAGCAAAACTCAAAGGCAGTGTTCAAGATGAATACAGCTTTGTATGTGTATGCATGTGTGGCTGTATTTATGTGTTCAGACATGTACATACAAACAGATATTTATTGTACTTGTGGACTCCTTTTTCTCACCCCACATCCAGCACCTCGCCTACCTGTCACCCTTATGTGTTTTATACAATGTAGAGTAAGACTTTCTCAATGCGTTTCCAAGAATAATAATAATGCACATACTGTTTTTATTATAGAAAATTGCATGTGTACAGTAACAATTCTTCTAGCCTCAGCCTCATCTGGCAAAGCGCAAAAAAACACTGTGCAGTCAGGAACATGTGTTAATGATGCAACTGATGTTAAAATTGTCACGTAGGATACATTTCACACATGGCAGGCTGTGAAATGTCATGGGAAGCTCAGTTCTTGACCAAGTGGCATGCAGCAGTCTGAAGAATGTGAAATATAGCCCTTTTTATCCATTTTTTTCTTTTGACAATGTGTAATTTATAGGGGAGGGGGAAGTATCATGTTCTCCGTTCTTCTTAGTGAGGCTAATACAAGGATCTAGGGTGTCTTAACTCGTAGAAGTAAGGAAAAGAAAGCTCTGGGACATTTCAGAGCAGCTTATGACACTTTTAAAACCAAAAGCCCTTTGAGTGTAATGCTAATTTAAATTAGATAGTGCTTTCCATCCTAAAGGACTCTTGACATGCTAAGCAATGGAACAGACTTCCTAGGGAAGTACTGGAGTCACCATCCCTGGAAGTGTTCAGAAAACAAGTAAACATGGTGCTTCACTATATGGTTTTAGTGAGTGATATTCAGTTGAAGGCTGGACCTCATGATCTTGGAGATCATCTCAAAACCTAATGGTTCCATGATTCTGTGCTCAGCAAAGCTCACATCCATGCTGCTGTGTGAACATGGCAAGCTTTGAAATAATTTCTGTCATGACAACTTTTGCACTTTATCATTATAGGGTTGTTCATAAGTATACATATTTATTTTCTCTTTTAAGAGCTTAAATTCCAATCAATGTGCTTAAAAATAGACAGAAAGTGGTTTCACACAGGCATCTATAAAGAGCATTAAGGGTACGCTTTTCCAACTTCACATTTTAAACTTTCATATAAAGAAAATTGTTTCTATATTTTTAATGATCTAAAAATATTAGAAAATAAGAAAAAGGAAAAAAACATCCTAGACCAGAGACTTTTTACTTGACTCTTGGGGGTTAAAAAGAAATTGCTCACAAGAAGAAAATAGGAAGGAGAAATACAAAACAATCTTGTCCTATTCAGATGACACTTTTCTCTTGAAAAACAGGTCAAATCAGCAGGTTCCCAATCTCAAAGAAAACTGCTATGGTGGCCTACTTGGGTATTAATAGATAGCACATTCAATACATGTATAGAAGAGTCAACAAAATGGGATAACAAAAAAAAAAAATTACTCACCCACTGTCCTAAGTGTTAAATTCAGGAAAACTGAAAAGAAAATTTCTTTTTAGTTTATGAGTATATTTCATTCCTGGTATACATGAATTAAACAGCAGTTTTAGATACAAAAGAATGACATTGTGTGTGTAATAAGATGCCTTTGAAATTATTAAAATCTAATTATTCACACTTTTTCTAATCATTGTGTAGGTAGGGAAGTCTGCACCCAGAGAAATCTTAGATAGAGGCAAGTTCATGCACACACTTTGTTGCTGTTTTCTTTACCCAAGACATTCAGCCAAAGTACTTTGAATATTGCCCTTTTTAGATTTTAAAAGCTGAAGGGATTCAGACCTGCCAGCACTTTGACAGATTCCAAAAACAAAGGTTGTAGGAGGAGACCGCTGGCTCAGTGGTGCTGCACTTCTCCCAGTAGTAGTCTCCTTAACTCTGAAAAGTCTCCAAAAGTACCATGGTTATTCCAGAATAGCACTTCATCTGGATACGCATAATCTCAAATCAAAAGTGGGGGTGTAGTGGTTCAGTTTAAACCACTTCCAAAATGCTTAATTACTCCAGAGTAATAGCTCCTCTGGAAAGCATCCAATTAGTCTCAACCCATCCTCTCAGCTGGGTGCAGTGCAGCCGTGGATGATGCTGCTGTGACCTACAGCTCTCCCTAGTCTGCGTATCCTCTTAGATCTCCTGTGATAAAAACTAAATGATATTAATACTGTTGGTAACAAGAGCTGACTGATTTGATTTGCTCAATGGAACTGATTTGGATCTTGAATTGTAAATTTTTTTCCTACTTCCCAAGTTGTTTGCATACAGTCCTCATTATTACACATGTATTTGTTTTTCATTTGCTAACAGGCAATTTAGGAATAGCAGACCTTGGTCTGTGGATAATCTGTCCATTTTAATTATTTGCTTTTTGTGCCAGATGATTGGCATTTGACAATGATGCTGCTCAGACTCTGTAATTTGATGAGAAAAACAAATAATGAATAATCACATGTTAACCAGTGCTGATATTATGACAGACATTCTTTAAACATCTGAGCAAAGAGTTATCAAGTCATATAAAGGTTTTCAGGCAAAGCAGAGCTGAACAGAACAGCCTGAGTCGAACCAGATTGCAGGTTGCTCTGCTGATCATCCTTGGTTTTGACCAACATTCGCAGCTATTTCTATTGGTGTATTTATGTATTTATTTTTAACTGACCAATTTGGACACGAGGATCCAGACTTGCTTCTTCCTCTTTCTTTCACATCCTGTAAGCCTGTGGTAGTATCTTCAGTCAGAGATTTGCGAGTCTCGGAAAGAGATCTCTCGGAAAGAGAGTCTCGGAAAGAGATTTTTAATCCATAAGAAATTCCAAGTTCATGGGAGTAATCTGAGTGTGAGATAAATGGGTCTTACTAGAAGGATGAATAAGAAGAGGAGGTTTCAGACTGAGACAGAAAATGGTAGGGAGAAAACCCAAAAATTAGAACTTTGCTTAAAAATTTAATCTTTCCTGCATCTCATGCACTTAGAAGTGTGGAGGATTTGCTATGTGATTGTGAGATTGCATAGATTTGTAGGATTCACTTTGTTTGTATTGCAAATTTTTTGTATTGGCCTTATGATCTTCAGAAAATATTTATGTAGCGTAGATATTTAAATGGTCTAAATAATTTGAAGTGTAAAAATTTGTTTTCTCTCCTTGTGTTTCAGATAGGTGTTCTGGGTCTACCTTTTAATGTAGACATCTGGATTAACCACCTCTGAGTTTATCTTTTAGCTAAGTCAGTACAAAATGCATCATTCATTTTTTTATATTTATTTAAAGATGAGAAATGCTAATGTTATTTTGCTGTCTAGTGGTTAAAGAAAAAGAAGGTGCTAATGCTGAAAACTTCTTCCAAAATCCCTGGCTAAAGGAAGTTGTAAGTGGAAAATAAGTACTGTGTGACTTGGAGAGAGAGAAAAGTTAATTTTCATGTTCTATACTGTGTACTTGTCCTTGTAGAAGTTCTGTAAAATGAACGTCTGAATTTTCATGCTGGAATGACATGAATTCAGACATCAGGGCTTCAGGATCTTGTTAGCAAGTTTAAGAATTTCCACCTCTACTAAAATTATTTTTTTTAATATAAAAAAGAAAAAAAAGTGTTGGATTATCATCAGACATAGAGCTGGTGTCTCTGAGAAAGTTGTGGGAGTTCGTGTCTGACATCTCCTACAAACAGTAACTCAGAATTTCCTCAGGGCTTGCTTTAGAGGCATCTCTTTACTAAATGGAGAAATATGTTGAAAGAAATGACAGTGTCTTTCACTCGGACATTGCATAAAAGCCACATAAGACTGGTCTGTCCTCTTTCATGTGTGCCCGGGCTACCATCCTTCTTTGTCTAAATGTCTTCTGGGTGCTGGTTCAGGACTCCCAATGAGTGATTTTTGTGCTCAGATTCATTGAAACACTCTTGTTTGACACTACAGTGACTGTAAATGAGATATCAGTACATTTTGTGCACAGGGCCCTTGGATTGATCAGTAGGAATTTTTCACACCAAAACAGTATTTTCAGCTGATTTGTTGCATTATTAAATAGGACTTTTGTCATAAATACAAATAGCTAAGAGGATGGTTACTTATGGTGGTCTGCAGCTGAGCAAGGACACAATTTGTCCATTTGAATATAAAAAGAAGATAGAATTCAGGGTTTGGTGTAGATTTTAATTCCTCTCAACACAAAATATGAATTTCAAACATATTTTTCATATGCATTGTTCACCAAATGATCCAGTTTTTTCAAGTTATTTCGAGAAAAGTGTTAACATCCTCAAGCTTGAGTCAGTTTTGCTATTTTACCTGAAATTAGGCCAAAGACAATATAGTTTCTTGTGTAAATCCTTTGTCTGTATTTCCTCCTCATTTGAGAAGGAATTGGATTTTCCCCCACAGCACTAGAGGATTTGCTCTGACAGGTAACTTTTTGCAGGTCATCTGATAACCTTATCAGCAGATACTTTCGAGCTAGGCCATAATTCTCTCTCTCAGGTGACAAGTCACTGTTCAGCCCAGAGCACATATTTAGTATGTAATTGTAATTTTCCCTCTTCCTTTCCTTCTTCCTGCTACAAGCGGCTCTTCCTTTGGTTTTGGTTTGGTTTTTTAAAGAAATACATGATCATAACTTGCATATAACTTTTGACATTCCTGCTGGTATTGGAACACCCCGAAAGTGATAAGTGTGCTGAAAAATGTGGTACTGCCTGCTTAAAAACAAGTCAGTACTTCCCTGTCTGAACAGATGTTCTTGTTAAATATGCACGTGACACTTTTATTCCTGATTGGTGGTTTTCCACATTTATGTTTATTAGTAATTACTCATGAGAATAGTATAGTGTGTTGTTATACCTGCATAAGTCTTTTGAGTTACATGAACTACAGTGAAACTGACAATAAAATGGTATAAATTATTTCTTGTGGTGCTTCATGGTGCCTCATAGTACCTGAAAAGCTGTTCATGCTGTTTTTATCGATTGCATTCTTTTAGTTGATATTGGCTTTTATTTTCTTGTCTTTGGCATTTGTAAAGTCTCTTCACAACATGGATCTGATTAAAACAGAGCAGCCCTTCATCACCACTGTCATTTGAATAACTTTTAACTCCTAGCCAAGCTATTTAATACAATCTTAGATATCACATAGCACAAAAAAAAAGGACGCTCAAAACTGAAAGGCTGACTTTTGAGACAATGTGAAAGCAGTAAAGCCTTAATATCACAGGGTACCGAGCAAAGAAACTTAAGTATATAGTTTCTTTTTAAGAGTTTAAAGAGATGAGTTGGTTGCAGGATCAGATGACAAAGTGCTTTCTGCTGTGAGGAACCACAATCTCACATCAGCATCATAAGGTACTTTGATTAGCGAAGTAGGTGACTACTGTACTAGAAATAGTAAAATCCACCTCATACAGGCTGTATTAAACACATTTGGATAGTCCATGTCAGACCAATGACTTTCTTGAATGCTGAGAAGCTTCTGAAAAGCCTTGGGGTTGAATAACATGCAAAACTTGTGCACCTACATTTCTGTATCTGCTATGTATACCAGTCGTCTAATGTCTGGAGGAATATAACTGTTCTATATGTGCATGTACATATATATATGCACACCTATCTCATAGTGCAGAGCTACACCAGGGGAGGTTTAGACTGAATGTTAGGAAGAGTTTTTTCACAGAGAGAGTGATCTCTCACTGGAATGGTCTGCCCAGGGAGATGGTGGAGTCGCCATCCCTGGAGGTGTTTAAGAGAAGACTCGATGAGGAGCTCAGTGACATGGTCTAGTTGGTGGGAGGCTTGGATGTATGGAGCATGGTGCCCATGGTTCCACACTGGTGGGCCTGATCCCTGGGTGGGCGTTCGCTTGGGAGTTGGACTAGATGATCCTGAGGGTCCCTTCCAACTCAGAATAACCTGTGAACCTGTGAACTTCCCCAGTATGGGTCAGCTTTGAAATTTTCAGTACTAGTAACAACGCATTAAAACAATGCTTGTTCATTGTGTTCTCTGTTTTATTGCAGATTTTAAAAAGTCACAGATATAAAAGCCAGCAAATGAACTCAAAACCACAACTCTGAGGGCTGATTTTGTTAACTGATTTGTTACTGGGTTAAATCATGCCTAAACAGTTTTCACTAGGTACAAAGGCATATAACTGGTAACAATATACAGCTTGTTTGCACACCATGGCGTAAAAGGAAATCACTTTAAAATCATCAAACTGATGCAGTTAATTTCAATTTGGTAGATTATTTTAGGTAATTACTCGTATTTCCTCTTCATTTTCATTTACATTTTCAAAAATACATATCCACTTCTATTTGTGTCCATATCAGGTGGGTTTGCAGCAATCTAAACTAATTAATTTCTAAGCCAATTTAGATGCATCACTTATCAAATTCTGTGAGACCAGCTTGATGCCAATGCATGCAATAATACAGAATTCTGCTTACCCTACCTGAAGTGTATTAAGTGTTCAGAAAACCACTGGAAGTAAAAACCAGTAGAAACTTGTTTTCTTGCTCCCATCAGCACCAAACAAAGAAGGTACATTTCCAGATTGAGGAAGAGGGAACAATTTTTAAAGTAATTTTTTTCTTATACAGAAATCACATTTTGAAATGCTGGTACTCCAGCCAAGCATTGCCTTTTAAAGTTAACTGCAGTAAAGAGCTTAAAAAAATATCCTTGCCATAATGTTGAAAAGAGTGATGCAACATTAATGCCTAGCTAACTTAAATGCTACATGATCAGATTACTCATAGAGTAAGTCTACTATGGGTTCATGGGTTAATTTCTAGGATTCACAGATTTAGAAGAGGAAATTCCTAATTATTCTCTAGTCCAGCCTGCTCTGAGACAATAGGTGTACAATTTCAATATGCAATTTCTCAAATCAATGCTCCTCCTAAAATAACCAACTGCTAAGCTTACTTTATCATCAGTCAGATCTATTGCCACCATGGGAGGATGCGACATTGGCAGCAGAGGTTCAAAATGCAGTTCTTCTTAACAAATTTTGAAGGAGGGCACAATACACAGTACTTCCATCATGCTTCTGACCATACATCTGCCCTGATTTACCTCCAGGTTTGATAGGGTTTAAGTCTCCTATGTATTGGGTGCTCAGATATTAACTACTCTATCTGTAACTGAGGAGAAACCATAAATACAAAAGTGCATTAATATGTCCAGCACCAGTAGTTACAAATATTACATAGTAATTTCAAGAAATAGCACCAACTGTGATATGCCCAAAGTGGCAAGTGTGGGCTTCACTGTGGCACACCCATTTTTGGCATATGAAAGTCTACTGATATAGTCTGGAAATTAGGCTGCGTATTCACAGTTTGGGTCAGGTTTTCAAAAATCCAGATCCAAATTAGAAATATAAATAAGAGACAGGTTTCCCAGGTTAGCCCCAGGAACTTGCAATGTGCACTTGTAGACAAAGTCTTTACATTCAACCATTCCACAGTAGGAAAATTTTTTTCAGAATATGATTGGATTTGAAAAATTTTAAATACATCTTCCAGCTAAGGTGGCTAGATACTTGTAGAGAATTCAATCCCCTGTGTTTCTGAAAATCCAGGTTCTGGCTCTTGCACTGTGTTTTTACTTAAACAGCTGTTTATATGTAGGTGTTCGCATTTGGTTAGCTGAACTCCACATTAAAAAAGAAAATGCCCATTAAAAAGATGCAAATTCTGGAATTTGAGAGTGCTGCAGTAACATGTAACAAAGCATTATATCAAAATGCCAGTGAATTTTCTTCCTGAAAAATACATGGGAAAAGAATCTGATTTCATTAAGCTGCATATTATTACATTTCTTTACCGTTACACATTCTTGATCTAAGTAGGATAAACTACCATATTTTACAAGGTTTTCCATTTTCCATAAATGCCTTTTATAAAATTAAAGTACTGATATTCAGAAAGCTTATTAATTTCCTGCTGCGATGATTTTATAATACATATATACATTCTGAAACATAAAAGCATTTAAGTATCCTTTTGTTTATAATGTTTCCCATTTTCCATTACTGCTCCAAGATGGGAGGAAATAACAAGGTTTTGGTAAAATGCAGAAAGCATTTGAATGATTTTCTAAACTTAGTTTAAGCAGTAGATCAACAGTGTTTCCCTGATTTTCTCAAAAAATTACTGTGTAGGTAGGTGAAAAGTGATGGTAAATAATTCACATGCTAACTAAAAAAGACCATTCTGCTGTATTGGGTTTTTTTCCTTTTTTTCCCTCCTCTTCTTTGACACATTTTATTGCATATAGATTTTGATATTCTGTATCATAGAATATACCATGAGTGTTTTAAAGCACTTTGAATCATCAAATCCCTAGGACAGCATGTCTCCAGAACAGACTCACTTCCTCATCCCTGCAGTTCTTGGTGTTTTTCCAGGTGCTTTGTTGGTAGCCAAAGTTTAGGGGGAAGGCCAAAACAGTTTCACTTCTGACTTCTCTCTCAGCCTGACTGAATTTCAGTGAGCAGCTATATGTTTTGTCTGTGGACATATAGATTCATCACATCTCATGGACCAATGGCCAGGATGGAACCCATCTGTGGAGCACCATCTCCATAGATACAGTGCAGTTCAATCTCATGGACAGAACTGCTGATGAGGGAACGGCAAAAGCAAATGCTACCGCTGTCCCCTCCCACTCCTCACTGTAGGTAAAAATGCAAGGCAGTTCATACACATTAACTGAAATGAAATCTAGGGCTTTCACGTGGTCATATTCTTACCTATTTTATTTCCGTCTTCAGAAAAGATAGAGCCAAGCAGTAATTGCTTGATACCAGTAAAGATCACAGATTTGGGGAGTAAAGTATTAATGATCCACTTTGGGTAGTGCCTTTCAGTTTATGTGGAATTTTTTTTCCAGAGTTTCCATTGTTTATAGAATCCCGGCATTTGGGCCAAAAAAGTTGAATTGCTTAAGTTGTGGGTTGTTTTATAGAGAGAGAAGTTCAGCTGTGATTCTGTAGTACAAGGAGTAATGTGGGTCTCATAGGAAGCCTACATGCCTGAATTTTATCTGCTCATCCATAATTTGTGGTGATACCCTAGTGACACCTTTGGCTGTCTCACTTGCTCTCTGCACACTATTTCAGCTTCCCTAGGATGGCAGTTAAATTTCTGACTTGCATCAGCAGCTTCCAGCGGAAGAAATTAAAAGGAGAAAAAAAATCTGTTGTAGAAATAGTCACCTGTCATCTACTGACTATGCACATGCAGATTTTTCAACTCAATTCATTCAAGATGCAGGATGAGATACATTTAGTCTCACCTTTAGGAAATGCTTCACTATATCCCACTAGAAAGCTGGAGGCACCCTACTCACAAACAGAAATCTGCAGTCTCATGAAAAGGTCACCAGCAGTGGCTTTCAGCCTCAGAGTACATGGAATATTAAGTCTGTGGTGCTACTGTGTGCAGTAAAAATAGTTTAAATACTTTGTAAAAATGTCTGCAGGATTTCAGTTATATGTGATTGTTATGCCTTTTTCCTAACCCAGTAAAATTTAGACTTCTGTCAAATAAGGTATCTGGCTTGGTGATGAGGGAGGTGTGGAAAAAGCATGGCCTTGGCAGAACTCTTGATGTTGTGATACGTAGATTTCAGTAGTTCCCATCTGGGATAATGACATCCATAACTCACTGTGGTATTATTCTCCTGGGCAGTTTAAAGCTTTCTATAAAAATCTTTATTTCAGTTTTGTAACAGTAAATATCTACATCCTCAGAAGCCATCTGCTTAGTTTTTTTATTAAGATAATGTACGTTCTGTTTTCATACCTAGATTTTACATATAAATGTAACAAAAAAAGATCTGAAACACTACTTCCAAGAGTCCCCCCAAAACCCAGCAAAATAAGGAAATAAGTGAATAACATCTCTCTGTAAAGAGAATACAGTAATACCTTGGTGCATTGCGATCCCTCCATTGTGACCTCGCTGATTTGTGAGAAATTTTATCCGCAAATCTGCCTCAGTAATTCACGGAACTTCCCGGCTGATGCATGCGCAGTGTCTCTGCTTCTAGCCCGGCCCCGCGGGGAGGGCACACAGTGCCTCTCGCTTGCCATCCATGGCATTCATAGCCCCGCAGCGCCGTGCCCCAGTCCCAGCCACCACTCCTGTGTGTTTCCATGCATGGTCCCTACAGTGGAAGGCTCACGCCACAGCATGCCCCAGGCGGCTACTGAGACCCCGCACTGCTGCGACCCACTAGACAAGGTTACTCAGGGCCCCATCCAACCTAGCCTTCTACATTTCCAGGGATGGGGTGTCCACAGCCTCTCTGGGCAACCTGTTCCTGTGCTTTACTATCCTCTGAGTAAATAATTTCTTTCTAGCATCTAACCTAAACCTACTTCCATTTAAAACCACTTGTCTGGTCACTTCCTACTTCCATTTAAGTACGTCCTACTTCCATTTAAAACCACTTGTCTGGTCACCATATGCCTGTATAAAAAGTCCCTCTCTCTTATTTTTATAAGGCCTCTTAAGATACCAGAAGCCTTAATGAGGCCTACCTGGGGCTTTCTCTTCTCTCAACCTGTCCTCATAGAAGAGGTTCTTCAGCCCTCTGTTCATCTATGGCCCTCCTCTGGACCCGCTTCATCTTTTTTGTGCTGAGAAAGTTGTGTCCTTTGTTGCTCCTTTTAAACTGTGGAGTTAGTATTTTTTCTCAAAAGAAACACTGTTATGTTACTTATCTTTAAATTTGCACTTCCATTTATTCTTGTATTTTTTAACCAAGTTTATATCAGACCACCATATTAGAAAGATGTTGCTTATGTATCTCATCACTTGAAGTGTTCAAAGTACTGCATCAATATGATCGTTTCACAAGTATTAATCTGCCTTGAGGTTCTCCTGAGCACCCATTCACTGAGTTAAAAATTTTTGTTTGCATGCTGATGTTTGTTCCCTGGGGCTCATCTCCCCTAGTGAGCATGTTTAAACAACTGAAGTGCCTTTACAATGAAACATTCAAATTCAAGCCTTTATTATTATGCAATCTGGGATTTATTTTTTTTATCATTATACTTCCTTCTGAACTGGGTGGTTGACACTCCCTGTTCCAAATTCCTGTCCCATGACCTAGTTATTTGGAAATACTGGCTAGGAAGACAAACGCCGTGGCTACTTTTTTTTTTAATCTGAAGAAAGTGCTTTTTTTTCCACTAAGTATTTGGGATTAAACTGTAACCCCAAAGCAGTCCACAGAAATAGGATAAAGATCAAAAGGAAAAGGAGAGCATAACTTAGTGGTTTGATGCAGCTGCAAACAGTCGATCTGATTCGAGGTGCCTTGGGAGTCTGAGGATTCTTGTGCATGACTTAACTAGTTTCTGGATTAAACCTTGCATATGCCCTAGGAGAAGAATGTATACCTGCTCTAGCAGCATGTGCGCTCTAGAAAATAATGGGAAAAGCTAGTCTATGTTGTGTCAAATTGAGGGTTCATATGCACTTTCACTATTCAGAAAAAGATCCGTATTTCTGATTAACTCCATGTCTGAACACCTTTCATGAATCACGAGACTACTTTGACTTGACTCTCCAGTCAGATCAGTTTCGTTACAGAACTTCGCTCCTTGATCTGTGTCCAAGAACATATTTATCAGGGAATTTATACAGCCCTTTACATTAACTTCCTTATGTGAATTGAACTAACTTTCATGTGCAAAGCCCCTTGAAAGTTCCCTGTGTGTGAAGTAAGGATTTCTCCTACTTTTTCCATGTGTCCCGTAATCCTGCAGTCGTTTCCCTCAGAGTCTGCCTGCCGGGCAGTTTGTGTCTGCTGCAGGAGAGCTGGATAAATGAGTTTTCCCCCTTTGCCCGCAGGGGCAGAACGCCACATGATGTACTCTTCCTGCACCGACTGAATGCTCAGGTTTTCTTGGTTGTTGAACAAAGAGAGTGACAGAGTCTCGTCAGTTTTCTTGAGAATTACTCGTTTCACTTCTCAAGCATCTTAACGTTTGAAATACCATAGCGACTTGAACAGCCGTCGATCCTTCAGGTGGCCCTGTCAGAAGTTGCCGGGTACTTGAAAACACACGGAGAAAAACTGATGCACCAAATGCATTTCGTTGTTGAGCTTCAGCCGTTCGGAAGGCTCAGCCAGCATCCACATTTAGGGCGCAGCTGCCTCCGACAGCGGCGGCGGCCCCAGCATTGTTTTGTTGTCGTTTCTCCAGAGGAGCGGCAGGAGCTTACATCATTTCCAGTAATGAAGTGCCTGGGGTTCTTTTATGACTTGCACACTTTGCTTCTCTGGAGCTTTACAGTATGTGCTGCGTGACTCCAGGAAACAGAGGACTTGTTTTGACTTGCTAAGGGAACGTTTTGCCATTTCTCTTTACAATTTCACCGTATGACTTGTCAGTTCTCTCCCCCTCTTAAGAATAACTTCAGATTTAATTAGCTGAGTGCAAACATCTTTCATTGCAGTGTGAATTACACTCCTCATTGAGTACATTTACCAACAGAATGAAAGACATCTCAATCAGGTGGTTCTGTATTTGTACTGCTATGCCCAGAGAGCATGGTAGCTGTCAGTAGATGGTTGTTACTGGCTCCCTTTCTAGTGAGGGATGCCCAGTGATATGGGGAACAGTCTTGTTAAGGTTTGCTTTTTGGTTTTGTTGCTCTCACCTACCTAAGAGCCCTTTTCAAGTGTGTTTCATTACCATTTGTCTCTCCGCTATACAGGAAAAATTATACTTATGTGCCTTGCTGGGGTGTCCTAAAAGTGCTGGCAGGTCCCCAGACGTTCCCCAGTGACCTTACCAAGCATCTTTTAAATGGTGCAGTTTATATTTTGCTGAATTGCAAAGCACATTGCACACAAACTTCTGTTAGACAAGTTTGACACCAGCTCCCCAAAGTATTACCCAAATATATGGATGTGTATGTTCTTTGAATTCCTCAGTGCTGAATTTCAGTTTGTATTTCCACCACTCAAGAGAACGTTCTCCAGACCAAGAACCATCTGTGGTGTTTCTGGGATATCATGACTGAAGCAAGAGCCTCCCCAAGTCTCCATAAGTGCTGGAGTACATACTTGTGCTGCAGTAGAGCAGATGATTTACCTGAACGTTCAGTCGCTACAAATGCTTTTCGGCAGCACCAAAACCAATGAAGATCAGCACAACATTCATAATTTCTCCTTGTAAAACTGTTATGCTTTCTCTTAGTTCCAGATACTGATCTTGTCATAATCACTTTATAAAACACTTTAACCCTTATTTACTATTCACTTCCCTCAGAGTTAAAATCTGACAAGTCCATTTTTAGCCATCTCTGCTCTCAGACTTGCTGTTGTTTCTATTTGATTCTTCAGAAGTGAATCATAGTTTCAAAACCCTCACTACCTGAAACACTTTTTCCATTAGCATTCAACGTGTTTAACATGGGTTCAGACATGTTACCAGGAACTTATACTAGAGCCCTTTAAAATATGTAATCCCATGTGATTTCATGCCCTGGAAACACTTTTTGCACTGTAACTATTCCTACAGCTATGGGGAGATATGAGGCATATGGATCTGAGCTAGTCGAATTAATACCATAATGGCTTCTGGCTTTACAAGCAGGTACAGTGCAAACAGAGAGCAGAACAGCTGTAGTAGGGTTACCTTTTATGTGGGTGGCATAGACGTCTGACAATTAAAATGGTCTGATGAATCATTTCTTGCCATATGATTACTGTTAATAAGAATTTATGTTAACATCTTTCTGTCTGAACTTTGCACAGGTTCATGCCTGCATTTGTTTTCTTAAAAAATAGAGCATATCATGGTTGTTTTTTCATTCTTAATGGACTTTCTTTCCTCATTTGAAAACATTCCAGGACTTCGTTAATGTAGAGCTGCCAGCTAACCCTTAAAGGAAGATAGTTTTGCCTTCATTTAGTGCTTTCAGCATGTAATTCTGTATACACAAAACAGTAGTTCTTAACCTGGGAACCTCAAGCTAAGATTCTAAATCCATACAACAGCACTTGGAAAGAGAGCATGGCCTTCAAAATATGATGAATCTTCATAAACTTTTATTAAAGCCTGTGTTGTTGCAAACATTTACTTTAAGTACTTTCCTGTAAGTAGTCTCACTGACAGGTTTTAGCCATTGACTTCATTACACTAACTCCCCATGTGTGAATTCAAGTGGGGTTTTTTTTTCTGTAACTGATGTTATACTATCTATTATGAGAAATTAAACATATCAAAATATTTTTTTAAATATGTCCTCAAAAGCTTACAAAGCATTTCAAAGCACTTGAGAGGTGTGTGTAGCAAGTGAGACATTTTATAGAATGACACATGATCAAGCATGGTGAGTGTTAACAAATTTTGATATAGGATGATTTGGGAATCTCTCTCTGATCAGAAAAATGTAGCGCAAAATTCTGCATAATCTTGCTAAGTATAGTAGGACAGGGTAGAAAGACAGAAAATAATTGCAATAAAACTACTTGAAGTACAGTTTAGCTAGGGTAAGTGGCTGGAAACTTACCATCCTTGTGAATTTTGTTCAGGAGCCATGAGCAGAACAAATGTTTTGGTGGAAGGAGTTGCTCCCATGGGACTTAGAAAAGTTAGGAGAAACTATACTGAGGAAAACAATCCTGAAAAGACTAAGGAGGAACTTGGCAAATAGGTACTTTCTTTCTCTATTTTCTGTACTGGCAATTCTGCTACTCACATTAGGAGGAACAGAGGATGCTGATAAGCAAGGCATTACCACAGCACTGAGACTGGATCTTTGGGGGGTTCTTTGGCTAACAGCCTCCTCACCTCTGCTCTATCCATGCTTACTTATGCATTGATATCACATTTGCATCCTTTTTCCCTGCAGTATCAATAAATCTCATATGTTTTTTCCAGTGTCATCCTGCATTACCACCTATAAGAAGACACCTCCTCCAGTTCCACCAAGAACTACCACCAAACCATTCATTTCCATCACAGCCCAGAGCAGCACAGAGTCTGCCCAAGATGCATATATGGATGGGCATGGACAGAGGGGAGATATCATCAGTCAGTCTGGACTTAGCAACTCCACCGAAAGCTTGGACAGTATGAAGGCACTAACAGCTGCTATTGAAGCTGCCAATGCACAGATCCATGGCCCTGCAAGTCAACATGTAGGGAACAACACTGCCACTGTCACCACCACCACAACCATTGCCACTGTTGCAGTAGAAGATAGGAAGAAGGACCACTTCAAAAAGAACAGATGCTTATCTATCGGAATACAGGTACAGTACATGACATGGATAATTTTCCTGCCATTGTTTTGGATTTCTGCATCTGTTTCACTCCTCATTATACAATGTTTTCTGTATTTTGCTTCTTGTCCTGACAGGTACCTATGTAAAAATTGCATCAGCATAATCATTCTACATGGTACTAATCATGTTTTCCTAATATATCATAAAAACATCAGATGCAAGGATTTGTTTAAGTCTTCTTGCTGATTGTTATTGTTCTGTTAAATTATACACATGAGCACTAATCTATGAATCATAACCCAGCAGGGGTCAGAAAGGCATGAATTAAATCATTGAAAGGGAATGTGTACAACAATCATTTACATTACACTATCACCCAAAAAATATTTTCATCCAGCCTCACTGAATTAATTGTTCCAGCTTATTCATGCATTTCATAATGACTGGTAGCCACTTGAATGAGGCAGCACTGTTCCTATCTCAGCTTCAAGAGTAGAAGATAAGTTCCTTCTGATTTACCACCGTTAAAGAAAACTATGGTTTGTTACCTCTAGTGGAATGAAAAAAGAAAAGTAACCCCGCCAAAGTTCACTCTTGTTTACAGAAAGGAGAAGAGCAAATAAACCAGACCAATGTAATCTGTTTTCTTAATTAATCTTTTCCGTAGGACCCCTACACCCCCCCAAAACAAGAAAAATCTTCATAGGACTCCAGCCTATCTGCTTGCAGGATTAGTTTTTGCAACAAAGCATTTGAACTTAAAATCAACTGAGAATCAACAGAAGTTTTGATGAGAGATGAATCCCAAGCAAACAGAATAGCTATCCACAGCTTACTGGCCTTCACAAGAACACTTTTTTTCTTGAAGAAGATTGTTGAAAGCTTGTGTCTGGACAAGCTTATCTGATTAGCAAAGCCTAAGAATTTACCGTGAAATCTCTGTATCAACCTGATGAGATAGATGAGAGGCACTCAGTTGAAGTATGCCATCCCAGGGGCAGCTTCTGGAGAAGCTATGAGTTTTCTCTTATTTCTTCTTGGAAGGGCAATAATTACTGTTGCCTGTGGGTTCAGTTAACTGCCTTTGTTGTAGAGTTTTTCTGCTTCACAGCTGTTTGTTTTGAGTATATTCTGAAAGAAAGGCGGATGTTCAGTGTTAAAACACAGGAGCAAGGTCCAGGTGAGGAAGGGAGAGAGGAAAACTTGTCTATTACTTATTCCCGTTACCAGCCAGGACTAAGATGCCATTTTATTATTGTAATCCCTTATTTCACCAAAGAAACAAAGACTCCTTAGTAGACAAACACCCTGAAAAATAATGGGTACAAAGAAATATTTCCATGTTTGCAGAAGCCAAAAGTAAAAAGGGTAATGTGAATCATGACTCTTGAGAAACCATCCCCCTGATGTCTCTTCTTAAGGTAGTGTTGCAAGTAACAAATGCTGCTTTTGAAAGGTATAGAGACCTCAGTTTCCTGAGATCTGAGTAAAATAGAGCTCCAAATGCTGCTCTTAAACTTTAAAGTTTCCAGATGACAAAAATTATCATATGAAATAATCATTAAAGCTGCCTGGGGATGCTGTGTGAGGGCCTGTCAGGCTTTGTGAACAAACCAATGGGGAGTACTAGAGCTGGGGTTACATAAAGTGAAACCTTCCACAGTGATACAGCCTTACAAGATTCCTGCCTGTGTACAGTGCCACCCTCACAGCTGTGGCCATCAATGAAATTTTTAGAGTCAGATCGGCTTCACAAATAAAAGAAAACTACTTCACTAGTCTGCTGTCTGATTCATTTTGCAGCATCATTGCACAAGCAGTCATGCTGGTACAGCTGAAGGGGTAGTGTGGGAGTAGAAATGCTGTAAGATAGCTGTTGATGCCAGAAACAAGCTCTCTTACAAACAACTGCCCTAGAGTAGGTAGGTACACCGTCAGTCCTCTGACTGGCAGTATAGAGTCAGTTTCTCTCCACTGACTGCAAAGAAAGCCTAGTTCAGGCTTAGTCTAAACTCAGAACAAGTACATATATCTATAATTTATAATTATATTTATTTAAGTATATAATAATATATGTATAATTATAGTTTGGCCCATCTCTATAGAGAAGGGCAAGCCAGAAGTATGTTCTTAGTTTGCTTCCTTGTATAACAAATAAACCTAATGTGTCCCTATGATGAACCTCCATGCATGTCCTGTGCACCCCTCAGTCACTCAAGAGACCACAAGCCTTTGCTATAAATCTGTTTAGCAAACAAGCAAAGCTAAGCAAAGGAAAGCTCTTCCACCAGAAGTCTGCTTCATTCTGTCAGATATGGAATTTAAGGTGCAGTATCTCCCCAGAAGCCTCATATCAGGGAAGCATCTCGCTTCACAGAACAGCTTCTGTAGTTCCCATCCCTCATGGAGCACTTTTCCTGGGTAGGTTATTTAAGTGGCTCTCAACAAGAAGCTTACTTAGTGATGGAACAGCCACTAACTACAGCTGGAGATTTTGTAAACCCGTGGTCATTGTGGATCTACAGGTCACTTCATGATGCTGCTGTGGCCTAAAAGTTCTGCCTGCTGGAAAATTATTTTGTGAATGATTAACAGTGTTATATATAGCACTGGAAATTAATAACTCTGATTGGACCCAAAAGTCTGTGGTTTTGCTCAAACACATGTCTGTAGTTAAATTTTAATTTTATGCCATTGGTATAAATCTCCTTGTGGAGATGGAAATGTGGTAAAAAGTTCCTGCCTGTGCTCCTCAGGACCACCTGTTTGGACGTTGAAGCAATAAAGAAAATGCATCTAAGACTCATATCTGCTTTCTCTAAATCTTATTTGCACAGCACTCTGCTTCAAGGCACTAACATTTAAACAAAATAAACACAGAATTTTGACAAGAGTTCATATATGCATGCACATACAGACTAGACGGGAAAATCAAACAAATGGTAGAGCACAAGAACTGGAGTTACAGCTGCTCAGAGATTTGTACTGACAAATGTGAGCATCCAGCCTGCATAACCTATTGGATAAACTCCATTTGCATATTGCAGGCTGAATGTTGTCTTACCAGAAATGCCTTATAGATTAACAAGAATTATGAATATTCACTAATAGCATCAGAAATGAGCACACCAGACAAACTATCTGACTAGACAGAGGAACTCATGGTATAAGCTCTGTGTGCAGGCCCCTAGTAGTTATAGTCCATAGAAACTGCAATAGCCGGATGGTATCTCTGATAAAATACATTCTAACTAGCTATTGTGTTTGGGTTTTTTTTTAAGGTTGATGGTGCTGAAGAATCCACCTTATCGGGTGAAAATAAAGCAACCAGTAAGTTCCAGTCCATAGGAGTTCAAGTAGAGGAGGAGAAGTGGTGAGTAAAACTTAATACTGTTCTTCCAAAGTAAATAATCATGCCAGATCACTCATCTGAAAGGCTAAGTCTCATAAATATTGTAGGACTTATTTCTAGAGGGGATTTTTCAGGATCAATGAGAGAACTGGAAGAGAAACATCACATATTTTGAGGGTCAATATACTTTTAATAAGCTCTTTTCCCCCAGAAAATTATTACTGCTGGAGTGTTAGCAGCATAGAATTGATGGGGGAAAATTTACCTTGTTTTTCAGCAGAATAATCTCAGCCACAGTGTAGCAGCACAGTGCCAGAGCCAAACTGAGTATTTTTACTCAGGTATCTCTCCCAGACATCTCTGCATTGCAATTGCTTCCTTGCAAAAAATTGTTGAGATTACAAAGCAAGCCTGTAAACTCTGTTCTCTGTTCACTTTTCGCAAGTCACTTGGGCACAGCGTAACTTTTGGATCCGGGAGCTGTTTTCTTGATAACTCTCTATAACATGACGTGTCATAGGAAAAGCCTCGGTGGTCAGTGAGGGAAGGGTCACCCTTGCAATCTCCCCAGAGAAAACCTGGATGCAGCAAATCTGAGCTAAAAAAATTCAGGCCCTCTTCCTCCTCCGGCATGCCGACTTCAGGAGTGGTTGGAGATG
Source organism: Pitta sordida (assembly GCA_013390025.1). Taxonomy (NCBI): domain Eukaryota; kingdom Metazoa; phylum Chordata; class Aves; order Passeriformes; family Pittidae; genus Pitta; species Pitta sordida. The sequence goes on along the minus strand of WEKX01000121.1, from coordinate 62,766 downwards.
TCAATTTTTACACTGTTTTTTCCTCTATATCTGCTAAAAATACTCAAATATAGCATATTATCTACACCACTTTAAATTCAACCAAACCTCCCTGTAAAGCACTATTTTCTTGTGATTTTAAAAGGCTAAAGTGATTTCAGCAAAAAGAAATGTGATTTTGCAATGACCCTGCTAGGCTGTTACCAAGTTCCTCATTAACCTGCTGAAACATCTCTGGCTGGCAGACATTTCTTTATGTGTTAGACCTTAGCCCCATTTACCCGAAGCTCTTCCAGCACTAGATAAATGAGCACATTAGAACAGATGCTGAAGGATCATTTCACTTCAACCTGATCACAAAGGAAAGAACTACCCCAAAGGCCCAACCCTCCTCCTACCTGCAAAAAAGGAAATGGCTGTTTGTAAATACCTTACTTCCAAAGTCCTCTTACTGTAGTTTTTATTGCTCCAGAGAAAAAGGTAAGATTTGCCTCTGAGAGTCTGCCCTGAGAAAACAATCTTTCTGCATTACTTTCTGACATCTGTGTTTGAGGGTTTTCTTGCTGATAAAAGTTGAGGTTGCCGCTGTTTGGAGCAGACAGGCAAGCAGCAATCTATCATGGACTTTCAGAAGTGAACTGACTGATAAAGGACAGCCCCTAATCCTTAGAAAATGAGTGCGCTCAAGACACAAAGGGCTTATCATCACAGTTGGGCACTCATATTCTTTTTTTTTCCCTAACACAGCAGAGCACAATGTATTGACTATGTTACAGGAATAGAATCATAAATACAGTGCATTCTTCACTGTCCCTGCACCACAATATCTGCAAAGCCTAAAAAAGCCCTTTTGAGTAGAATCATAGAAAGTAATGTTTTTAAAAGTATTCCAGGCTTCAGAAATATTAAATAAATATAAAATTAGAAGAATGACACAGTAAAAAGGATACATACAGTAAATTGATCACCTATTCTTGCCAGTCTAAGCTATTAAGCACACTCTTACCAAAAAAGAAAGCTCTTTGCCTAATGCATTGAAAGCTTACCACACTTTCAATCCTCTTCTTTGCTTCCTGCTCTTTCCTTCCTCTTTCCGTCACCTCATAGAAATGTCATTCTCACACTAAGGAGTCTTACCTCCTCATATTTAATATATTTAAATATTCCTGTTTCTCTGCTTAGACCAAGTGAGCAAAAGATTTTACCTCCATCTCTTGATCTAAGTAATTCGAAAACAGAGTGAGTATCTTCAGCGGACAGCTCTCTCTCTTCAGTATTCCATCTCGACTCAGACCTTTCATTGGCCCTTCACTCTCTGTAACCTGGGCTTCCTGCCAAGACAAATGCCTCAGTCCGCCTACTCCTCTTGTACTGCTCAGAGGATAAATGTGCTTACTGCTACCTGACCATATTACAACTAGATCAATTGCTGCTATTCATCTCATCATCAATTCTTTATGCTGCCTACTCTCAATAATCTTTTTCATACCCATTCCCTAACTGCAGCTCTGTAATTTCTAGAATTTATAGAGTACCACTTGTCCAGTCCTTCTCTTGGAAAAAAATTGGTATGCAGTTCTTTCAACCTGATGATCTTCCTGCTGTTACTCTCTTTTCTCTCATCCAACCATCCCCATGATGCTGACAAAACCCTAACCAAAACATTCTTCCCCTTTCCTTACACGACCTTCCAGGGCAATTTTGAAATGTATGTCTAAAGAATTTGATCAGTGCAATCTCAGTGCAATTCCATTCCTCTCCATTTCTGTTTATTCTTTCTCTCTACCTGTGACTTCATGACCTCAAAGGACTATCTTCCATTCCTCATTTATAGAACATAATTGAACTCAACCAGTTAGAAGTCAACCACTTAGAACTCAACCAGTTCTACTGACCCAGAAAAAAAAAAAAAGAATATATTCTTCCAGGACAATTAACACATCCTTTTTGATCAAAGAGCTCTCAGTCCCATAGTTCTGTAATCACTTTTAGTCTCTCTTGAATTTTACCTTGTCTGCCCCAAGATCTCCTCCCATTACATTCTCACTCTCAAACTTGTCTTGCTCATTGCTCTAGACATACCATCTGCTGGCAATTGTACTTGATTTGCTATCACAAGGACTTTTGAATACCAAAACAGTGGTAGTTTCTGATGTAAGAACTGTGCCATGGAAGACTAGTAGACAGATGGTCCTTATCTATCTTCTCTGCTTTTTGGGGGACCAAGGAAGGTGCCTCCATATCGTGTTGTTGTACAAAGTGTGGCTTACCATACTTTTGGATAAAGTGGAATGATGGGAATGATTTGAATTAATGGTGGGGTAACATAAACAAACAAACAAAATTCCTGTGCTGTCTCTTCCAGGGAAAAAGCCCTCACAACTGTGGAGCTGTGATAAAGCCATGTTTTTTTGTTTTTTTTATGTAGTTTTGGGTTTTGTCACTTACTGTCCTGGCAAAAAAATACTAAGCTTTTAGTGTCTTCCTTATACAGTAGAGCAGACTTATGTCTAGCTCAGACTTCTCAACTCTCCACTTTTTAGGACTGGACTTTCTCAACTCTATATCTTGAGTAAGCTAAGCAGGATGCACATGGTGTGATTCTTGGAGATGTCCTGTGCATGGCTAAGAGTTGGATTTGATGATCCTTGTGGGTCACTTCCATCTCGAGATATTTTGTGGTTCTGTGATTTTATGAACTGATACTTCCATGGATTTTCTCAGCAGCATTTTCAGGCTATGTGGATTCTCCATGGTGGAAGGCATTCCAGTGAGAAATTCTGAAAGTCATAGATGCCCTATCACAGGAAATATTCAAGGTTAAGCTGGACAGGGCTCTGAGAAACCTGATCTAGTTGAAGATGTCGCTGTTGTTGCTGAAGATGTTGTGGGGATGTTGGATTAGATGACCTTTAAATTTCCTTTGTAACTCACAACATGCTATTATTCAGCAATTCTCACCTGGCTGCATGTGACTGAACTGAGCAAGGCTTAATGATATTCTCAATTTAAAGCTAAGGGGCCTGATCCTGATCCTGTTGCCCTCAGCGAAGTGTTGCACCCTCTTGTTCCAGTTATTCCCTCCAATGCTGCCCATAAAGTGCCACAAGGCAAAGGTTAGAATAGGTTTCTCACTTAAGGATGGGAGATCCTGGAAACACCTTGATCCTTCACCTTCTGCTGGCACAGGGTATGTCTCATTAGGAGGCCCTCTTCACTGCACTACTGTTCTGATGTGCTCCTCTCAACTTGGAAAGGGCAGGGGAGATAGAGATATCCTGTGAATATCTGGGGGTCAGCAAGGCAGTAGAGGTCAGGGAGGAAGAGCACAAGCAGGATTTGAAGCTCCATCGGGTTTCAAGGGAGATTAATGGATGGGGATTGCTTGACAGCCAGAAGACAAGAGCAGGCTGGCCACACTGAGGTGTGAGCTTCCCACCCACAGCGCATCTGGACACTCTTAAGGACCTGGGCCCATGGCAGCAGAGCCTTAGCTATGGCCAGAGCCTCTGACCATAACGAGCTCCCTCTGTGTGTAACCTGGGACCAGTAACATAGATTACTCCACTGGAACTGAATTGACCTCCATGGGGTTTTCCTGACTTTCCAGGGGATCAACCTCCATTGTCTCTGTCCCATCCTCTCCATCTTTGAATTGCCAGCCAAAGAGTTTGGTTTGGCTGATCTTGTAGTTGTCTATCGACTGCATTTGGTAGCTTTGTCATGCATTGTGCCATGGCATACAGAGGCTGGCAATCTCTGCCTAAAGCTTTGTCACTCCTGTCCTCATCTGACTGCTAAGGACCCTGGCAAGTGGTAGCCCGAGAGGGTATTGTGACTGGACAGAACAGGAGGCAGTGGGGAGAGTGATGAGGTGGCATGTGACATCAGAGGACCCCACTCCCCATACCTCCTCCCATACCTACATGCTTGGGGAAAGAACTGCTGCTCTGGTCAACAGAAGGCAAAGCAGACCCTGGCTCTCACATGGATGATCTCCTTCCCCAGCCACAGCTGTCTGTGATACAAGCAAATCTTTATAGCCTTGGTGGCTCCCAGACTGCTATATGCCTGGCCTTGGCAGAATTGGCCTTAAATTTCTGCTAAGCCCCCAGCGGTTGGCAATAGCCTCCCTCCTCTAGCTTGGACACTGGTGAGAGGTCATACACTCCAGCCAGTGCCTTGTTCTGCATTGCAAAGGCCAAGAATTAATAAAAAAAGTACAAAACAAACAAACAAACACTATCCCCCCAAAATGTGATGGACCAAATTGAGCTGCTGTAGGAATAGGGTTGGAGGAGAAATATTGTTCCTGCCATTAGACAGCAGGGTACCATATCTTCTAACTCCTTCTGCAGTTTGTTTCGTTCTGCTGACAGCACCTGCAAACTAAGCAGAGAAGGCCACTACTGAGAAGAGTACAGCCAATGGGTAAAGTAAGGCAGACTAATTTAACGTAAATGCCTCTGAGCACTTGGTTAGAAACCTAGATCTTTTCTGAGCTTTGAGGGATTTTAGGAATGAAGTTCTCTAAGTTAAATTGTAAACATGTTTTGCAAAAGAAGACTTAAAGCTGAGAGCTGAATGCTAACAGGTCACTGTGTTACTGTTGTTCAAAACACATCATTCTGTTGCTCTCCATACTGGTTTATCCAGTCTGAGGTTTCATGGCTTTCTGCACCTTAGGCCAGATATCTGCTGCAGTTCTCTCAAGCTGTAATTATTACATCTTGTGCCTGGAGGGCACAGCTGAGTACAAATGGGCCAAGCCTTAAAGCAGAGGAAGAAGCAAATCTGTTTTTAACAATTACCAGCAATTTATGATTTATTTTTTTTAGATAGACTTGTGCATGTTTTTATGATATTATTAGTGAAAACTTAGGTATTAGCTTCAGCAGGTCCCCTATAATATAGGGTTTTAACTGAGAGCAAAGCAAAAAAGGTTCATCTAGGACACAAACGGTATTTTGTAAGAGTAAAACATCCTGGAAATGAGTGAGGAAGCTGTGTCAGAGGCTAAAACTACCAACTATGACATGCAGAAAAAAGACTCCATAGCTCATAAGACTTATGAGATAGGTATGTTTATTAGCAGCACTGGGAAGCAAGGAGGATAAATCCTTATGAAACTTGCATGCCTACTGCTGTTTTGACAGTACCTTAAATGCTACAGAGTTATATATTCAACAGGTGAGTTACAATATTTAATATACATATGCAACCTAGTCCCCACCTGGGGGTCCTTTGCTGAAGGCTATGGTTGACATATTTTAATCAAGTCAAATCTGGTAGCCAGTTCACTATGTTCCATATGCTGATGATCCGTGATACCTCATGTAAAATTTTCCCTTGTTCCAAATTTGCCCTGAGTGGCCTACATAGGTGCAGCAGGTTGCCATTGATTAGTCTGCAAATTCCTCCCGCCTGGGTTGTGAGTAAATCTAAAGCCATTCTATTTTGAAGTACCATACTTTTGAGATCCTCACCTGTGCCCACAGACTGTGCTGTGGCACCCCAAGGATGCAGGATTTACAGCGCACCCAAAGGGCCAAGGCATAATGTCACACTCTGTGTGCTCTCCAAGTGCAGAGGGGAAACAGAACTTACTCTTGCCCAGTGTTGGAGTAGGCTTTTCATGCGTGCCCATCCCCACATAGCCACCAGTGCCCAGAGAGCAGCAGGCATCCAGATTGCCCACTCACTGTCAGGGCTGCCAATACCACTTCATTTTTCTTTCAACAAAAAGGATAACACCTGGGTCCATCACTTCTAAGTTAAACTTTGGACCTAATTTATGAAAATCGGTTTTACGATATCTGCATTCTTTAAAATTACTCTTTGTGTTTGCTACCCAGGTTGCTGTCCAATTAGTTGAGGTTTTAAATGTCCCCGGGGGTGTTCAGTACAAATCCAACAGTTGGACAGATTGGTCTCTGTGGCTAAGGTTTGGCTAACGTTTATATACATTTCCCTTCCAAGCTCCTACTATATTAGAAGAAAAAATACATTCAGTGATACAGTCTGAACTTTCGGTCTCCTTGGTGTTGGAGCTTCCATTCTCCTGTGGGGGCCTTCTTGATTCAGGTGTGGTGATTCAGGTGTGGTGAATCCAGGCGTTCTGTTCTTTAATTCAGACAGCAGTGTGAGACGTCATCAGGACTTGGAAAGATCTTTCCTCTCTAGGTTCCAAAAGTGATTCTGAAAAAGACTTAATGTATACATAGTCTCCGGGCATATACTGTGCTGCTTGGCCTAATCTTCCAGCTTTTGTAACTCGTTAACTAGGGTTTCATTCCTACTTGTGTAAACATACCCCCCTTTTCTTGGCAGTTCCGAAAAATCCATCTGCCACTGTTTTCTCGGATTTCTTTTCCCTATTTGCCCTAGCCTGACTTAGTATTCAAGTGCTTTATAAAGCTTCTACCGCCTATATTCATAATATGTGTGGTACAAAAGTCTGAGTAATTGCTTAACTAGTCTTGGTGTTTTTTATACCAGTCATTTATATCTGCCAGGGACCTGCATCTGAACTGTTTCTATCACTTTCTGGGAGTGTCCTTCCCCAGGTACCTGGGTCTTTCCAGGCACCCACCAGGAGTTTATCTCATCCTTTGTAAAAAATTACTCTTGGTGAAAACACAAGCTCAAACAAAAATCAATAAACTACATTGCTATATAAAATACCTTTTTCCTCACAAACTAAAGGAAAAAAACCAAAACAAACAAACAAACCTCCACTTCATCTATCCCCTCCCAGTCTCCTTAATTAACAGCATTCATCTCCATAAGCTTTCTAAATACTAAATTTGCTTAAAGCTTTATTTCTACAAGATTCTTTATATCACGTCTCTAAAGCTTTACTTACATAACATTCTTATGACAAAACACAAACTCGTCCCTTCCCTGGTGAAGTGTGAAACACGCCCTAACATGCCTGGCCAAACCCAAACAAGCCCCGGGACCATCAGCCTGGCCTTGGTGTTTTTAAACATGCCCAGGCAAAGCCCAAACGAGCCAGACAAAACCCCAAGACCCAAGGACCAGCAGCTGCCCAAGCCAAATCCCCAAACACCACTGGGTTCAGCCAAGCCTCTGGTCTCACTCTGACCCCCAGCAGCTCTATGCTGCTGGCCGCAAGCGCTGGCTGAATACCTATCGCCATTCGCTGGCCTGTGGCAACAGCAGCAAGCAAGGGGAACCCTTCTCACAGCCAAAAAACCCCAAAACAGATCAGCAACCAGCTCAGACAACCTCCAGAGCCTCCTTGCCCCATAGGAACCAGCTGGAGCTTCCCTAATGCGGGAAGCACTCCCCTACGCACACACTGAATATACAAGTTCTCAAACACTCTCAACAAATACAAAACTTTAACTTAAAATGCTTTAAAACAGCATAATTATAATGACAAAAAGACATGGCATACAATTTTAAAACAATAACAAGAAATTGAAAACATTAAATAAAGAACAAACAACCCAACCTTGCAAGTTTTTGTTCTCCCAAACGTTCAATCAATATGATTTCTTGATAACAAACACAGTTCAACACTGTATTATTAAAGAGGTTCTACCTGTCCTTTTACAATTTCAAGCTTAGTGCACTAGAATTTTCAAGAGGTGTTGTATTAAATCGTGATTTGATGTCTTACTCCAGGGCCTAACCATGCAGGGAGGATATTACACCCCCTCTCCACCAACTTGGACTAACACAGTCCCCCTGACTGTATGTTCTCTTACATGGCAAAGTTCCCCTGACCATGTGCTTCAGAGAGGATACAGTGAATCCCCACTGCATTGCGACCTCTGCATTACGACCCCGCCCATTTGCGAGGTGAATTTATCACAGTTTTGATTCCACCATTTGCGAATTTATGCGGCTGACACATGCGCAGTGCCTCTGCTCTGCTGAGGGGCAGTGCCAGAGCTCGCTGTGGGGTGGCGCCGGCCTGGCCCCACGGAGAGGGCCAGGACTCATGCTGTCCCCGGTTACTCTAAGCGCAGCTGGGGAACTGAGCCCCCTGGGCCGTGTGTTGCTGTTTCCATGGCTACAGATGGGGAAGGGAAGTGGCCCAGGAAAGGGGGGCTGACCGCGGCGGCCAGCGGGACACGTTCACTCCGCTGCTGCAGCTGAATCTCCCGCGCCGCGTGGCGCTGCCGGCGGTGCACGGGGCTGGTGGCACGCAGGACAGGCGGCGCAGGGCCAGTGGCGCAGGGCTGATGGCACGAGACGGACAGCATGGGACAGATGGCGTGGGGCTGGCGGTGTGGGATGGGCGGCATGCGGCGGGCATGATCACTGGGGCTGGGGAGGGGGCGGGAGCAGTAGCGTGGGCTTTGGGCTGTGAGCACGCGGTCATGGCAGCCCCGCGGATTCTCGGGGTCGGGGAGGGGGGGGTCTCCCGAGTCAGAGGGGGCTCAGAAACGGTTCCCTTTGCTCCGCCATGCTCAGAGAGCCCGAGGGGAGAAGCAGAAAAGTGTCCCCAGCGCTCCGGAGTGCTGGGGGTGGAGCAATGGGCGTGGTCTGCATGCATATTAACGACCTGCAATTCTTTGCGAGTTTAGCTTTTTGTGAGGCCCGTGGCTTGTCCCGTTCCTTGCCAACAACGGGGTATAACTGTAATACACCATCTCTCCACCTACCCCTTATACAGTCCAGTCCCCCTCACACTGCCAAGTTTCCCTTGATCGTGCCCATGTATCAATACAACCCCTGGTGCCAAGCCTCAACCATACGTCAGGCCTCCCTGCATGAATTACTGGAAAAACCTCTTTTGGTGCACCCCAAAAATTTTAAAACATACCTGTTCCACTGGAAGAAATTCTTGCCTGTTCCCACAAGAGTTCAGTGGGCCAGGGCAGTTCCTCTGAGAAACCTCGGCGTGCGCACTTCAGGGTGTCCCCTGTTTTTGCAGTACCGTAAATGCTACAGAGTTATACTTATTCAACAGGTGAGTTACAATATTCAGCAGGTGAGTTACAACTATATATTAGGCATTTTGTATAGATGATTTGGAGGCAGGCGTAGAGTGGGTTCCTTCCTGCATTTCCATTTTATTCAACATATGTTTCCTTGGAAGTATTTTTTTAGATTTTGAACTGATGGTATGTTCTATTGCCAAGTTGTTTTACTTTAGAAGACAGGTTACATAATCCAGTGCCAAGAGCTTGTCAAGCAAGCCTGTAGCATGCTATTATATGGATAAAGCAAAAAAAGTAGATCATTCTATTTCATTTGTTAACCACAGTCTGAGTTTAGTAGTGTATTAGTTCATACTGAACCCAGTAAGAGTACACTCCTGAAAGACTTGAAATGTACTGCAGTAATACCTCACTCTTCGTGAGGTCTCCTGGGGGTCTCGCAAACTGTCTAATTCGCAAACACACGCAGGTCATTAACATGCATACAGGCCATGCCCATCACTCCACCCCTAGCCAATCAAGAGCACTGGGAAGCATTTTCCACTTATCCCCATGGGCTCTCACAGCACAGGGGAGCAAAGGGAAGCACTTCTGAGCCCTCTCTGCCTGAGGAGACCCCCAGAGAATTCCTGGGCTTCTCTTCAGGCACACTGATGCTTCTGCAGTTGCCACGGGGCTGCTGCCACCATGCATGCTTGCACTGCCTCCACAGTGGGGAAGAGGTGTCCCGGGGCTATGGTTAGTGCTCTTGGAGCCTGGGAAACCTTAACTTGTGGGCACGTCCTGTCGCTGCCCCGTCCCAGCACACACTGCTTGCCCCACCGCCACCGCGGCCAGCCCAGCTGCACTTGGGGCACTTTCCCTGGGGCTACGTCATCACCAGGTGCGCTGGGCACACAATCCCCAAGCACAGACTGCATTGGCTTCCCCGCCTGTAGCCATGGAAAGAGTAACACACGCCCAGCAGGGGTCAGTCCTTCAGCTGGCCTTAGAGTAACAGAGGACGGCATGACTTGTGGCGGTGCTGCACTGTGTCTCAGCGGCTGCCTGGGGCATACCATGGCATGAGCCTTCCACTGTAGGGACCAGGCCTGGAGACATACAGGAGCAGGGCAGGGACTGGGGCACGGTGCCGTGGGACCATAAACGCCACGGGAGCAAGAAGCACCGCGCACCCTCCCTACAGGGCCAGGCTAGTCCCGCCCCACAGGGAGTGCCAGCACCACCCATCGGTGAAGCAGGTGAGCACTACGCATGTGTCAGCTGGGAAGCTCCGCAAATCACTGAGGCAGATTTGTGAGAAAAATTTCTCACAAATCAGCAAGGTCACAATGGAGAAGTCGCAATGCAAAGAGATATTACTGTATCTCCAGTAATATATCCTCCTGTCAAGTGGATCTTGATGTTTTCACATTTGGGTTTTGATGTACACTGAAAAGTCAGGGTGTTAACTGAAAATACAAATGGTCATCTGAAGCAGAAAGTTATGAAAGTCTAGGGCACTGGGTAAAGCAGAAGGTGGCTGTGATGTGGAGGTAGGGGAACAGAGAAGAGCAAGCCTAGATGAAAGCATCTGCTTTTCTCTCCAGTGTTGTAGAAGGCATGGAAAAGAACACTGTGTACTGATGCCTCGGTTCTCAGTGAACCCTGACTGAATGACTAAAAAGAAATGCTGTGTGAGCATGTGCATATGTGGGCATGCATGCACACACTTCAGTGCAGATAAGAGATCTGTCATGCCAAATTAAAGCAATTTCTGGAAACACTATCATATATATGGGGCCAATAGATTTTTCACTAAAACTAGCCAGCCTGTCAGCCTAAAAGTAGTGTCTTCCTAGCAGTATAAAAGTTTTTCTCTGCCAGAGGCCAGTAGCAGATACTTAGGAAAAGTGCAAAAGTGTGTGTGTAAAATATGAAAGGTGTCTATTAAGCACTACTTCTCCCAGTAGACATTGCCAATTTAGTGTTCTGTTGTTCAGGGACTTCCTATGACAAACATTACATCTGTGTAATGGCTCTTCCTGGATCTGTCTCCTGTGAATTTGATCAGGTTCTCTTTGAACCTATTTTTGCCTTTTGTTTCCCCAGAATTCTGTGGCAAATTAATTACATATTGTGTGAAGAAGTACTTCCTTTCATTAGATGTAGATCTTTAGATGTCTAAGCCTTGCAACTGGCTGCCTTCCTCCCTTGCAGTTACTGCATTCCGAGAAATAGTGAAATAGCACCTAGTCAGGTGATTTCACAAGTGTCTCATGGTCTTCCTCAGCCATATATTTTCTAAACCTTTTCTCCTATAGAAGTCAGATCATCTTTCCAATGATCCTTATCCTCTCTTTCTAACTTTTTGTGCTATATCTGTCTATAGAAAAATGCTTTTCTCTGCTCAAAGGATAAATACCATTAAGCTAAAAAGTTCCGCTTGCACCATAATTTTCAGTTTACTGGTGCATACTGTGCACAACTACAGTGACATAACCATGACTTTTACATCATTTAACAACACCTGTTTGAAAAGAAGTGCAAGCAGCAGGCACTACAATAAAATGTATGAACTCTAGGTCATTATAAAAATAAGTATGTACACCATCTATTATTAAAATTTTCCAGGGATTGATGTGGCTGAGAAGTTAATTTGAGCTTTCCTCTGGAGAGGAATTGAGTTTTTTCTTGAATTGGAGAAATGTTCTCAACTCCTGTTTTGCTTTGCTGTATTCCTCTCAAAGCCCCAGATGAACAGCCACTAATTTCCTCTATCAGCAGGACCTATTACAGTCCTCCTTCAAGTCTGCTGCACTCCTCTTGAGCTATCTGGAGGTACCAGGTATATAGGACATGAAATTCTCCCTTAGTATCCTTCCAACTACTCCCTTCCCAAATACAGGCTAAATATACTAGATGAAATGTTACTGTCAGTTGGAGTTCTATCTAACTGGCTGCTGCACTTCCACAAAAGAACCCCACCCAAATCCTCAAGCTTCCTCTCTCCCCTGCTTTTGCCTTTACCCTCAGGGTTTGTTCTTTGCCCTCAGATGCTTCAACATAGGTTGAAGCAACAATGCAAGGTGAAAGGAAGCTACCTACAGGGTAGCAGCCATCACAATGAGGGTAACATAGACAGAGGAAAAATACTAGCTTTGGTGAAAAAGGAGAAGACCATTTTGAAACTGAATGTGTAAAACAAAATGTCTGAAGACTGGCAATGGGCACTAAAATTGTGAGAGATGGCAGATACACAATTATGAAGAGTAATTATGAAGATACAATAAAAATATTTATCTAAGTTAAAAATACTTATTTTTTTAGAAATGGACTGTATAATATTACTTATATAGTAAACTCATTGCTACTATTACCTTATAAGTCTCAAATATATGATTTTTAAATATGGCTTGCGAGTTTGGATATGTAACTTCAAAGGGGCATGAGTTTTAAAAACTGGAAGATAAATCACTTCTGAAAATTGTGCCCCATTAACTTTTCATTAATCAGTAACCTAAAATCCTGGCCTGTCAGGGCTAGCCTCTGTCTTTGTTAAACCACACAGAAGTTGGAGGTACTTGCCTCAATAAAAAGTGAGCTTGCCTGGAAAAAGAGACCTGCTTGTTTGTTTACTTGCAATGCGAAAATAAAGTTTATGCTGATCATTTAAAGAAAAAACACCTGACTGTAGCACTGAGAGGTGTGACTGCCAGTCTTGGAAAAAGTGGCAGAATATTAGTAATTCCTTCCATAGTGAGTTACCTAGAAAAAGCTTTCTGAACATTGTCTGTTTGTGCTCTCCAAAGCTTTCGCAGGTTTACACGATCTAATAGTGTAACAACAGCTGTGCAAGCAGACCTGGATTTCCATGAGAACTTTGAAATAATCGACCCTCAAGAGGACAATACATGTTCTGGACAAATATCAAGACAATTTTCCCGGGATGCAAGCACCTCTACCGTTAGCATACAAGGATCAGGAAACCATTACCATGCCTGTGCAGTGGATGATGACTTTGAGACAGATTTTGATCCATCAATTTTACCTCCTCCTGACCCCTGGATTGACTCTATTACTGAAGATCCTCTGGAAGCTGTTCAAAGGTCAGTGTGCCCACGAGATGGCCACTGGTTTCTGAAGCTACTTCAGGCAGAGAGGGATCGTATGGAGGGTTGGTGCCAACAGATGGAGAGAGAAGAACGTGAAAACAACTTACCAGAGGACAGTAAGTAACTGCATACAATAATATTTCCACTACAAAGAAGTATTTAATATACGTCAAATTTACCCTGGTGAATTCTGCACTGTGCCCTTTCTTATTTAGCTAATGAAGCTATGGTTGTGATTCTCAAAAGGACTGTATGTGTGTGTATAATAATACTTATTAAAGCTGACAGGGAATGTAAATGCTTCACACTTCTGACACTGCAGTGGTATGTATTAGCTTTTGGGATTGCATAGTTCAATTGGGAAAGCGTGGCTAGGGATCTTTTAGTACTGATGTTTCTTAATTCTTCCATTTGAAGTCACTTCTCATAACCTTAGAATATAATTTACCAGATTGTAGTTCCTTTTCATTTAATTCATATTTTTGTTGCCTTTTCAGATGGTGATTGGCATCAGAGTATTTAGATGCTTCTCCCAACTGAAAGCGATTTCAGTTATGCTTCAGAGTTCTGTCTTCTCCAGACTCCCTTCATCTCCCTTGCAGTTCTCAGTTGTCTTTGATTGTCCCAATAAAGCAAACTCTTCATATATTCTGTGGTAAAAAGCACACACATGCAAACTACATCTCAGTTGTCACCACTGCAAGAAATATTACCCCAGCTGTAAGGTAATGGGAATGTCTAATTAGCTTAAGAAGGGCCGAGTAGCTCACATCTTATTCATTCACTCTAGTTAGGACAGAAGAGCTGGACGTGTCCTTCATTTTCCAGAATTTTTTTCTCCCAATAAAAATTGAAGGTTTTTTTTCCATTTACATCCATTACAAGGAGCATTACTATTGCTAGCTGTCCTTGTTTGGACATAGGTAAACCTGTGAGCTTAGGAGCATGCTCCTTGTAAATAAAACCTTTTCACATTCGAATAAGGAGCTTCTAGAAAACACTAAGGAACAGCTGCATATAGAGGATTCAATTGTGTATAATTTAGGCACACCTAAGCACAGTTTCCTGGATATACACACAACACTTTTCTGACTTCCAGATTAGCTCCTATCAAAGCTAGGATTGCATCATCAAAATTTCTAACCCTTTCTCTCAAGAAAAAGATATTTGAATTCTTTTGAGATGGGAAGGTTTTGATTTATGAAAGGAATTTAACACTGGCAAAAAAGAAAAAAGTACATTCTTGGAAATGCACAACCTGCTTCTGCTGGAACTTTCCATTCAACTCAATGAATGAAGAAGTTTGATCTAGATAGTCACTATTGTAAGCAAGTGAAAACTGACTTTTAATGGCAAGTATTAGATAACCTTAAGATATGTAAATGTTTTATATTGATACAAAAATTCTGTTATATAATAGGCTAACAATTTCTTCTGAAGGAAAAATATAGAAGGTTTGACCTTCAAAGCAGATCTAGATTGCCCAAGTTTTAGAGTATTTGAATCTCATTTTTAATTTACATCATCAATACATTCAAAAATCTCTTTGAACATGTATCAGAATAAAAGGGTTTCTGTTGTCAGTGTGCAAGAAATAAAACTCATGAACTATGAGATTCTAGATTGAAAAAGGAATGTGAACACATAATAAATAGGAAATACACAACATTTATAAATCAAAGCCACAAATCCCATAACAACTTGGCCTAGACATAAGGAAAACATATTCTCTGATTAGAGTGGTCAGGCATTTGAATAGATTGCCCAGAGAAGTTGTGGATGCCCCATCCTTGGACTTGTTCAAGGCCACATGGGATGGGGCTTTGAGCAACCTGGTCTAGGGGAAGATGTCCCTGCCCATGGCAGTGGGGCTAGAACTAGATGATCTTTAAAGGTCCTCTCTGACCCAAAGTATTCTGACATTCTATGTTTCTATAAACTGACAATACTGGAAAAAAATGTATTTTTTGTGCACCACAGTACATAGTTACTCACCTTGGGAAAAGAACACAAAGTGAATTTTACAAGGCAGATAGATGCAGGATATTTATATCTGTGTGCAGAATTTTGTCTCAATGTCTTGGTTTCTTTGATATATGACAGTTTTAAAGGGCTCTTCTTTGAGCAGTCAGTGGGAGGAGTCAGTTATTGGGAAGAAAAAGGAGTGGTTAGGCTGGCCATTCCCAATGCTTCCTTGCAGCACACATGTCATATGTCCTGCAGATTATTTATCCTCTTGCTTTCTTTGACTGGCACTTCTCATGGCCACTGGAAATGGCAGGAGGAAAAGGGTCACGTGGGTTTTGTAGTCACTGTTGCAGTACTCAGTGGGATGCTGTCGGCTGTTCCAGCACATGGCAGTTGCCTCCCACAGAGGCTGCATGGAGCTTTCTGCTGCAGCTCAGCACTCTCCACTCTACCTGGTGCCAAAGAAAAGCATATGGCTGGGGCCACTCTGCCTTCTCAGCAGTGCCAGAAACACACGCCTGGTTGATACAAACCCTGCCCCAAAATAAGTCTTTTTGATACATCCATAAACCTTAAAGAGAGGGAGGAAAGGAAAGAGGTGTGTTTGCTTTGCTTTTTGTAATGAAATATAACCAGAGCAGGGAATGCATCCTTTGTTTTCAACCTGACATCCCCGGCATGTGTTTGGCCAGATAACAAAATAACGAGAATGTGTGATGAGCGAGGTTTTCTTGATGCCATGGCAGCTGACAGAGGGCTCATCCCCCTGGCGCTCCACGTAAAACGATCCCTGCTTCCTTCAGACAATGCAGCCCTTGTGCAAAACAGCTGTCTCAGGGAGACGGCTCGGTGCTGTTTGACAGTAGCTTGTATGTTACATGGATACGTTGGGTATTATCTAGCTGGGAATGAATCTACCAGATGGGATTGAATGTTTCTAGCTGGGAAATGGAGTCTGCTGCTCTGTATAAAAACAAGCTGTGGTTCAGTGGCTGCATGATGAAATGCCAATATAGAGAGAAATGTGGCTTCCCTTCTGCCATGAATTATTTATTGTGTAGTATATTCTGGTTTTATCTGAAATCATTTTCTGATAAAGCTGTAGCATGTGTGACAGGCAGATGAGCACCACTCACAGTTTAATCCAGGGTACTTGATATGGTTTCAGTGTGTTTTGCTGATACAGGGAAGTTGGCTACAAATTCTCAGGCTCTAAATAAAAAAAGGAAGTTACATATCTGAGGTTAAACACCTTGTGAGAATTGATTGCTTTGTATCAGGTCTCTAGTGAAATCAACTGTTGACTTTTTTCTGGGTTTCTTCTAAACCTCAACCATGTTTGCTCCTCCTCTGCAAAACTTAAAATAGTTGGAGCCCCACTGTTGCTGATGACTTTTGGCTCAGGCCTTTCTTGTAACCATTTACACACAAAATTACCAGCAACAGCTTGGACCACTTTTTTTCTAGCAACAGTGGGCACAGGAAAACATTCCTACAGCCTCAGCTTGGTTTTTGATGGATTTTTTTTTTGCTGTTATTTGTATTTCACATCTTGCGTTGTCCTTCTTGCAAGAACCAGAGTGTTTCATTTTGCCTTCCCCTACTCCCTCCTCAGAAGTTTCTCTTTCACGTGGGGTTGTACTGTGGCTTTGATTTCAAAGATAATAATCAGAAGAAAACAGTGGGCCAGATTCATTACCAGTTAGGTGTAATGTGGGTTTAGTGGTGAGACAAGCCAGGCCAATCAAGAACTAAACTAGAAAACCAGTGCTTTAACAAGACATGTCATTCTAACTCTCTTGCATGTACATGATAGTCTTCTGAGCTAGTTTGTGAAGAAAGGTTGATCTCAAATCTGCAGGAAGCTCACTGCTTAGGACCAGAGCCTCTGCAAATTCAGCCAGCTCTGGCAAATCATACAATCCTTGCACACTATCTGCTGTTTTGTTTTGTTTCAACTGTTTCAAAGGAAAACTTTAAGTAGTAAAGGCCAGACACAAGAGAAAAAAGTTAAAGAAAAGGGACATTTTTCATAAAGGTTGTGCATGGCAAAAGAAAAGTAGGCCTATGAGTTCACTCTCAGCCTCGAGCAAGGAAAACCATTTGCCATTCCTCTGCAGGGCTTCACCAAGCAATCCTGCTTCCTGCCATGCAGGAGCGATGCAGCCAGATCCTGCAGTGGGCTGGGGCAGCTATGAAGAGGGACGGTCACCAACCCCACATGTGGCCGAGTCCTCCTGAAATCCCTCTGGCAACATGCCTCTAGCCATATGCCCAGCTCGTCCTTTTCTTGTTTCGGTTTTCCTTTATCCCCAGAAGGTTACTTCTCCATATACACGGTTTGTCCAAGCAAGGAAAGTCTTACCAGTGCCCAGAGGCTAGCAAGGCAGAAAGAGAAATCCACAAGCACACAAACGATCTTAGGGGGGAAAAATACATTAAGTGTTCTATTAAAAGCCAAGTAAGTCAGAGAACACATGGAAACTGCTTTAATCCAAATGAACAGCATTTGGTCATGCAGACAGCCCTATTAATTTCAATGAGATCACTCCTATAAGTATATTTGACTCAAAGCAAAGACTACTCCTTCCCTAGTTTGTTCCCTTTGGCTGTTTTCTCTTTAATAGCTGAGCTTAAGATCTGAGCAGTAGCTTTAACTTTGAATTTCCTGGCTTTTGTCATGCTTGGCGTTATTTAAATGTAGGTCTGTCAACATGAATAGGCTAAAATGCTGGTCCATCCTGGCTTGGAAATGGATTGTGACAGCTCTACGCCAGGATTGCTTCATATGCATAGTGCCCAGCCAACATCTGCAACGCAAATGTCAGGCTATGTCCCTGTAATTTCAGCTATTGTTCCTGCCACTTGCTCCTGGGGCAATGAGCAAGTGCCTGGTACATATTCTGTTCCCTAGTTTGGGCCCTGCCTGTCAGCCAGGTGTTCTTTCATTAAGGGCATTTGATAGTCACAGTCCTAAAATGCCTCCTTTGTCACTTGTTAGGCCCTGGGGCCTGTCAAAGTTGAAACTCAGCTGTGTCAGGTGGTGTTTTAAAGACAAATACGCAATGCTGTCCCTTCCCAAAACTCCCCTGGCTTCTATGTGATGACCTTTCATCACTTTCAGGTGGGTTTTGTTATTTTCTTATTTCATTATTCTTTTTACACACACAATCCCCTTCCAAGGTAGAGCAGAAAACAACAATATTTTTTTGTATTCACAATTCTTGTTTTGTTGCTTCTTTTGCTATGAAGATGTGGAGGGGTGAGATACATAGAACTCTGTAATTTCAAAGCAGGCCCTATGCAATTCTTAGACCCAAGCAAGAACTTACTTGAACAGCACATAGTTCAAGTCTAGTATTAAGAATGATTTAAAATAACTTGTTGGGGGCTTAGAGACACAAGGAAATTCAGTGACATATGTCTATCCTAGAATAACATCCTGTGACCTCTAGTTAAGAACAGAAATAGTGAGGAGGGCACTCCACAGTAGCTAAATTCCATCAAAATAGCTATAGCAAAGCAGTTCTTCCAGAAAAGACATAATTACCTATTCCTTAAAAATTGTCACAGGAGAGAACTGAATTTACAAGAAAGAGAGGTCAAAGCTGGGGGGGGGGCAGGGGGGGCAGAAGAAAAAAAAAAGAGGAAAATTCAAACTATATAAACAAAACACTGCAGTACACACACTTCTCCCTCTGGGAAAAGGGTGACATCGAAGCATATGATGGATGTTAATAATGTTACTCAATGCATTACTGGAAGGCATGGAGATCCAACAGTGCTGAGTGTGCTGTATAGCCCTGTATGGAATAAAAAGCTGAATTGTGAACAAAAGCAGACATGAATAACATTATATAGGTGTTTAAATCCATTATGATTGCATCTTGATGGGTCAGGATTTTTTGTTGCTTGGCTTTATATGTTTTCTTTGTATCCTATTAACTGAACACAGCAATTTGAGTGTTTATGTTTTCCCTCCTGTACCCTATCTCCCTTGCTGTTAAAGATTTCTCTGATTCTTTTCTGATGTGTTTTGAGTATTATCTTTGCAATTCCATTTATATTTCTGGTATTTGCTTCAAATCTTGCAGGCTTTTCTTCTAAGAAAGTATCAGTCTATTTTTACTTTTTAGTTTTTCACTACACATTGGCCTTTTTCTTTGGCACCAGAGTTTTTGAATGAGTAAGCAAAACAAGCACTCTGCCCTGAAACACTAAAAAGCAGTGTAGGTTTGGAAACAAAAATTAGGTTATTGATAAGTCCCTGTGCTTTCTGTAGAGATTCCTTTCAGGTTTTCGCTTACTTTGTTTGGGGAGTTTTTTCTCCCCTAACTTCCATGAAGGGTTGCACATTAACAGACCCCTTGGTTTTGAGGGGCGAGGTATCAGTGACACTTGACTAGATATAGCCACAGTTACAGCAGAAGTGGCAACAATAGAGAGCAGCATCAGCATGCATCCCGCAGTCAGCTGGGATGATGGTTTTTAGGCAAATAGCCAGTCGCTAGGCAGCCAAGGACAAGGACTTCCTTTTCCCTCTACTGAGATCTCTGAATATTAAGCTCTTCTTCCCTGAAAGAAAGGGGCACATTCCCATCCATCACCAATATATTTCTTCATGCTTGGGATGTGATTTCCAACTAATTTGGTGCAGGTTTCCAGGAAGAGCCCACCTTTTTTTTTTTTGTCCTGAGAAGTTAAGAGACCGTTTTTTCTCCCCTCCTAAAGTCTTGGGAAGCATCAGAGTGGCCGAGCTCCAGATGAGGCAGCTGTTCCCAAATATACTCAGTGGGAAGAGTTTTCATAACAATGGGAACCACATGAAAGCTCCTGGAGTAGCTCCTCCTACTATTGAAAAGTCCTTTCAGTTGACTGGTTTGCATATTGGGCTGCATAAATGACTAGACACACCAAGGGGTCCATTTTCAGCACTGTGCGCATAGAATTAGACACGCAAGCCTTGCTAACAATAATGAGAGTTGTGTGCAAAACTCCCTGCGCAATATGCTGAAAATATTCTGCTTAGTGAATCTTCCAGCTCACGGCTATTTCCAGGCAGTGCTGAGCCAAGTTCTGGGAATGAAATGAAAGTCTGGACTCTGTGTGAGTTCACAGAGCTCTCTCGTATAGTTTCTGAAAAAAAAAAAATGTGAAAAGACTCTCTTTTCCCTCCTCCTTTTTCTTTTTTTCCCTTCCTTTGTATGTCTGAAGTATAAATGAACTCCACATCCCACTTTCCTTCAGCAGCCCTAAAAGTGAGCTTTAAGGCTGCTGGAGGAAAAACCATTTGCTGTGAAAGGGGCAGAACACAGATTTCATATTACTGTATGTCTGGTTTCAGTTTATCATGAGTGTTTGTGCCAGTCTGCTTAGTGTGCGGCTATGCAAGTGAATCCCTTGGAGAGGCCTTTCTCTTACAGAATCACAGAATCACAGAATCAGTAAGGTTGGAAAAGACCATAGAGATCATCATGTCCAACCTATCACCTATTACCTAACCTAGCCAAACCTGTTCCCTAACCTGTTGCCATCCTGCTACCAAGCACTGCATGGTAGCATCCTGGTTGCAAGCACTGCAGCCAGTCACAGGACCAATGAGACCCCAAAAAACGTGTTAGAAGGGGCTACAGAAAAGTTGTATGTATTTATTTATTTATTTTCAATGTGGTAAATCAAAATACTTAGAAGTATGTTCTCAGTGGAGCGCTGTTAATGCTGGGTTAGCTTTTGTACAAAAAGTGACTGCGCCCAAGGGATGGTGCAGAAGATGGCAACTTAGGACTAGTATCTCCTCTAGGCCTTGCCAACTATTCACTCAGCTTTAGCAGACTACTCCCTCTCTTTGTTTTTCCTGGTTCTTCTTCACCTCTCTCATATATCCAGGCTGTAAATTTGTCATAGAAAAGTTGCTGTGTATATTTGAGGACTGGGACAATGCATATATCTCTAAGTGGAAATGATAGTGAAAATTGTGACATAGGACTGCCATTTATGTTTTCCATTAAGCAAGTAATAATATTTTAAAAATTAATTTCAAATAATTTTTAATCACTTGTTAACTAGATAATTGAGGATCAAAAGTTGCTTCAGCCAAGAGGCAAAACATATGATAGAGCCAGATAAATCCATTATGCCAAACTTTTTATTCAAAGAGAGAAAATATAGCATAGTTTTAAGGTTTTTTTCCTGAACATTGAAAGTCTCAAACAAACCAGTAGCTGCTTTCTTGCCCACAGCATCAATTTTCTTTCAATCGGCAGTACCCAAATTCACACTCTCTTTTCTGAATTCACTGTCTTACTGCCAGCTGAGGCCATGACTGTCTTTCTGCTATGTTTTTTCATTCTTGCCTCTTTTTTCACATACACACACACAAAAGTACACACATGTACAGGTACAGGTACAAACACAGATGTACATGTACACACATATGTGTACAGGTACACACACACAGAGTCTGGACCAGAACTCAGTGAAGTCCCAGGGAAAGACTCTGAATGCAACAGCCTAGACTTTGGTTTTGAGTAGTGTATTCCCAGCTATCTTGCACCAGTAAACCCCAAAGTTTCAGTGAGGTTGAATGCAACCAAAACAGTATGAACCCCTGTTTTATTCAGCCATTGACTATGGTCTGTCTTCTGGTTCACTGCAGCCCTTCACTGCACTCGGTCAGTCCAAAGGGGCAGTAAGTACCCAGCTGTCTGTATAAAGGAGTTCAGAGACAGTGCAGGAGGTAGTCTAGGACTCTGTGACACCTCTCTTCAAGTCACTAGCAAGGAGGAGAGGCCAAGGTGTGATTGCCCTCTGAAGTATGCCCGGGCATCTGAATTCAAATTATTCTCATAGAAAATACTCATAGTGTCCAAATGAGATTAATGGGCACGCACTAGATGTCCTTTCTGGGGCTCTGATCTGGTAACACTCAGCTGCACCTGATAATAAGGTCCAAGTTCCTAAGTGAGGTGTAGAAGCAAAGAGGGTTTGAGAGCCTTGTGTGGGGAGCTGGGTTTTTATTCAAAGCCTGAGTGTGGGTCACAGTGATGATGACAGATTACATTTCTGGTGAACTATCTGTGCAGGCTGTGAAAGTTTTTGATTAGCCACGTTTACACTATCATTACAACTGGATACAAATGATCTCACTGGAGGAATGAGAGTAAGAGGCAGCAATTTTTTATACTATATTTTTGCCTAATGGAGATCTGGGCTTAGATTTATCAACTTCTCTTGAATCTGTGACTGAAAGATAACATGATTTTTGAAAGCCAGAACTGAATACTATGCAGCTTTCTCCTCTCTTTTTATAGGCTTTTAGTTGCCTGCAGCAAAGAAAGCATCATGACTTACTTTTCTTTTCCTCTCAGTTCTAGGGAAAATTCGAACTGCAGTTGGCAGTGCCCAGCTTCTCATGGCCCAGAAGTTTTACCAGTTCAGAGAACTTTGTGAAGAAAACCTGGTATGTAATTGTTCTGCTTGGCATTATTGTGAGACTTTTACTAATAATCCTACATAAACTAGATTGATTTTCTGACTAACATGACAGTTTTTCCCATAAAGGCATTGATATGAATTCAGGAGTAACTAAAACTTGTCAGAGTCAGCATGAGTTTCACAACAGATTGAGAGCTTTAAAATAATGACAGGCAAAAAACTTTGACTGAAGTATCCCTGAAGCTCTGCTACTGACTTCAGAGGAGCAAGGATCTGTCCCTTGACCTGTGACTTCATGGGCATACAGATGGGTAAACAACGTTAAGGTCTTTCAGGGTGGACCAGAAATCTCGAGTGGGGCTTTCCCATGTGTTCATGGGAAGCAAGCCCCAAACTGAAATCTGTTTTAGTGGACAAATGCAACAGAAACTGGCTCTGCCTGAGGACTTCCAATTCTTAATATAAAAATTGAAAAAGCATCCTGATTGCACATCTTTGTAAATAAAGGCCTACAACTGGGAAACCTGCTAGCATCAAGAACTTGAAAACTAGGAATCCAAGTGTAATCTCTGGTCTCCTTATGAATCTAAAAAATATACTTTATATATATATATTTAAAGTATATATGTACTATATATACTTTTCATTAATTATTCTTTTGATAATAGTGTGCACAAATAGAAATTTCATAAGGCAAGCAACTGACTCTTTTGGGTTTATTTCTTCTATTGAGGAAGAAAACTTCGGGGCAGAGTAAAACTTGAGCTATGTAAAGCATCATGCAAGGTGCTACTACTAATTTATTTATTAATTAATAAGAAAATATCAATGTAATCTTACAAGGTCACAGTACCCATGAAACCTTGCTGACTCAGGTTGCTTTAGAGACTCCTCAATTTTTTTTTAAAAAAGTGCTTCAAATGAGTGTATGCAACATCCCATTTTACTTAAAGAGTTTCAGCTGGAAACCAGCTTGTATAGAGAAACATCATGCAGAAAGCCTTTCCTCATACAAACCTTGCTAGTGGAGCAGAGATGGTTTCATGTACACCCACTGCATGCAAAAATTGCTCAGAGCTGGTTTACACTGAAGAGACAGAAGGTGGGAAAGGACTTCTTAGGTCACCAGCCTCTGGCCCACCCTGTGCTGAAGATGGTAACCCTACAGCTGTGCTTTTCTGAGCGATACTCTTGGGCTGATGAATTTGCACACACAAAGCAATGCTCCCCACCTGTGTCCTAGTTTGATTCTTCAAAAAAAATCTACCTATAAAAATGGGGTTGCTGTGCTTCTGCATGTTGCTTTCTGAGCTTTTCATCCTGCACAGGTTATTATTTACAAAAAAAATAAAAAAAGAAAAAAGGTGGGGGGGAAGGAAAAAAAAAGAAGAAATTGGCCTGAGGTGTATAAGAGACAATTTTTCATGAAATGATGCATTTTCCTAAATCTTAGGATCTTAGAGTGTGGAAAAATTGTTCACATATCAGTAAATCACTATTTGCACATGAAACAAGTGTACATTTGCACAAGTATCAGTCTTTTTGCAAATGTGGACGTGGCAGGGAATCCTTCCTTGTGAACATGAAGACAAGGTTAGCAATTAATTTCTGTGGTGCCAAGGTTAGGATTATCATGAGTTGTGCCTAGGAACATCCCTAGGCACAGGGAACCTGACACATGGCCCTCACCTAGCCTTCAGGCCTCACTGCCTTCCATGAGCGGGTTCTTGCAGGGGCACAGCAGCTCAACACCAAGCCAGACTCCTTGAAATAAAACCTGCCAGTAAGTAGCGCTCCGCTTTCTTTCTCTCTCGTTGTCCTACCAATTGCTTCGATGTGCTGAAACTGCTTTGCTACCAACAATCATAACCATTTGCACAAATGCTTTACATTAAGAAGTACTAAAGCCAACGTGTTTTTTTCTTCTGTTGCACAGAATCCTAATGCACATCCACGGCCGACCTCCCAGGATTTAGCAGGGTTTTGGGATATGCTGCAGTTGTCCATAGAAAATATTAGTATGAAATTTGATGAACTTCATCAATTAAAGGCCAATAATTGGAAACAGATGGATCATCATGACAAGAAGGTAGAACACTGTAGATTTTGTATGCTTCATTTAAAACCCTGCACAAATACTGGACAAATTAAATAGGCCTCTGTGTTACAGCGTTGACATTAAAAATGTGAAATGAAGCTCATATCAACTTAATTTCTTTGTAATAACAATGTTTACATAATAATCATCTGGGATATTATCTGTACTATGTTTCAGGCATATTTTTAAACCAAACCTGTCTTTGTGAATCGGATAATGGGAATGTGGTACTTTGTTAAGCTTTACATTTAATCATATTAGGCGATCAATCGTTGGAAGGAACTGCCTTATATATTGATTCTTAAAATTAAATAAATCACATTTACGGTTCATATTATTGCATATAGCAAGAGTTCTAGGTTGTGTTACTGAAAAATCTAGGGAAGCACTGTAACTATCACTGACTTTGGTAGCCAGATTACAAACAGAGCAATATCAAAAATATGCCTTCCAAAATGTTACGTGAAAGAGCTACATTCTTTTGTCCACTTGTTTGTTTTTTATTTACTTTGGGCTTTTTTTAAATGGGGGATTTCACAAACATGTTCAGTTTTCTGGTAGTGTCGTTTACCCAAGGTAGCATAAAAATCATCTGGAGCTTTGCTGTTTTGGTTTTTCTTAAATGTAGTCCTCTTCTGTCACCATGAAAAATTACCACATCTCCAAGTGTGAGCCACATTTCACTTTACATTCTCATTTGGCACCATTGCCTTTTTTTTCTCCTCACTATCCACCTCAAGACAAACAGCATTTGGGTGAGCCAAAATACACAAATGCTTCAGAAAATCCTTAAAACACAGACCCATTCCTAGAGGAATCAATGGTCTAATGTCATGCTCCTATAGGTATGTAATTTTTGATGGCTGAATTTCCACTGTGGCTGATCTCATAGCAATGAATACAGCCAACAGGTAGGGCCATGGAGGGGGAGCATGGCTTTACAGGTACAATGCCTCAGACAGGAGTCCTGGCTACCCCAACATAGAGTCAGCTATCTGCCAATGACCAAAGTGGTGTTTTCTTTTGGATAAATAACCGTAATAATATCAAATGCCATTAATCTTGCAGCAGGAAGCTTGTAAAGGTAGTGCTGGTAGCACTGTTCTTTCTCCACCAATCAAAACTAAATACTCATTCCTGTCTTAGCAGTGCCATATTCACACCATTTGTGTACACCTAGTGTGTTTTGTAGGGGAATGAATGGGAATGTGTTTTCCTAGCCCAAGGTACTGAAGGCAAGTCATTTTCTTATCTTCTTTTTTTTTTCCCAGTATCTATCAGAAAAGGAAGTTAAAACCGCCAAACATGCATGCACAGAAATGCTGGTATATGGTCTTTCATTAGCTTTTACAGTAAAGCAGGTAGGCTGAGTGTTTGCAATTGCAGCAGTAAGAAACAAGAGCTTTCCTTAAAAAATGTGCCTTTTCTTTGCTTCTGAAAAACATTTCAAAGAGTTGCGAACAAAAAGAAAACTATAACGGGTTAAAGGAAGTTAAGTAGTACTGAAGAAAGGGACCTACAATAGGAAGGTAAAGATATTAAAGAATTACACTGTGTTTCTGTTTCAACAACGTTTGTCTACAATTTTAGATTAAACAGATCATCTCCTTTCTTAAAAGGATAAAAAGAAAAAATAAAGAAAAAATTCCTCTGGAATTTATATTTGCCTTTGGCCTTTGCCACTGGGCCCTTTATAAGCAGCATAGATTAATCCTTGGACGAAGGGAAAAAGCAAAGTATGAATAAGTGTAACTAAGCACCTTTATATTTCGAGCCATGGAAGCTGTTGTGAGCAGCATGAGAGAAAACGAAAGGGCAGAATGGGACCTTTGTAGTGTGATAAAATCCCTTCACTCAGAGACCGTGTTCACAGTTGGAAAGGGATGTAACTAAAAAGACAATCTAATTAACTTGACAAAGTCTTTGTGGCCGCCTGAAATTCAGTCCTGAATACACTTTTCTTCTTTCAGGAGAGATCCCTCACCAAGGATTTTTTTTCAGTTGGGTTTTTTTCCTTTGTGTGTGTGTATGTGTGTGTGTACCTGCACCAGGATATACATAAAAGTCCTCCTTGTTGATCACGTATGTGGAGCTAACTGGCACCATGATGATTAATGCATGTTCTCTTAATGGTTTCTAAGTTTCTCCTACCAGTTTTTTCTATTTCTAGCTGATTGTATCTTCATGCCTATTTAGCAGGAGGCTACAGCCTATGAGCTTGCACTGCGAGACCCAAAGTGTCGGATTCTTGAGCAGTCACTAAGCTGCTACAAGAGAGATACATAAATACATGGTGTTTTTAAAATATCTACTTATTCTGATGCACCAGCTGCAGACAGCTAGTTCCCATTCGCATTTGGGAAGACCAAAGCCATGGTACCTCTGTTGCAAGAACACCTAGTGTTATACACACATAGAAGAGGGTGGCCAAGGAGCCGGGGCTCTCTAGAGTTCCTCTGCTGAGACCAGCATTCCCTCCCAGCTGCACTGGTGGTGGTCTGCACGGTCTCTTTTCTAGTCCCTGGCACTAAATGGGTAGTGGTGGGGGCCTCAGTCCCAGCAGCACCGTCCTTGAGGAGAAGTAGCACGGCGGCCGGCCCTCCCCTCCCCTTTGCCCTTGCCTTATGTTTATGAACCCTTGAACACTAAAGCCAGTTGACTGAAGACAGAAAGGCAGATAAGAGCTAACAAACCTTAGGTAAAATGTGTGTTCTAACTACTGACATATCCTAGTTTTTCCCGCCTTTGCCTGAGAAGCTGTATAATGCCATTAACCTTCTGCTTTGATCAGGAGAGAAGGGTCCCTCCTCCAGTGCCAAAGAAGCCATCGAAAGGTCAGGTGCCACTCATACGAGAACGCTCTCTGGAGAGCTCGCAGCGTCAAGAGGCCCGGAAACGGCTGATGGCTGCCAAGCGCGCTGCATCGGTCCGCCAGAACTCAGCTACTGAGAGCGCCGAAAGCATTGAGATATACATCCCCGAAGCCCAGACCAGGCTATGAAGGGATCCAACCAGGAGGACTCTCTCTGGCAAGACAAGCCTCATGTATAATCTGCCCCTCTAGGCTCCTGTTCAAGGTCACCACCAAGTATTTGTACCTCCTCCCCTCTCTCTCTCTCACTCTCTCTCCCCTCCTCTCCCCCCTCCCCTCTCTCTGTATGCAGCTGCCCCAATGCTCCCAGTGAACTCCACTGCCGTGGTGTAGTTGTCGGTCCTCCGAGAGATGTCCTCTAATCACCCTTGCTTTCTGAAGGTTCGCCCATGTCATCACGATGCTTTGTCACATGTACTGATGCTGCCACTTTGCCTCATGTAAAAGAGTATGGTCCTTTTTTTTTTCTGTTTGAAACAAATAAACACAGCGCTCAGACTTCAACACACCTGCACACCTGTACAATAGATGCTCCATTTAACTTACTCATGATCTTTAGTTGACCGAAAGCTAGTCTGTTACCCAGTGTACAGCAATATCAAACTGTAGGGGACTTTGGAAATTTCAGTCATGCAGGGTGATCCTTTCAGACTCTGCCGTCTTCCTCACAAAAGATGAAAGGAGCTATGACTCGGATTCCCTTCTTTTTATTACTGTTTTTTTTTAAAGCAGATGGCGCACTTTATTCTAAACCTCCAAATCACGTCTTCTCACCTGAATTAAGGAGTCACACATGGGGAGGGGACTGGGATGGGAGTGGGGAGGCGGGGAATTAAAAAAAAACCCCACAGTTCTGGCAGGTGAAAAAGTGGAAGTATATCCCAAAAGTGAGATGGCAAGGGATATAAAAGAACCTGTGGAAAGATACCTGCACATTCACAGCTGCACAAACTGCCTCATTTTTATTTCATCAATCACTACTTAAACATTTTAATCAGCAGAAGATTGTAAATTCGATCTTCCAGGGAAATAATCTATTTTGAAAGGCAATAAAAGAGTGAAAAGGAAGGAGATAAGAAGCAATGACAGTCAAAGAGATAATATAAAGAAGGATTTTCTTGTCCAAGTATTAAGAATTTTTAAAATTGTACTGTATTGTCAATTCCTCTTGTATTGTATTGTATGGATTATATTGGTTAAAAAAAAAAAAATGCAAAAAAATCAAAAAGGCTTGGTTTTGTTGATGTCTTAATCTCGGTGGGACCATCCAATCTCATACGTCCACGCAGCCACACACAGACACCTGTAGGCGAATTACTGTATGTGGAGCGTCTGATGCTTTTTCAGGCCAGGCTTGCTTTGCTCTATCCACAGCCAGTTGTATGCTACAGTTCAGACTGCTTATCATCAAAGAGTTCATATCTAGGAGTAAATTTCTAATTCAGCTGACTCTTAATAGTATAAAGTACCCATTTGAACAAAAACAATGGACTATTTTTCACAAGTTATGGGATCAATATGAACTTAATATTTTTCACAACAAGCTTTCCTACCCTGGCTTCTCCCATTGTTTCACAATCATGAAAAATATGCATCCTAAGAAGCTCATTAATAGTGGGCAGAAATGGCAGATAATAGAGCTGGAGATGGGCCTGAAAGGTCAGCTCCTGCATGTCTGTCCCCTACAGCTACCCCTGGCTGAGGTAGGGGCTTGCTCTCCAGCTCCTCTGATGAGGGACAATGCCAACCACGCTGCTACTGAATCTCTTGTGCCAACATTAGGAAAGCTATGTCAGGCATGTTGCTGAAAGCAAGCTGAGTGCGTGCATATGAGTGTGTGTGTGTGTGTGTGCGCACACATGCGTGCCTAGCTGGCATGTGTTGCTGATGGCAGAATTAGCGTGAACTGGTTTGGGTTACAGGACTAGTCTGGGACAGAGGAGCACTGTGCATTCCTCAGTATGTGTGCAGTCCTGTGGCTGTGCTTTCTGGACCCCTCTGCTGGTCCCCACACGATCTTCACCCTGTCTGTCAGGGCAGGGATACACAGGAGAGGATGGCAGGCTGCTTTCTGCTCCCAATGGGCACAGGCAGAGGAACGGCCCCCCCAGGGAAGGGGACAGGTTGCAGCCCTTGCCACACGCCAGTGCTGGCTGGCTGTGCCCCCACTGCTACTAAGCCTGTATGGACAGTACAACTAGTGAAAAATCCCACTGCACGTGTGGTGTAATTCTGCAGATTGCACTTAAAAAGCATTGAAAATTGTCATCGAAAAGTTAAGCTCTTGCTAAAACTATTCATCGAGACCATGCCAGACAGCTTCTTTTCCTACAACATCATAGCCAGGTGCTAATTTAATTTTATTCCAGAAAATAGGAGAGGTAATAGGTTGTGGCACCAAGTATTTTCATGAGAGCATACTAAAACCACTAGAGAATTTGCTACCTCTCAAAGCCATCGATATCTGAGCTATGTCTTTATAAACAGGGCACAACTATTTACTGCTGTGGTTTACAAGATAAGGGCTAATAATTTAATATATAAAAGACTTTTAACTAGCATAATCAGAAATCCATCGTAACTCTAGAGTGTTTGGTGTTACAGGAGCTTTGACAGGTTTGACCCTCTTAAGTGTTTGAATACCAGTGTATTTGCTAGTTTTGAAACACTGCATTTAACTTTTAGTAGCAACAAAACATCACTGTATTTGCAGTATGTAATAGTGCCAACTGCCACTTTTGAGCGTACGTATATATTCATAGGAAGCTAATTATTTGGAACTCATTTGTACTGAAGTATTCAAAGCAGTACCCAGGTGAGAGTCCACATTCACAACTGTCGCAGACTTACTTCGTTTTGTGAACGTTTTATGAAAGATGAGTTAAGACTTTGGTTGACAAGTGGCTACAGAAATTTATATCCAGCAAGTTCCCCCCTAAAAGAGCAGAAAAATGAAGACTATCTTGTCTTGCACTTTACAAATTATTGTATTTGTGTATTATAGAATATTTTTCATATCTGTTTTAAATGAATTTATTCTTAGCTGAATGCTTGTTAGTTCATTTGGCACAGGAGAGCTTATTATAATGTGTGCCTAGTTTTTTAGCAAAATATTAAAAATACAGCCAATACCAGAAAATACTATAGAACAAAATGATTCTGCCCCTAGAATGCCACTAGTTAACCACTTGACTCATTTACCAACACTAATGCTAGTATATTTGCTCCATTATCTGTTTCAGTATAATTTGTAACTATTTGTTTTTAGTCAAACCTGCCCAGTGTGTATTAAAAATGCCTATATTCTGTTTCACTTTGGGACTACACTATTGGGTTTTTTTTTCCTTGGGGGAAATTTTAGAAAAGGTTGGTTTTGTCTCCTGCTTCAAAAGTTTAAAAAGAAAAAAAAAAAGAGGTATTTATTATATTTTTTGCAGATGTTTCCATAAAATTCTCATAATCTTTTTGTAAAGAAAGATGAAGAAATGGATTAAAGATTTTTAATATTTGAAAAGGTAAATAGAAATAATTTATTTGTAATATATATCAGTTTATTTATCAGTGTTCCCTTAATGCTTTGATGTGCACTATCAGTTTAATTTAAACTGTACCTTTGTGAATTTATTGGGGGGTTTCAGTTTGGGTTTTTTTGGTTTTTTTTTTTAGGGAAATGGTCAAATGCATATTTTAAGTAACTGAAATGTAAATCACTGGCCTACCTGCTTTTTTTGGTGTGATTTTAAAAATGTTTTTTGATTTGAAACAAAGGACACAAATTTGAGAGCCTTTAGACAGAGGAGAGTGTTTTTATGGCTTAATGATTTGGGTTTCCATAGGATTATCTATCTGGTTTGTGTGTGGACAGGAAAATGTAAATAGATGAATGTTTCCCATAATGTAAAAAGAGCAAATTAATAAAATAATTAATGCACTGCTTGTAAGAGCTGTGGGTTTTCAATGCAAATTCATTCTCCCAGAACTGCCAAGGCATTTCATTTGATGTGGTCAAGGATAAAAGCACGACAAGCAGAATGTTTCTCTTAAGCTCTCATTGCTTAAGACTGGTCCTGCAAAGTCTCATCCGAAGCATCTCACTGAGCGCCATGGAAGTGCTCGTCTGCACAGAGTTGCTCATAAACTTAAAAGTTACTGTGATCAAGGCCTCAAGCCTTAGCAAAATCTTCAGAAGTGCTTCTACACAGAGCCCAGCCAAACCCTGCTGAAGATGCCAGGAGTTACACTGGGGACCTCAAAAAAAGTGGCGAGAAACCCTCAGCCTGTTTGTTTTTCCCCTTGCTGGTTCATTTTCTGCTTATCTCTGGTGATGTCTGAATTCTGGGGGGCAAAAGAGATCCCTAGCAGGCACAGCTGACTTTCTCTTCACTGGAATCCTGCTTCCAGATGGAGTTTTTCCCACTATGTGAAAAAAATACAGTCACCAAATCCAACATAAATATGTCCCAGGTTGTTATTCATGGCTACACCAGTATTTTAAAAGGTCCTATTCAGTCTGTAGAACCTAATAGTTACATTAATAGCATGCCAATGCTGCACCATGTACTGTCTGCCTATGCTTAGACCCTCAGCATAGGAGGATCAGAAAAATTTGTGATAGGGATCTACAGGCAGGGAATCTTGTGCTAACCACCAAGATAGAGGCATTTTTCTTCATCTGCTGGTATTTTTGTACTCATTGGTCACTGATAAACGGATGCATGAGGGAAGGGGGGAAAAATGTTTTATTACTTTAAAACCTTTTTGAGGTATCTGGTACCTCTTTGTAATGAGAACAACTCAGAGGGAGTAAAATAGCAGCTAAGCTTCACGGTATTATCTGTCAGAATAATGAATAAC
Source organism: Pitta sordida (assembly GCA_013390025.1). Classification (NCBI taxonomy): domain Eukaryota; kingdom Metazoa; phylum Chordata; class Aves; order Passeriformes; family Pittidae; genus Pitta; species Pitta sordida. The sequence continues at coordinate 30,549 of WEKX01000121.1, read as the reverse complement.
TATAAACCATGGCTCAGCCCTGACTTTCATGCATGCTTAAGGTAAACTTTATCCCTATTTGTGCTCAGTGTTTCCTTCCAGATCAAGTCAGGAGCCTTCCCCACAAGCATAGCTTGATGTCTATTTGTTTGCCAAAGTCTGTTCTTTCCTGCAAGACACTGTTTTTGCAGTGTGCAACAGGCAAATAATTCATTTCAACTGCCAGTTTGGAGGATGCTTGTCTATCAGATCTGTTCAGAGTTTGTGTTGACTTTTGATAGCAATTAATGATAAAAGTATTGGCTGCTCTGCTACTATTGAAATTTCTGTTGAAGTCTTAAGCTTATAAGTGATTTGGAGTACAGTCAGCAAGTGAAATTCTCTTTTCCTACTCTGCATCACATAATGGGGTTGGGTCAGCCCCACTAGTCATGATGCACTGGGAGGTCTTGCACTGAGCAAACCTGGGACTCACAGTTGAAACTAAGGCTTAAAGTCTGATGCTATGCCACTGACCTAAAAAACACTGCTGTCCTGTCACGGCAAATTCATTCACAAAGCTTCCCTTCCCCATGCTTTTATACGCAGTGGGGAGCCTTTTACAGCCCCTCTTCTGCGTGGCTGCTTGGCCACCATTGTGTCAGGAGAAGGTAGCTGCTATCACTTGATTCATCAGGATGTATTTGGACACCAGCTGCAAACTGTAACGTGACTGTCCCTTCCAGCCAGCAGGCAGGCTTTTCCCACGCTTGGGTCCCATGGGCGGACAGCACCCTTTTTGGTAGTGCGTGTGATTACAGCGGGTCCTCTATTGCACTGTGAGTCACATGCCCAATTTGCAGGGAGACAAAGGGGCAAGGAAAGGAACAGGGCTTCCTGGTAATTGTGTTTTTCATGGTTCTTTTCACTGATCCAGTAACAACATAATCACTGAAATTAGAGACAGAAAATCTCTGCTGGGGCATTGTGTTAACACTCTGCCAGTTCCAGATTACAATCTACTGAGCTGTGGCAGGTAAGTCATCACCTCTCCAGTTCTGCTCCACCCAGAAGGAAAAAGAATGACACATGAAAGAAGGAAAAAAAAGAGCTATACTAAAAAACAGGATGAACTGTGCCATTGGCACCACCTGTTACAGGCGCCTCTTGGTGCAGAGGCCTTCATCGTATTGACTCTTCATTTAACTATCTCCATGACAGGGCACCAAGTTTTCCTCATTTTTAGCCAAGCAGAATCGAATCTGGATTTTACTTCCTCCATTCAAAGACAAGAAAATGCCGAAGCATTGCAGAGCCCCTGGGAAAAGTAACCACTACATGGCCCCTAATCTGCACCAAAAGCAATGCTCTGCCACATTTCAAAGCAGTCAAAGGCACTCCTTGCCTTGAGTTAAAGAAAAGCAGTAGGACAGAGTGTGATGGATGTTTTATGACTATCAAATGCCCTACAAAGGTAAGATAAGTCATTTGCATAACCAACCATGTGCTGAGGCAAACATCTTGGTTTGGAGATGGTAACTGGAGAGTTGAGATGTTGAATAGCAAAGGGTAAATTATTCCAATGTAACTAACCTATTTCCCCAGTGTGTATGTCCAACCTATCACTTACTCCTGGCTTCTAACTAGAGAATTATCAAAGTCATGTCCTTAAAATACTGTGTCTTATTTATTCCTATTGTACTGACTAATGGGTGCTCACAATTGCAATCTGGAATCATTTTGTGATAATGTATTCAGAGCTGTGATCAGCCCAGCTTTTGCTGTGCACACTCCACAAAGTGTGTAGCATTGAGAAGTTAATGCATCACATGAGTTGAGCTATATTATTTGTCACCTTACAGCACATTCTTTTTTTATTATTTTTTTTAATAAGTAGTTGTAATAATAATTCACTGTGCTTCTGTCATTCTTGTGAAGAAAACTCCTATCACCTGGAAAAAAAAATCAAAGTGGTACTTCTTCATGTTGTAGGCTGTTCTGGTAAATTATGGCTAAGCTAGGCCTAAGGGGAAGGAAATGGAGATAACTGATGCACTTAAGCATGTGTCATTCCTCATCTCTCCACTCAATAATTGACAACAAAAGGGGGAAAAATATTCAGTAAATAGTTTCTAAACACCCCTTCCCAGTGCATCGGTGCCTCCACAACCACAGTCTCGTAATTTCTACTTTGCTATTTGCAAGCTTCAGAGGTACCAGGGCAGTATCACACCCCAGCAGAGGATAGGGAGATGCAAGTCCCAGGGCAACAGCATGCCTTGCACAGGGCAGGGCTTTGTCACACACTATTGAAACAATGGCAACTCAAGGGGAATGTGGTGTGGATTAAACACAAATAACAGAACCGAAAAGTAATCCAGGTCAGATGGCTCTTGCTTCCATGGAGTAAACAGTCACAGCAGAAAAGAAGAGTTTGAAAAGGTGACTCTTGTTTCCATCTCACTACCTACCATTTTAATCCAGCATGAACACCAGGTCTGGATTTTTAGTGAAGCTACACACAATTGCATTTGCGGTTTTGGAAGAGAAGTCAGACTTCATCCCAGGGCAATTGCCACCTACAAAGTTTAGTGGAGGTGTACATAAAGACAAACCTTTAACCATTTCAATGGAAACATATCCATTTGTCAGTCTCCAAGTGAATCCAGAAGAGCTTTGCCTAAAACACCTGAATTTTAAGGCGCAGTCCTCTGAAAGAGAATCCTGTGACCTCCTCACAGCCCTGACTCATCAAACAGTAAATACTACTGTGATTTTAAAAAATGTATAAACTGATGACTTACGTCAATGAGGCTCTATGACTACTTACAACAAAAAACATCTTTGACAAGTAGATGGTGTGTATCAATCTGAAAGACTCTTAGAAGTACTCTTGTATTATTAACCTAATACTTCAGCCGACAAGAGGTTTACTTTTGTTTACATTTTTGCTGGCCATAGCATCATGACAACTGCAGCCTGTCTGCAAGAATGTACACGGACCTGGGAACACAGCCATACATTAGCAAACTGCAGTGTACTCCACGTGTTTCCTGTCCTTTGCTTAACAGCTTTGTCCTTGTAATAAAGCTACTTGTGTGCAGGACTGCATTCATTCTGATGATTCGTGTTGATCAGCTTCTGCCAGGCAGTGCTGAGAATTCAGGTAGGAAACAGCCCACCTCCTGTATATTCTCTCTCTGAGATAAAAAGTTTTTTACTGAGAGGTGGGAAGTAAAACCAGAAAGCCAAGCCAAAACAAAGAAAACCTGTTGAAGCATGTAGAGGTTTTCATTAAAGTGTAACCCGAACAGATTTTGTTTGTCAACATTTGCATAAGCTAATACAACAGTTTTGAAATTACTTTTTAATGGAACTGTTTTCATGTCAAGTAGCACATGTGAGCTTAATGGTAATGGTTCGAGACCTTCCCAAGTGTCAAGTGTTGTAACTGAGAGTGTTGTTGCAGCAATCCTGATGCACATGTTAGCCATAGTTGTTACTGCCAGAGTCTCTCAGATGCAGTGCCGGTGTCCAGGAGTCTGTCCTTGTGATGCGTCTCTCACTTGCACGATAAGAGGGCACTGTGCTCTAGGAGCCACGTGTTTTCTGCTTTATCTCACGCTGATGCCAAGACAGAAATACTACCAAAGTAGGCTGAATGAATCTCCTTAAATACCAAAATTACACTCATATACCAATAATTACACTTGCCAAGGATGAAAGTTTAGCTTTGAACTCACACAGCTTTTGTTCAATTATCTTTACACCTCAGCTCTCTCACTGATTTTTCAATAGACAAGATGAAAAACTGTTCTTTCACCTCAGGAACCAGTGTATGACATCTGCTCTGGACTTTCAGCATTGTAACTGGGAGCCAAATTTGGATATGGTTTTTTCTTGCTCTCTTAAAAGGTCAAGGAACCATAAAACCGCAAAAGGCTAATTCTTCTCTGTGTCACATTTCTGCAAGCCCAGAGGGCAACATGGCAATGGTATTTTTAATGCTTTTTTTTCCCCTCTCAACTTTTCCATCCACAGTCCTTGGCACAACTGGTGACAGCTCACACAGTAACACACTTACTCTTGCATCATTACTTCTAAGAAGTTTCTTCTGATGAATATTGGTGGCACTAGCCAGGGTCCTGGCCGCTATAGTGCATTTATGTGATAAGCAGGGGGAAGAGCTGGGGATCATATGACAAGGCTTGGCCTCATTGTGGTTTTTCTCATTCTGGTGCTGCATGGTCACAATTCACAGTTTTGGTCACGCACATTGGTTATTAAATTGTAAGTATTGTAAGAAGGTATGCAGCATGATTTAGAATTTCTATTAGTGCCTCTGAAGGCACAATTACAGATGCTGTCCTGGGCCGAGCTGGGCTGAACACTGCGTAAATATTGATGGTTTCTGTCTTGCAGTGTTTACAGTCCAAGAAGGAGCACTGCACCAGAGCTCTCTGTTACAGTTTTGTTATTTGTTTTGGAAATTATTTATATGATTTAAAGCATCGTAAGTGAGCATGTCCTTTCTTTTGCCACTAATACAAGAGCAATTACTTTACAAAGAGCTGTGAAGCCAGAGATCTAGACATAAAGACTTTATCATCCTGAACAAGAATTAGTTTTTTGATATAAACCCAAAATCCTTTTCTGCAGCTATAATATGCTACAACGTTTTATGTTCCCAAACTCACAGTTCCCAAACTCTTGCCAGATAAGAATGATTCAGCACAAGCAAATCAAAGCATTGTTTTGCTACTCCTGAACAAGGACATGCTCTCAGGTAAACTCTAAGCCTTAATGGAGGAGGCTGCTCCCAAAGCCACCACACAGACAAGGCACAGATGTGTCACGCTAGTTGTGGAGAAACCCACAGCAAGAATCAGGTAAGTTAACATACCACATGTATATAGTGTGGACAGACATTACAAGCGTGGAGTCTGGCCCAGTGCCAAGTGCCTTGCCGAGGGTGCTGGTGTTTGGAAAGGAAATGACAAGTTTCAACAGCTGAAAGCATCAGCATGATACACATCTTGGCTATACTCTTCCTCCATCTGAGGATAAAACCTCTGCAGTGGAGTTGGGATCTGCACTATCCCTCAGAGTACAGCTGGGTGCCGCCGCCATCTGTCATGCAAGCATAACCTCTTCAGAGTTCAAAGACAAAGTTGCAAAACACTTGTTATTGCTTAGGATGTTCTGAAGGTTTATATACTGTCACCTAGCTGGGCAGTGGGAGATGTTTACCTCTCTCCTGTGTCAGCTGAGCTCAGGGAGCAGTAATGTGATTACAACACTCTTGCACACAAAAATGCTTTCTGGCTCCTCATATCTCCTAATCTGATCTCCAGGACACCTCACCAGTATTAAAAAGAAAACATCAAAACACTACCCAGATTCAAACCATCTGAGGTGTGGCCCAGAAGCAGTTCTAGCACTGTCCTTTTCCTCTGCCACTGCAGCCCACAATTACATAAATTATATTTGTTCTTCCCACCAGACTTATCTCTTTCCAGGACAGGGGGAGCCTTACAGTCAGGGGTTTCACCCGAGGCAGGTTATGCCTGCAAACATGAAAGTGAATGTGGAAAGAGAGCCTCATATCACCACCACAGTGGTGCTCATCAGAGCACTTCAGCAAGAACTGGAGACTTGCATATAAGTGCTCAACCTCTCCCTCTTCCCCATATGAGGAAGCTCGTACCTTTCCATTGCTGCCCCACACAAAACACCTCAGGGCCGCTGCCAACACTTCTGTCCGCACTGTGCAAACACTGCTGTGCTGTTTCTCTACACGGACTAATAATAGTGCAGATCTCATTTCCCGCTCCCAGCAGTGATGGTGTGGGCTCCGAGCGGCAACTACAGACAATGTCCCAAGGTCTGGTTAATGTTTCAGCACTTGTCCATCACAGGTTGCACTTTGAGCCGTATACAGCACATTATTGGCAATCCTGGCATTTAAAGGATATTTTCCACTAGCCGGCTGGGTGCCTGCTCTTTTTTAAGAGGAGGCTGACACCAGAAATCTCACGTAGTGTCAAAATGCCTGATCTCCATCCACACTGGTGAAAAGACAGTAAGCGTTCTGCTACCAGCATAACCTTGATTTCCACCGGCTTTGGGGTTTTTTTGCACATCAGAAAAGGCTGCACCATCGCTGAATGCCCTATTAACAGCCAACAGGGCAAAGTTCTTGTTTCCTGTGTAGTGAAAAAGTTCAGGGCTGGATTTTGATTATCACAAGGAGTAGTAAAGTACATAGAACATAGATCGCGCATTGGGTAAGAATTATCACCGAGGTGAAAAAACCAAACAGAAACAGCACAACAAACTCATGCAGCACTGCTCCACATGCTGGTGTATGCGACCTTGTACCTGTGCAGTGCACATGGCTCACGGAAAAGGCTGGGTTATGCACTGGATGCAGCACAGCCTTCCCTGGCACAGCATGACACCATGGCATGGTTGTCAGGGGAGCCGTGCCAAGGGAGCCCTGCCAGGACAGTTGAATGATGGTGGGCTTATCTTGGCCTTTTGACATCTTTCTTCAACATGCAAATTAAAGTAAATTGGGTGAAATACCAAAGTCCAGTGTCATGTCACTTAGCTTACATACCAAAAGGAAACAAAAAAAAAGAAAGAATGGAGAAGGGATTAAGGAATCTTTATTTTTTAACTGTATCTGCTACCCTGAGACATGGTTGGAATGTAAAGCACCGTTGTTTTGAATGTGGTGATGGATGTACTCCCACACTACATCCAATCTGCCTCTTTACAAGGGTTTGAGTACTCTCTTACAAGTATGAGAAGGACGAAAGTTCACATTCTACACAAAATTAAAGTTCTGCTTGACAGTTCTCCTGCTGCAGAACTGCTGTCCCTGCTGTGTTGTTCCTGTGTCCTGTCTTGGCTGGGCTCTGGTGCAGGCTTAGTTCCCCTCAAGGTTTCCAAAGAAGCTGTTCTGTGTTTACCATCAGATTCATCCTCCCCCCATGCAAATATCCCTAACCGGAAAAAGTCTTGGGTATTTAGAGGTGAAGCATGAACACTGCATTCGAAGTGGTGATTTGGAGAAAAATGCAGATGAAGGACCAAACTTGAACACTCTGCTTGTAAATGCCACCAGCCTACATAGGGAGACCTCTGAAAAATCTCGCCACTCTGGACTTGCACAACTGGATGGTGAGCAAAGAGGGCTAGGAGCCGTGGGAACTGGCAGCAGGGTGACATAGTAGAACGACGGGGACTGCCAAACTATTCAGCTGCAATCCAGAAGCTGACAGTTGCCGCAAGAGCCATCTTCCCTCCTCCCCTGCCCTGCAGCCCTGTAAAACATTCCCTCTCCTAGAGATTTGCATAACCCTGTGTACATTTCCTGCAGTCCTTGGGCAACAAATAGAGTTGTGGTTCAACAATTTACGGGATCAAAGGCAGATTATGATCCTATCGTTGGAACAGTTAAGTTTTCACATGTGGGCTTTTCAGACATCATCTCTCAAAGATCAAACTCCAATGTATCCCAGAGAAGTAAGTTTAGACAAACCACAGAACTCTGGAGCAGGCAGAAATTTTTTTTCCCATGCATAATCAAAATGTTTATTACGGCTTTCTCAAAACCCATAGCCCTCCTCCTGTACTCAGCCAGTGCTGACTGGCCACGTTTTTAAGAACCCCAAGGGGGGTCTCCTTGGCTGCCTTACAGCAGGGGATTTCCTAGGGCAGGAAGCCCGTCCTGCAGGGAGGGAGGCTCAGCCAGCTCTTCCTTCAATGGCAGATAGGGCTGAAGGTTTTACAAGCACCTTGCATGCTATTTCCATGCTCTCTGTCCAGGCGCCTGGCAGCTGGAGAGGAAGCAGCATGTAATGAGCCCCAGGTGGGGGCTCTGCAATGGCAGCTCCCCGCTCCCTAACAAGGGAGCCATCAGTGCCAGAAAGGCATCTGGGACACCCCACTTCAGCCCAGACTGGTTAGCAAATGCAGAAGAGGACTGGGTTAAGGCAAAGACTAAAGGCAAATCTTCAAGGAAGTAGAGAATCTGAAGACAAACTTCCCCAGAGTTCAACAAGGCTCACAGAGCAGCTAGGTCATGCCACCAATGAGTCACTTCCGCCAGACTGGGACAGTCTGGCCAACACGGACATCAGCTGGTCCATGCATTCCTTGTTGTTCTTCTGACCCTGTGGAAGGAAACCTGAGCTTCTGCATCACTGCATTTGGCAGGAAAGGAAATTACATTTTTCACAGTGGAAATACCTGTTGCTTTTCAGTGTAAATATGAGAGAAAATGATGCAGCTCCCTACACCTCCCTCTAAGGCTTCTGCTTATTTAAACTCACATTGCTGTATCAGAGGAAGCTCAGAGAGTGCTGCTGGCTGTTAGCACACTCCCCAGTCAAGCTTCACATACTGCCCTCCCCAAGACTATCAGTACCCTCGTGGCCTGGCCACCTGTACCATTCCCACTGCTCCTATGATCACATTCCCATCATCTCCTTCTAGGGTCCTTCTAGGGTCCAAAGAGATGGCAAGGGGTGCTACTCATGACTAGGACATTCCACCCTGTCCCTGGTGTCATGCACATAGTAGCATATCTGTAGCAAGTGGTCAAGGAGGCCTGGTTTGGTGTAAGAAGGGAAGGTGGAGGGACTGATAGCTCTACAACAGAGAAATGTGTTTTGCAGATGCAAATCTATACACTAAAAGGAGATATTTACAGGAGGGTTTTTTCCATGTAACACTAAAGAAGAACGACTTCTTTTTGAGGAGGCCCTTGAAGAAAGCTGGCAGAACATCACTGGAAATACCTTGGCTGAACACAAGCCAGCTGAAATTAACATGAAGAATGAGTTACAGCAGTAACTACCTAAGTAGCATTTAATATGATAACCTGAACTAACCTTGTAGTGGAGGTTGGCAGAAGAATGTCTGCTTCATACCTCACCAGGTGGGACATTCACCTGGGGAAGGATCATGGCAACAGTGCCAAGACTGGGTGTTGAAACAAGCTACACCAGCAACTCAGACCTAAAAATAATCCCTTCATTTTTGAAAATGCCCTATGGATTTTATTATTAATTGCTTCTCTCTTCGGCTTACCCCTGTCACAACACAGAAAGCAGAAGTTAGAAAAAAGCCAAGCGATCTACACAGGGAAAATGTGCTTTTTCTCATGAACAGAAGTTGATTTGTTTGCATCAGAGCAAGATTTGCTGTTGTGGTTAGTGTAGTGGGGTGGCCGGAATGAGATGTCTTCCAAAACAGTACAAAACTAATCAAATATCTCTAACCTAGTTAAATGGACTATGCATGATATTATGTAAGCACTGTCAAGTCAAACAGGGAGAGAGATGTCAGAGGGAGAGTTCAAACAAGGAATGAGACTAGAAGTACAAAAGAAAACAAAATAAGACATTGGACACAAGGTCAGGCAATCAGAACATTGCAGGCTAGAAAAGGAAGTGAAATTACAGGCTCTGGCAAAACAGCTGAATGCTTACTCAGGAAAATCACAAAACTGTTGTGATCCTTACCATCAGTTATGTGTCTGCTATCCAGAACAATTTCCAAGAGAAGCTTCACAAATTCATAAAAACAAGCTGAAGAACATCATGTCCTTCTCATCATCGGTCAAGTGATTTTGTTTATTTTTTATATAAATACCAGGACGAATATATGTATTTGCATCCTTACTAGAATATATAGGCTATATATATATATCCCACTTAAATTATTTATATGTGTGTGTGTGTGTGTGTCCTGGTAAAATCTATAAGCTGGTAGCAAATTATGACCAAGATTGTCCTCTCCATCAACAGTTTCTAAACGAGAAGTCAAACGGCTGAAAGCCCCCAGTCAAGCACTAAAATCTATTTGCCAACCAAGAGAAAACAATTTCGCTCCAGCAAAAGAGCTAAGACACCAGAGACAAAATTGAGACAAAAAAGAACATTTGGTTCATGCTGAAACTAGATAGGACACATCAGTTAAAGAAAACAAATGGTTTATCCCTAATGTAAGCCTCTCAGGCCCTAAGTAGTTTGAGGAAGGAAGCAGAAGCAAATATGAATGTATGACACACACTTTCCCAAAGAATTAACAGGCTGGAGGGACTTCAAAGGCAGATCAAACATCTTCTGTATATATACTGAATACTATACTTCTAAAACTACAGGTGTCATGATTGCGAATTATTTCTGTACTAGTATTGATAAAAATGGATATTTTCACGAAGAAGCTGAGTTCTGACAATTTGTAACATGTCACTGATGGAGGAGCTCCAGGACAGAATTTCCCCAGCAGCGTGACAATGCTGCAGAGAGGGAAAGACTCAGAGAAGCCAAGCAAACATACACATCTACTGCAAACTCCACAGCACTGCTCTCAATGACCTGCTCTCACTGTAGTTAGGTCAATCCTCTTCATCGTCAGCTAAGTGATGTGATGAAAGGCTCATAACAAAAAGCACGTGCAGGGTTTATATATGCCCAGACAAGGGTTCGTTACTCCGAGAGGGTCATGTTGTCACACACCTAGAGACAGGGCTCAGTGCCCATGGTAGGCACCGCCCATGCTGCAATTAGAGAAAGCAGCCACAGCCCTGGTCTGTGGTCCAAGAGAAGATGTCCAAGAACAAACAGTGTTAGATAACTGTCAGATGCACTCACAAGCTGCCACCTGTGCCCCTCCTCTTCCCCTCAGTAAAGTCACTAATTCAAAGCACTGCTACCTTTGTACATTTTTAGAGGTTTATTACACATTGGTGTAAGCAGCTGAAAGATCAACACTTTGTTTGTCAGTAGAAACACATGGAATTTGGCAGAAGCCCTGTCATCCAGTGGAACAGGAATTAGCTGGCAGGCAGATGTGACTTATTCATGTCTGCATCAGTTTCAGGAACCATGATTCATCTTGCACAGTGAGCCAGCATTACAGCACTACAAAGGACTCTGAAAATCTACCTGTTGGTGGACCCTACCCTAATCTGCAAGGCTGTGTAGAAAGACCTGAGATACCTGCACTTTTAGTCCCAGACATGATGCCTCAGCTTCAGGAAAGGAAGGGAGTTTTAATGCAAATAAAGCCAGTTTCAAAGGGAAAGGTGAGCAAAATTGCTTTGAGCTGTCAGCAGGAATGCATGCAAAATGCAGATGAAGAAAGTAGCCCAAGTTTTCACTTTGTAGCATAGCTAGCACCAGTTAATGCGATTTTCTGTCCATGCAGAACTCCAGGCATTCATTGTCATGACAGGGACTGGAATAGACACTGAACTTCATACAGCACACATGGGTGCAATTATTATGTCTAGAACAGCAACAGCTTTAAGTGACATTTTGCTAGAGTGAGTGGCTAATCTAATCTCTTCTTCAGTCTGAACACTGGAACTCATGGGAGAAGAGCCCGCTGAACCAGCGAAACAGGATAGAGACATAACAACTCCAGCAGCTGGTGAACAAGAGACTTAAAACAAGTAATCTCCTGAAAAGTGAACATGAGCTATATTCATGCCAGCAATCCCTACTGGGAAAAAGCCAGGCAGGAAGTTGACAACTGCAAGACGCCAAGTAGAGGGAGAAAAAAGAAAACCCACATGAGTTTTAAGAGTACAACGTATTCCAAGAGTTAGTAAAAAAAAAAAACAACCATGAGTGCTGAGAGAAAAATAATAATGAAAACAGACTTTGGACACAGTTAACTGCAAATTGTCTAAATACCAAAGGTGTTAAGAGTGACACTGAACAGGGTCATGGTGCACCTGGGCTCCCAGTTGCGCTACACCTTCTAAGGGCTGGGCTTCCTGCTGCAGCCTTACCTCATTTCCAAGGGGAAAACTGCTTATTCCTCACCACCCACACTCTCCCTGGTTTCTGCTTACTATCTCCTGCAACCCCTTTTCCAGTGAAGTTATTGCCCGCCCTCTGTTCTGCAGGGGCAGCAGCATCCCTCTGGGAACAGAGCTGGGATTGCCTGGGAGGTTGCAGCCACGCAAGTTAGCCCAGCTTCCAGCTGTCCTTGCACCCCTTCCCTCCCCCACAGCACAAGAGGACAGCTGTTACAGCTTCAACGGTTTTACAGACACGTATACTGACCTCACAGACAGAAGCTGGAAGACATGTGGGATACCACAAGCCCCCTCCACGCCAACAGGCAGTGAGACACCACCCCTCCCTGGCCCCCACACTCCCAGGCAGTGACGCCAGGCTCAAGATTCCCTCCCTATTGTAATTATTTTTGTTCTGTGCAGAGATTTATCACATGCAGCTGCCACAACTTGTTTACAAGACACAAGAGCCATGAAAACAAGGTTGATGAAGTCTGCGTGTGAGCTGTTTTCCCTGGCATGAATTTGTCATACCTCTTAGCTCGCTGATGCCCTTGCTGGCCAGAGTCTCCAACAACACATGGCAATGCCTTCCCTTCAGCTTCAGAGTAGTCAAAGTGTGTGTTTTCAGTCAGTATGACAAAGCTGCCTTGCGCTTAGATTTATCATTGCTTCAAGAACAGAAAAACTGTCAAAGCTGTCTCATTGTTTCACTATCCTTTTTTTTTCCCATGGTAAAACAAGTTTTAGAAGCAAAACTTTTCCTTACCAGGGATGCATGGCATTTGGCTTGTTACTAGGACTCAGTTCTGGACCCTCACTCCACCTGATGCCCTACATCTACCTACCTTTGATAATTTTATCTGAAGTTCTTTATATTTCTGCTCAGAAAGATTAGGTTCAGGCAAACTTCAATGGCCTGCACCAAAATGATCAGTGCTAGATTAGAAGAAAGCAGAAACTCCCTTTTAATAAATTTGAGCGTGTACGCGGTATGAATCATTTTCTTCCTCCAAGTTAAAGAACACCTAAGGGTAGGGAAAAGCTTTACACAGTGTGTCAGGTGCTACTCAGCCAAAGGCGTCAGACTTCTGACTACAGCTGAACTCCAGGTGTAACCTTAACACAAGCAACAATTAAAATAAGTATATAACTGGCCTCAAGCAAAACTGGTCAGAAGTGAAGTTCCCAGAATAAGTCAGTCAGCAAAATGGAAATGCAGTGCTCATCACACAGGCAGGACTTCTGTGCTCACTTACACTAATGCCATTTGGTATGGCATAATGGTAAATGAAAACAGCAGAAAAACCACAGGCTTTTACTTTCAATGCAAACTGTTAACACAAATGGCAACAGCTTTTTTCCTTATCTTATTTTCATTTTCAGAACTGCAGCTGCTAGAGTGGAATTACAGAAGTTGTCAGTTCAGCCAGGGAAGCCTTTTTTCTTTCTAAACTTGCTGACTTTTTTTATTTTAAAGGCCAGACTAATGAAGAGTAAAGTTCTCTGAAAATGCCCTTTAATTATCCAAGTGCTCCACTTTTTCTCAACCCCACAGCACATCAGCAAAATGCTTTGGAAAAAGAAAAAAAAGAGAAAAATATTTAACAATTCAAATCAAACAATGCTGTGTGAGGCTGTTTTTCCTTCATCAGTGCTTCAGACAGGGGTGTAAGGACTGTGGCAAGAAAGTTCCTTCCTGCAAGGACAGGAAAGAATAAAGAAGCATCTTCAAAACCTTTATCAAAGAAGACATTCCCCTTTGGGTGTCAGGCATCCCTTGAGATAAATCACCTATGCCACAAAAGCATGTCTATTGACCAACTTTTCCCTCAACACTGACCTCAGTTACAAAAAAGTATACTTCCATTTTATTCTACAATTAGTCATAGGTACCCCCAGGAAAAAGAGCTTTGAAGTATCAAGAACAGTGTATCCAGAGAGACACCAACCACACAAGGCTCTTTCTGTACTCACATGGAATTCTTAGAAGACAGTATACAGCCATCAATATGTTCAAAATTATTTCCAGTTTTATTTCCAAAGTATTTTAAAAAAATAGTTCCATATTCATACAGTGTATCAAGATGACTACGTTACTGAAGCTGATGCAGCCACAAGTAAGCCAATGTTTATTACTTGCCATTTTGATTTTAAACTTGAAGGTTAAGGGAAGGCAGAAGTTGAGCAGAATTCTAACGAGTACTGCAGAGAACAGGGTATTTCTGACACTTAAAGTAACATGAATGCCACAGCAAAACAGAATGCATACACACTGCAGTCTGAAATTTGCAGTCTTCTTTCTACTCATGATATCCTAGAATTCATCAACCCTCCTGCTCCACACAAAGCCCTCCCCCAACCTCCCAAACAGACAACTGGTCTGTTTTTAAGGATTAGCCAGAACCGATTTTTAACCCTGAAGGTCTCTTATTTCACTGCTGGTGGAAGGATAAGAGTGGGCGACTGACATTCAAGTAAGTTGAAATGCGAGCTGGAAGTCTTCACATTTTTCAGTAAGAAGTCATTTTGATAGCAAGTCCTTTTCTGAAAGGTAACTTAGATTCTGTTGGCAAAAATACACCCCAATACAACAGGGATCTCCTCTAAATCTTAGCCAACCACCTGTTTAAATATCTCACAAAGACCTGGCTCCCAGAACTCAGATTTCAACACAATAAAGTCTACTTTACTTCAATCTACTAGAATTACTGAGTAAAAACCTTATGACTGCTAGTCCAAGAACAGTTGAGGGTGGAAAGTCCTTGTCCTCCCCCATCAAAAGTTGTCACTAGCCATGTCTGTATCACAAAGACTTGCAAATAACACTTGCCCCAACTCCTCCTCTGGCCTTCTCATTCCCGTCTTCAGGAAATCTCTTTCATGGGCCATTGCATTTCACAGTCCTAAAGAATTTCTAGGAGCCCAAAGTTGGAACTCCTGGAGAGGTAAAAGATAATCCCCTGAAATTTAGTCAAGAGCTGCTTACGTAGCTCCCTTTGCCCCTCTAAAAATCTCAACATGGCAGAACACAGTCAGGCACTTCTGCCCCACTTTTCAGCATTCTTTTAAGCATCTGATTAACAACAACTGCTACCACCGGCCTCTAAACCAAAGTCAGTATGAGCTCAAAAAGGCTTCTAGCTTTCATTTCTTTCAAGGGTAATCTGTATTTTTTGCAAAACTCATATTAAACAAAATACTCTGTATACAACTGTTTTAAAGAAAATATTTTATTACATTATGGGAAAAAAGCATGATCATCCAAAGTTTGTATTGTTAAAAAAATTGAAAATTTAGACAGCATGTTGGTATATTCCGTTCCACATGGGAATGATAAGAAGATTCTGTATCATTACTAGATATTGCACAGTCTGAAAGAAACAAAAACAAATCACATGATATTGGGAACCAGCTCACATTATGAAAAACCTACAAAGAAAAAAAAAAACAAAAACAAACCCACCCCCCCCAACGAAACACACAATCCTTACTTTCTACAGTAGCTTTAAGTTTATAACTCTTGGAATGACCGTATTCCACTGAAGACCATCTCAGTGACAGGAAGCTTCATTTCAGCAATCCCCTCTTGTGCAAATAAGATTAATAAAAAAAAATAATAATAATGCAGTGAAGTCTTTTGATATTGTGTGGGTGGCAATAACCACACAGCTGTTAGATCCCTGCCTGGTAAAACAAAACGGGGAAGTAGAAGGAAGGGGACTTAGGCCATAAGTTTCGCCTGCAACTCCATTTCTGCCGCCCTTTTGAGTGCAACATCCACCAGTAGCTGAAATCCACTAAAATCCTGGTTAAGGTCTGGTGGTGTTGGAGGAGGAGTGTTAAAGAGCCCACTTTGTGTGTTTGCACCAGGTCCCAGTTTAGATGCGTCCTCATGGCAGGAGAGGGGGTTGTCTGTGAAGCCGCCGGCCGGGGGCTGCTGCAGGTCCGTGGTCTGGCCTACATCAGCTGGCTGGCAAAAGTGGAAAGGGCTATCTTTCAAAGCAGTCACAGTCGTGTGGCAAATCACTGATGGCCGAGCCAGGGTTGATCCCGGGGAAGCCGGCTTGGAAGAGGACACAGTCTTGCCAAGCGGTGCAGCAGCAGGAAGGAAGGCAGTCTCATCCAGCAGGGGAATGTAGTTCTTTGTGCTGATGGCAGACTCCACCAGGCTGCCCTCTGGAAGCTTGGTCCCTCGTCGCGAGATAGTGAACTGATTTGGGTCTTTGCCATCCTTCCTCAGCATGTCAGGTAAGAGCCTGCGGCGTGCATTGATAAACCAGTTGCAGACCTGGGAATATAATGACATCTTAATTTCTACCTTCATTCATTCCAACTAATGTGCTATTAGAGCCGCTGGGCTAGATTAATGAATCCCTCCAAGCAGTTTCCCTCACTGCACAACAATAGAGAAACCTACTGACAAGTTCTGACATGCATGGCAAAGGCCCTTCCCTTGTCCTGACTCTACTGCCGACTCCCTGCTCCTGTTACAGAAAGCCCTAAGACACCTGAAGGCTTCGAGAAGCCCAAACAAGGGGTTTAGCTTTTAACTCTGAGCACACACATTAACCTATTGGCTATTGTTCCCTAGCTCAGGTTAATTAACAACAGGAAAACCTTTTCTCTCTGAAGCGAGCCACTCCTCCCACAGTTACTGATTTTCCTTGTTCAACTGACTGTGTCGACAGACATAACATGAATTACCTCATATAAGTTTGTCGTTGTTTAAATATCAAACCAGTTTCCTGGGCAATACAGGATAGTTTATAGTTTAACGTCTCTTTTTGTTTGCTACATAAAGGTAGTTTTCTTTATTATGGTACATTTGTTATAAAGTAAAATTTTCCTAATTATGAAATTTTGTACCAATGAATTAATATGGAAAAATAAAGCCCAGAACTCAACAGGAGTGCTATTTAGCACCTCTCAAAAACAAATCTAGGTTTACCCAGCTTCTCACACAGCCACTTTACCACAAGGTAGGAAACAGCAATGGTCAACAGATATTCACCCAAGTCAATCACAGAGGATAAGAATGATGATCACAAAGGACCTTGTAGATGCCAGTGGTATCCCAGGATAAGAATCCAAAGTAACCACATGAAAGATTCACCATACCTGTACTAACAGCTCAGTAGCTCTATCTCACATAGGTTGTCCCAGCAATCTTAATGGAAGTCACCATACCCATAATGCATGTTCTACAGGAAGCAGCCTCAAGTTACAGTTTTAGAAGTGAAGAGATATATGTGAAGCTGCATATCTATCACCCTATCTACTACCCTGTTGACAAATAAATACTCTCTATTCACAATAAATTACCTTGTACAGACACTTTATGTCTTTTAGGGCACGATTCCACAAAAAATTAGCATGCATACTCAAATTCATGACTATCTGTTCTCCCAGAAACATAATTTTATTCCTAATAAATAGAAATCATTGTAACACACACAATCAATCTCTGTCTCTTCTTACAAGTGCCATCAGCAGGAAAGTAACAACAAAAAATGGAAACCTCACATGCAGTGTAAACATTTGTATCCATGACTAGACCACAGATAAATTAAAACGGAAAACAGCTCCTTTTGAAGTGAGTTGTTTAAATACCTGTAGTGTGGAAAGGTGTGTTTGTTGGGATAACAGCGCTTTTTCTTGCTCTGAAGGATAAGCATTGTATCGGTGCTCATATAGCCAGTCCCGAAGAATCTGCACAGATTCCTTGGGCAGGTTGCCACGTCTCCTCCGTTTGCCTGAGCTAGCAGACGAGGAAAGATCCAGTGGGACATCCATAGTGTCATCATCCTCCGTTTCACTGCCTGATATTGCAACTACACCTACAATTTCAAGACAAGAACAATCAGCCTCATAAATCCAAACACTATTCAGATCCAACACTGTACGGTACAGACATTTTATATTATATTAACTTTTTTACTATGAGTCAGGGTATAGCCTCTTACACTGGAGATTCATCCTAGAGCATTAACTTGTCATGCTGTAGCTTTTCTGTCAGCTGAACAAAAAGTAGCACCAATGATCTGTTCCTAAAGGAATTCTTCTCTGCAAACCTTCATTTTCTTGTTCCCCTGGCAACCTTTCATCTGCTTCACATTATCAGATAGCTTCTATCTAATGCCAATATTGTCCAAATTTGCTTGCAATGGTATGCATTCAACACCTTTCTTCAAGGATAGCTATCCAGTACCTGGGCAAAAGGTCAATAAGCAAGAACTTAAAACACCCAACTCAAGTAACGGGTTATTTAATTACTTCTTAACATGCTGATGCTTCCGTTCTGGGAGAGATCGTTTTTTAGATTTTATAAATTAATAATTATATCTATTAATAAAAACTAATGGAAGAAGGAACGAAGAAAGGGAAAATTGTGTCTGCCCAACCCTCCAAAAGTCTTTTCACATATGAAGGGAAAAAATTGCAGGAAAAGAACCAGGTGCCTAAGAGTTCATCAGCCAATCAGAAAATGGACTCTAATTTAATTGCATTCTGTATCAAAAAAAGATGATCATTTAATGTTTAGGTGGATTTGTTTGCTTGGTTTGAAGGTATACCACATTGCATCCTGACTATTTTTTCAACTTCACAATTTTCATCTCATATTTTAATCTGTGGAAACTGTGTTCTGTGCTATTCTTTCTACAAGGGCCCTGAATTTACAAGTTACCTTCCTACTTTTTCTCTTTATCACAGAAGAAGAACAGATTTCAAAATCTGATAAGATTGTACCTTAATATATACACAATGCTATTAGTCACATGAAGCTATGATACATAAATCAAACAAACAAGCAAGTATTCAATAGTTAGGAAGGCTATATAATTCTACTCCTTTGGTAGGATACACCAGTCACTAGTACTGTAAAATACAAAGAAAGCCATGCTTTAAATACTCACCAGGTTAAACTCACAAGAAACTTCAGGTATCTTCGGATCTTACACAAGACAATACCCATGTTCAACTAGTACAAATTAATACTAATTTCAAGTGAATCCCACACTAGTTTTCAGAAGCATTTTTAGGAACTACAGGAAAAAACCAGGCCCTTAATCTTCCCATCTTTTGAACTTAAGACTGGAAGGGTGAAGGGGTGGGGAGGAAGAAACTTGCTAATTCGGAACATTAAAACTAAAATTCTTAATAGTAAAAGCCAGATAAATGTCAAAAATAAAACTTTATGTGGGCAGTTATCCACAGTCAAAAAATTCTATTTAAGGAAAGAAAGCCCTAAAATAAAACAAGTGTGCCTGTCAAAGTATAAAACTATATTAAACTATTGTTGTATCCATAAGTAAAGACACAGAAGGAATTAATGTCCTTTAAAAAAAACCAAACACCCGCCCAAAAGCTCACCACCACAGAAAGAATGACACAAGTTCTTCAGGTGCAAGTTTTCCTTAATACTTGGCAGGAGGGTAGGGAGGGAAGCAGACGACCTTTCCTCACATGTTCAAACTTCAGACAAAGCTGACATCGTAAATTATTCTTTCCTTCCCCTATTTGTGAATAGCTCCAACATTCTTAAATTTAGTTTAAGTTGTCCAATTTGCAATGCATAGTTTTGATATGAAATCATTCCCAATAGGATGATCAATCTACAATCTGTCTGGTATAGTTACTCCAGTAACTTAGTTGGTATTGTTTTCATTCTCCCAACTGCTGATTTATGTAACTGGCAAACATCAAACTGACATACCAAATTTTTCATCTCCTGATTAGCCACATAAATTATCCAGCCATGGAACAGGAACAATAGGACAATATTTAAATAGCCAACAGAAGATAAAACTACAAATTATGTAAACAGGTTCTTAATTCATGTAGAAAGTATGCCAAGTTTGCTTGAAAATGATTCTGAGCAAACCACTTTATCACAGCTTCATCAAAAGTGCTGTCATGCTTGCAACCTAACCTGAGAACCTTCCTTGTACCATGGACTTCTAGAGCAAGGTCTGGGAACAAAGATTCTGCACAGACAAGATGGCTCTGCAAAGCAGCTCATCCCTTTCAAATTTAATCTTAAAACTAGCTAAAACTAGCCTATGCTATTCAGACAATGTTTTGAAGTGTGCTGTTCTTGTTTGTCAGAAACCAGAAGTGTTGCAGCACTTCAGTGGGTTGGGTTTTTTGTTTGTTTTTAACTATAACAGGCAGCAAGGCAAGACCTCGGAAAACAGGGAGAGGCAAACAAGAAGGAAGAGAAGACAAACAAACTACGTACTTCTGTGAGAAAGTTAAGTGTCTAATGGTTTGTGAGCCACATTTACATGGCATAACAAAAAGTACTATACACACCACCCCCTCTGGAGTAACCTTTCCAGGATCTACCACACTAAAACACTGTATGGGCACCTGTCTGAATTTCAGAAAACTGACTTGAGAGCAAAATCTCTTCTACAACTGTTGCTCTTTTTTACCTAGGAGGGAAGTGACAAAATAGTGCATGAAAGCCAGCAGTATAAAAACGTTTCTCTCTTCAGCAAACAAGATCTTTTGCTAAAGTAAAAGTTGCCATCTGACTAACCGGTAACCTACCTAGCGAGTAATGAGTCACCAGCGGAGCCAGCCCTTTGACCCGCTCACCCAGTGTGTCATATTAATTGACACAGTAAGCTAGTGACACAAAGCAGGTTTTGGTTAAGCAGGAAACTCAGTGTAGTACAACTTCTGTTCATTTAAATGAGCTCATTTAAATCGCTGATCAGCCCTCTGAACTCGTGGCAGATCTCTCCGGTGCGGTTCAGAGTTAGCAGCAACAGGAAGTCATGGCTAGAAATCTCGCACTACCCCAGCTGATATTTTTTACTAGAGCAGGAGCCACATTGTGGCTGTCAAGGCTCTGTTTTCATTAAAGCATTCCTGCTGATTACAACCCAGCTTTGTTTTTCCGTCTTGTTAGTAATCAGCCTATTCGCTGCTGGTTTCCTGTTTTAACAGGGCCCAACTGAAAAGGCCCCTGGCCAGGCTCCATGACTGGACCATTGGCTTACTGTTATTTACACCCAGAATAAAGGCCTGTGGACACGAGAAGTAGCCCCAGCTGACCTACTAATTTATTTTGCATTAAAAGCAGGCTAGGGCCAGGTTATTTTTTGTCTCCTCCTAAATACATTTAATAAAAATAAAATTTAAAAACCAACAAAAAACAACCCTGCTTTTACAGGACTAAAGCACCACAAATTCATTTGCAAAGAGGTCTGAGAAAACACAGAAAATCCCGTTCCTCCACTTCCACCATAGTCACTTAAATGAGCAGTCCACACTATGAATGACCTGAGAACTACATGATCCGCATCCTTTCTTCATAAATTACTTTACTCTCCTGGCTTCCCACCTGAAGTCATATACATGATTGAATGCACGGTTGCATTGTACCACAGCCCAAAGACTTTACAGGTCCTTCTGTGATCAGCTCAGGGGAGATTACACCTAGGATCTCAACACCCAACTGTCAGTTAATAGCCTGAAACAACTTGAGTAAAAGTACAGTGATGACTAAAGCTGACTTCCGAAACAAACTACTGCTACTTAAAAAGGTAAAGTGAAATACTTTGAGAGAACCAAGTATTTAGAGAGACTGAGACAAATACAGTGGAAGTTAAGCAAATGAAAAAATTAGGCTGAGTATCAGAGGGAAAAAAAAACTCATCAAAAAAACAACTACATCCCATTGTGTCGAGGAAGAGCTTCACAGAGGAAGTGGCAGAAGCCAATTGTTATTCAAAAGAGGGCAAAGTATGCAACAAGGAACAATCTCTGCCTTTCAGAGAAGGGATGGATAAAAATCACCTTAAAGAAAAACTCCCACCCCCTTAGGGTTCTCTGAATATCTCAAACCAGATGTTTTTTATGAGCACTGATAAACATAACCAGTTCCCCTTTAAGGCCCTGATCCTGTTGCAACCAACTTCAGTAAGATTCTTCACATGTATAAACTTGAGCACATGCCTGTGCCTGTGCGAGACTTGTGTTCTAAATCAGCTAATTAACAAGCCGAGTATGTTCAGTGTGACTGCTATCACGTTATTTTTAAATGAAACGATCCATAGAGTCCTCTAGGTTTTAATCCACAGCCTGTTAAAAAAAGGCACAAAACCAAACAAAAAAACTCAACAAAACCAACCAGAAAAACAAAACACATTCACACACGCACAAAAAAAATTAAAAATCCAACTAACACAAAACCCCCTTATGAATTAATGCAAATTTTAAAACCAAAACAAAAAATAAATTACTTTAAAATTATCCATAAGTAACAAAGAACCACAAGGATGTAGACGGGAATTTCCACAGTAAGAAAAGCTTTTTCCTCTGAGTAAGTTTCATAATTTAGGAACCAGCTTATTTGTTTTCCTATGCACTTCACAGCTTGCACTCTATGGCTTCTAAAGCAGCCAGATTTGGCTGTACTATACTTTTTTGCCTTTGAACAGGATTTTTCTAGGAGTGGAAGTAAGAAATCTGTAACAAAGTCACTCTTTGAAACTTTTTGAATGAGCCTCAAATGCCAGGAGGTCACAAATTACTACAAGCCCAATCTTTATTAAAACAAAGGCACCATAGCCCTAACATCTTTTTAAGTTTCCGTCTTTGTCTCCTCACCTTTTAATTTGTGCCATGCAAACCCCAGGCCCATAACCCCTCTCAAAAGTTTTCTCTCCCGCCTGTCACCTTTCATTGTCTCCATTGTTTCAGCCCAGGATTTGCAATCCTCAAAGAAGAGCTTGCACGCACACACACTCTCACACACAAAGCCCTGCACATGCATACCTAGAAACTACGTCAGCGTATTCCACACGCATTTATTTCGGGGGTGGCAAGAACAACAGTTGAAAGTGCAGGGAGTTTGGTAATTCACCAACCAGCAGCTGCCCTCGGGGAGAGAGAAGTCTGAACAATGGAAGCAACAGCAGACAGGAAACCAGCTCACCACTGCTGTGCAAATAGGGAGCATAGGAATGTCCTAAAAATAACTGGGCTAAATTAATTCAGTGAAACTATTACCAAAAAATAAAAAAAAAAAACGAGATGGGGGCGAAACACCACAAAGTGCTCCCAATACAGTTAAGAATCTCAACCTGCCTAAGACGACTGAAACATTTAAAAGCCAGCGCTGCCACCATCTGTGGGTGCAGGGGGCCGAGCACGGCGTGCAGCCCAGGCTGTGACCAGGATCGAGCCCTACTCCGCTCAACACCACCCTACCCACTCTTTGAACTCCGTGTTTGTGCCTCAGTTCCCCCTGCGTGCGCTTCTCTTAGCCGAGTAGTACATCCAAAAAAACTTTTCTGACGAGGGCTACGAACCATATTACGTAGTACACATGCATACCTGCAGCAGCCCACTGATTTAATGCACCACATGTGCATTAACTGCTGCAAGGATATTAACAATGACCGAGACTGCCCTACTACAGGAGCTGCAGGAATGCGTAGTAGGGGAAAAACAGCACAACTCTGGAGTACTGAACATGCGCACTGCTCCCCTCTAAACCTCCACTTCGGAGCATTTAATGGTCTTTGAATGCAAAACACCCTTCGGCCACACTACTGACTGGCAAATCGCAACTGAACACACACTGCTTTCTTTCCTAGGAACTTCTTCCCAGTCAGCGTAGGAGCGTTCAACCCGAAAACACGTTCTGCGTCTTTGTGCACTAATTTAAAGGCGCTTCAAAGCAGCGGGAGCGCGATGAGTGGTGATCCCCTAACTGTAAAGTTTGTCTGTTTGGAAGTTAACAAAAAAAGAAAACTCAAAGAGCCTTATGTTTGGGGGGTAGAGGAGGAGGGAAGTCTTTCTCCTTTTAATTCTGTGTCAAAGTTCTTGTGCTTTGTGTTTAGTCCCCCGTTTTAAGGGATGAAAAGGATAAGAAAGGCACTAGCTTTCAGTTAAACAAGGCGGCCGAGGCCGTGGAGGGGGTTGAAGCCCTCCCGCTGATGCCCAGCCCCCCCAAGCCCCACGCTGCCGTGCCCGCGAACAAAGAGTTGCCGGACGGCCCCGCTCTCCTCGCCCGAAGTTGGAAAGCGACCTGCACCCTCGTCCTTCTGTGTCAGGACGGCGGGGCTCGGTGCGGAAAAGCGTTTTAAAGTGTTTTATGGGAAGACAGGGGCAAGAGGCTTGGCGCGGGGAGAGAACAAAACTTGGCGGAGGAGGCACGAGGCGGGCGGCTGGACATGTTTTTGACAGGGAGCCAGCGGCGCGGAGAGGCGACCGCCTCCAAACAACAGCTCCGCATGTTTTGTCTGGGAGCGGAGCATCCACTGCAATCTTCCGTGGGAGCTAGGCCAGAGGGTGGTGGGGGGCCACGGGAGAGAAAACGGCCGAGAGGGCAAAGAGACTCCGCCTGGCTTAGCGACAGCTCCCCCTTCCCTTTTCCACCCTGGGCAGGGGCGCGGGGCGCCCCGCTTTGTCCCGGCGCCCCATCAAACTACCTTTTTTACTTTTCATCTTGATCGCGAGGACTGAGCCGATCGCAGGACACTCCACGCACCGATCCAAGTTTCTCTCCTTTCGCCGGACGCTGCTTCCCCTTTAAGCTCGGCGAGGAGGAGGAGGAGAAGAAGGTCGACGAAGAAAGAAGGAGGAACACCGCTGTGGAGCCAGGCGCCCGGTCCGGGGCCGCGCTGCTGTCAGCGGGAGCCGCAGCGCTCTGCCTCCCCGGGGGCTTTCTGGTGCAGCCGGGGTGGGTTTTTCTCCCCCCCCCTCCCTTCCCTTTGTTTCCTTCTGCCGACGATTGGCCCCGGCCTGTTAAAGTGAGGAAAGGCACGGGAAAAAAAAGGTATACAACGCCCGCCCTCCCCCACCTCCCCGCAGTGAGTACGGGAGAGTAACCGAGCGCTGCACTGGCACTCGCGGCGCTTGCCTCCTCCTCCTGCTCTCTCTTCCCTCCCCTCCTGGGCTGCTGGGGCTCTGTCTGACGGGAGGGGAGGGACCGGCCGGAGCGGGGGGGTGTCCGCCCGTACCCGCTCGCTGATGCACACACAACAGCGGCGCGGGGGGGAAGCGCTCCGTGCCTCCCGCTCTCTCGCCTTTCTTCCAGGCAGACGTTTGATCATTAAACTGGAAGAGGCGGGGGGGAGATTTTGACAGCTGCCCTTGACTAGCCTCCTCCTGTTGCTGCCGGACGAACCACCCACTCCTTCGCGTGAATAGAGGAGAAGAAAAGAGAGTTTGTACGGAGGGGGTGGGGGGAAGGAAAAGACCCCTCCAAACACCGGCGCCCCTCTCCTGGCTGGCGATGGCTTCTATCCCCCCACCCCCAATAGTGCTGAGGGAGACCTGGCTGGCCGGCTCTGGCCATCCCCAGCCCTGCGGGGAAGGCGAGCCCCGTTTCTGCGGTTGTTTTTACACCAGTTCGTAAAAGGTTGTTTTTCTCCGCCTCCCCCAATCCACCGCAGCCGGGTAGATTTTGCTGCGGCACATGCTCGCAGCTGTAAAAGAGAGAAGTCTCACAGCTTGACTCATCCCTCTCGTGCGAGCACGCGCTGCACAGCAACAGTTTATTTTCCTCCGGTGTGGGAAAGGCAGGAGCCGCCAGCTTCCCTCCGAGGGCGACGGAGGCGGGGAGAGCCCTGCCCGGGCACGGACAGCCTTGGCGGCGGGTCCCAGCCCTCCCCTGCCGCCCTCTTGGCAAAGCCATGTACCCCTGCTCCGAGCTGCCCGGGTGCGGGCTCAAGTGTCGTCGTGGAAAGTCAAAGAAGCCGCCCCTCCTCGGGACAGGCGCGCGGGTGCAGCGTGTGTGCGTCCCTCCCGCACCGGCACGTGCGGGGGTGAGCAGCGGGCGCGTTAAACGGCACACGAAATAATGGATTCCTACGGCAGCAGCAGGGATCGTTCCCTCACCACGCTCCCTGCTCGGCAGTGCGGACATTCGCAGAAACCCGCACTCACTGCACAAGGGGAAGCAACAGCGTTTTAGCAGCAAACCTTGCCCAAGTACCTTGTAACTATTTTTATGCGGTGTAATTACCGCGGGAGATAGANCGAGGTCCCGCCGGCGGCGGCGCGATCCCGGGCCATTGCTCGCCCTTCCCGCCCGCATTCCCGCCGCGGCACCCCTCGCTTTCGCCTCGTCCAGAAGTGCGAGAGCTCGGCGCTGGGGAGGCTGAGGCTCGCTCGGGGCGGGTGTTTTCACCCGAGCCTTGCCCCCGGGGGACTGGTGGCTCGGGGGCGGGGGCTGTGCGCGCACGCCGCCGTATGGCTTTATTTAGTTTTTGGTTTTGTTTTTGGTTTTTTTTTACTGTTTTGTTTTTGTTGTGGAAAAGCGCAGATTCCCAGCTGTGAGGGCTGGCTCTTCGAACTGATTGTTCCGAGCGTCCGGGCATTGGTCATGCCAAAAAAGCGTAATTGCTTTTTTGGGAAGTTAACAAAAGACACGTCAAGGATTCGAAAAGATTTCCCTTTCTCCATGCCGCCCGAGCCGACTCACGCTTGCTCATTGTCCTTGGGGCAGCCGACAAATCTGTGAAACTAGCTCTCTTCCTTTCCTTTCCTTTTTTTTTTTTTAAATGGCTGAATTGCCATTTGTTTTTTCTTCTTCTTTAGCAAAGTCATTTTTATAAGGGAAAAAAAAAGTTTTATTTCCATACTGAGCTTAGGCTAGCTGTTTTGAGGGGTTTGGGCTTCTGTTTGTTTGTTTGTTTTAAAGAGCTTTAGAAACAGCCTTTCTACCTCTGCTGGAATGTGCCTTCCTAGGAATTTTTTTAAAGGGTGCTAGGAGAAAATCGGTTTCAACTTCATTTGGCAGCTTTTTTAGCTACTAGTAGGAGCAGGCGGTGGGCCAATGGCTCTTCATTCCTAGGTCCCCTTGTACAAAATGCATGGAGAGACAATGTTTTGAACTAAGCTAGTCCATGGATGTGAGTGTGGAGGGGTATACACATAGTTGGGACCACTGGGAAAGACAAAGTGGTTTTGTGCAGTTGTGTGGCAATTGTTGCCTTAGGCAGTACCTCAAGTCTGTCAACAAATTCTGGCCATCTTTACCACTTGAAAACTCTTGATACATGTTCTCACTGGTAGAGTAGATAAAGTTTGCAAAAATGGAGTTCAAGTGGAAGAAAATGCCAACCACCTTCTCTGCCAGTAGAGCTTAGATACACCTGAAAGAATGTTGTAGCAAGAAGGGCAGGTGGTTTGCCTAAACTCAACTCTAGTGAACAGAGCAGCTTGGTTTTACAACAATTGTAACCGGGTGGCCTGGAAGTTGTTGATGAGTGTTGGTACTGGCTGCTGCTTGCAAGCAGAAGTAGATACTATGGAAAACAGTATGTAACTTTGTGCAGTTTACGTTTTCCCTTCACACGTTGGTGAGGCTGTGTTTTTAGGATTACTTAATCTGCTGGAGCTGCATCAGCACTATTAATCATGTCTCACAAGCAGTTCACACTGAGCAACTTTGGCATCAGTGCAGCTCCTTGGGTAAGTAGTGGTAGACACGTGCATCAAGATACATCTGTGCCAACAGGTTTGAACAGCTTGGTTTAGTCAGAGCAAGTTCAGCTCTGTCTGGACCCATCTGCATAGACATAGTGTAAGTATTTGTAAAACTGAATTCCAAGAAGCTAGAGAAATTAAACTGGAGGGGCTAGATTTTTTATTGCTGCCTGATTGTCCATAGGTTTATCAATGTCCTCTGGTGGTGTACATGTGTTTCTGTTCTATCACCCTGTTACATGTGATACAATTAGTCATGCAAGGTATGGTTCTTACTTTACGAGTGCTTTGCTTTGAGGTGTTGAAACTGTGTTTGCTGAATTGCTGAAGACAAGGCTATGTTTGGGGCATAGAAACTATTAAAGGAAGTAGTATTCTGGGAAATCAGGACCTAAGCAAATCAGGTTTGTGAATATTTGTTATCTTGGTCTTTTTATTCCAGTTTCTGATTTATAAACTAGATACTACAGTAATCCCTTGAATTTCATGGGGGGTCTGTTCCAGAAAGATGCCGTGATAAGCAAAATCCTCAAAATAGGATTTGAGCCAATCAGTGTGCTTGATGCAGGATCAGCCAATAGCGTGCTGAGGTACAATCCCACGTCAGCAAAAAAAGAGGACTGATCCTTAAGGTTTTCTTCATCATTGTCCCTCCATTGTTATCTCTTGAAACACCTGAATAACTTGTGGAAGGCCAGGGAGCAGCTCCTGCCTTGCATGAAAAAAACCTGCAATGTACTGAAGCTGCAGATGCTGAAGAGCAAAGTAGTGAGGGATTACTGTATTCCTGCCCTGCCCTCTGATGTTATCCCCTTAGTCTTTATGGAATGGTCAGTTGCCATTGAAGTGTTTGTGAGAAAATGTATTGAATTGTAGTCAGAACAGAATTAAGTAGCACACAGTTACATGGGTCATGCCTATGGCAATACAGGTAAAGCAATGCAACAAATAACTTCCAATGAACAAATGTGTCCTGTGCATGGAAAAACGAGAATCCCTTGTGTGGGTCACAGCTATTCTTCGCCTTTTCTTATCCGTGATGTTGACTGGTTTTAGTGTATCAGAGGAAAAGGAGAGGCTACAGAAAGCAGATGTGAAGTAATATTTTCTCACAAATGAAATAGTTTCCCATCCACATCTTTAATACAGTAATACCTCACCCTTTGCAAGGAAGGGGTCTTGTCAGGGTCTTACGAAATGTCTAATTCACAAACACGTGCGGGTCATTAACATGCATACAGGCCACACCCACCCCCAGCCAACCAGGAGCATTGGGGAGCATTTTCCACTCCTCCCCATGGGCTCTCCCAGCACAGGGGAGCAAAGGGAAGTGTTTCTGAGCCCTCTCTGCATGGGGAGACTCCCTGGAGTATGCCTGGGCCTCTTTGGCCACCCTGCTCTTTCCATAGCTGCCGCTGGGCTGCTGCCACCACTCATGTTTACACTGCCTCTACAGTGGGGAAGCTCTGGGCCTGCAGCAGGAAAGGTGTGTCCCGGGGCTCTGATTGGCGCTCTTGGAGCCTGGGAAACCTTAACTTGTCGGCACGTCCCACCACTGCCCCATCCCAGCACACAGCGCTTGCACCACTGCCACCACGGCCAGCCCAGCCCCACTTTTGTGGGGCACTTTCGCTGGGGCTATGTCATCACTAAGTGTGCTGCATGTGCAGTCCCCAAGCACAGACTGCATTGCCTTTCCTGCCTGTAGCCGTGGAAACAGTAACGCACCCAGCGGGGGTCAGTCCCCCGGCTGGGCTTAGAGTAGCAGGGGATGGTGTGGCTTGTGGTGGTGCTGTGCTGGGTCTCAGCGGCCTCCTGGAGAATACTGTGGTGTGAGCCTTCCACTGTAGAGACCAGGCATGGAGATACACAAGAGCGGGGCAGGGACCAGGTCACAACGCCGTGGGACCATAAATGCCATAGGAGCGAGAGGCACCACGCACCCTCCCCATGGGGCCAGGCCAGTGCCGCCCCACAGGGAGCACCGGCACCACCCCTCGGCAAAGCAGAGGCACTGCACATGCGTCGGCCAGGAAGCTCCGCAAATCACTGAGGCAGATTTGCGAGAGAAATTTCTCACAAACCAGTGAGGTTGCAATGGAGGCGTCGCAATGCAGCGAGTCATTACTGTAGTTCAATACAAACAATAGAGCAATAGTTTAATAGAATTTCAGGTATTGTTACTGACCTAGCTGTATAGTCTTTATACTGATATAAAAGTTTAATATCTTCATAGTAGTAAAACTCTGTAATGGCAGTGAGTGGCAGAGTAGCATGTTGAGTGTGAATTCCATAAAAATACATTTACATTGATTTTTTTCTTATACATTTAGCCCTGCTGCATTGCAACCTCCTCATTACGACCTCGGGGATTTGCGAGGAAAATTTCTCAAAATTCAGTTTCAAGGATCTGTGAGGTTTCCTGGCCGACGCATGTGCAGTGCCTCTGCTTCATTGAGGGGTGGTGCCAGCTCTCCCTCTGGAGGGGGACGGGGCCGGACCCCTGGGGAGGACACGTGGGGAGGGTGCGCAGTTTCTCCAGCTCACAAATGGCATTTAGAGCCCTGTGACACCGTGCCCCGGTCCCTGACCCGGTCCTGTCTGTCTGCTGTGTGCTCCACTGAGACCCAGCCCAGCACCACCACAAGACATGCCATTCCTTGTTACTCAAAGCCCAATCAAAGCTCAGGCAGCGCTGCCTCTACAGGGACCAGTGGATGTTAGAGGGAAAGAAACTCCAATACTGACTTCCCACCCCCGCCCCCATAAGTGGCATGGGGTGTCGCAGTGTTGCAAAGTTAAGGTTTTCCAGGCTCCAAGAATGCTGTCCAGAGCTCGGAGACACCCCTTCCCCACCGTGGAGGCAGGGCAAGCACACGTGGTGGCAGTAGCTGGGCTGGCGGCGCAGGCACGAGCACCAGGGCCGGCGGTGGGGGACTGGAGGGGAAGCAATGGTGCGGGGTTTGGGCTGTGAGCACATGTGGTCACAGCAGCCACTCAGAAATGGTTCCCTTTGCTCCCCTCTGCTGAGAGAGCCTGTGCGAAGGAGTGGAAAAGTGTCCGGAGTGCCAGGGAGAGGGCAATGGGCATGGCCTGCATGCATATTAATGACCTGTGCGTCTTTGCAAGTTTGACATTCTGCGAGACCCCTGGCATGACCCGTTCCTCGCAAATGCAGGGGTATAACTGTATACGTATTTTATTTAATATATTCTTGTTCTTTGAGACAAATAAACTCCCAAAATTTGTGTTTACCTTCTTTATACTATTCATTATTTTATATGCTTTCAGCATAACTGCTTTTTGACAGA
>WEKX01000120.1:10242-20875 GCA_013390025.1 Pitta sordida | reverse complement strand
TATTGACTACCACCAGTGGTCCACCCTGACCTCAAATTGGGAGATGTGGAGATCCCCTATTTGTAACTCTCCTGCCTCCTGCCTCCTTTGAAAGCTCAAATAGAATTAGTCTTGAGGAGAAAAAGCAAAGCAGAATGGACTTTGCCTCATTAATGCCACCTAAGGAGTCTCTCTGCTGTGTCTTTAGTACCCAGACTTGTCTATCCCACATCAGGATTTTCAGTCATCAGAATGTTTGTAACAAGTGTGGGTAGAGCCCTTCCTATATCTTCATTCACGAACCGTAGCCATGATGATGATGTCCTACATTTGATGTTATTCAATAGTTAAATCTATAGTATGTGCACAATAACTCCCTATTATCACTATTAGAACACAGCATTAAGTTGGGAGGAGCAAATATCATGCTTGAGAACAGGACTGGATTTAGAATTTTACAAAAAATTAGATTAACAGAACAAGTGAGAAATTCTATTAGCAAAATATAATCTGGTTAAACACCTTGACTTTCAGGATGTAGTTATAAGAAATTACAGGCATGAGTCAAACCATCTCACAGTGCTGTGAAAGGGCAAGCATTACATTGTGATACATAAAGATATTTGTAACGTTAAAAGTATAGTTTTGAAAGTCCAGTTTCCCAGTCCACTACACTGAAAGCAAGAGCTAATGCTAGATTTTATGTCAAGAACACAGTATATTTTATGTCAAATACATCACACTTACTGCAAATATATGGCTGATTTGCAGATAAACAATGTCATGAATACCGTGTATCTCAGTAGCTGTCAAGAACAAGCAGTATCCATGGTCTGCTGAATTTTGACAACAGCCTATTCTGTGAGACACTGAAAATAATCCTTGAACTATAAGGGCTCAGCTGGAGTACTTACATTCAAATTTTGGCACTAAGTCACATAATCAATTGAAGGGAAACAAAAGAATTAGTGGAGGATCAGAAATATTCACAATGTCAGCAAGCATCATGTAAAAGGAAAATGTTAAGGACTCAGAGTTTTTTCTCTATACTGATGGTA
The DNA here is from genome assembly GCA_013390025.1 of Pitta sordida. Lineage (NCBI taxonomy): Eukaryota > Metazoa > Chordata > Aves > Passeriformes > Pittidae > Pitta > Pitta sordida. The sequence continues at coordinate 19,838 of WEKX01000120.1, read as the reverse complement.
GACAACAGTCTTCAAATAAGTGAAAGATTTTTGCAAAGACTGTTCATTATACATAGAACAAGACTTAATGAGCTTAAATGTTATCAAGGGAGATTTAAGTTATACATTAAAAAATCCTAATAGAGAGAAAATGTAAATATTAAAATAGATTGCCTAGAGATATTTTAAAATCTCTTTCATTAGTCAAATGATTTTTGGGTATAATTCAAATATAGTTGATCTTACTCTGCAATAAGTTAACATGCAAAATGCTCTGTCTAGGTCCCATCTCATATTTTGTGGAAGTCTGTGCTTCCCTCTGTATCCCATGATATGTACATTGCACATTTTATGTCCATCATACCATCATTCCTGAAGTTCCACCGTGCTCCCAGTATTATTTATCCTTTTTCCATTGCAAGGCTTATCAGAAAATTTAAATCCATTTGTAAAAGAGAAAAAAGTATAACATAAGGCAAAAAAGTATAAAAAAATGACACAGTCCATCAAAAAGGACAAATTACAAGTACTTTCACAGGATATCTCTAGAAATCTTTGGGTTCATTTCAGGAGAGGAAAAAAATAAAATCGTATTACTATAAAATCAAATTATTATAATTTGTAAAGCATAAAGAAAGACATTTGCAGTATGTGGAATTTTTTTCTTATTCACAAATTTAATATATCAAAAGGTAGAAGGAAGAGCATTCATTTGGAGCTCTGATTTGCTGTAGGTCTCTATTAGCTGTTAGTGTGCAGGGTGTGTTATCTTTATACAACTTTAAAAAGACCAATTCTACCCTAATCCTCAATCAAGAACTTTAGTGAACTGCATCCTTCATAGCTTCCTGAGTTTATCACATTTTTATTATATTTCCTAATGTAATAACAAAACCAGGAATAACTTATATTGCTCATACATGAAATCAAAGAACTGCTATTAAAAAAAACTCAACCAAACAACTTCTAAGAATAGTGTTTAAAAAAATTATTTTTGTCAACATTAATAATTCATGTATGCTTCATGTTAGCAAAGAGGATAACAGGAATCATCACCTTGTCACTCACTGACAATCATCCCTCTCTCCTTTTTAAAAATGAAATCTTTAAAAACATATTAATCAAAATTTTCTTGAGCAGATGAAAAAATGGCTCATGCATTCAAACTGAGTCTGCATAGAAGACAGAAGATATCTTGTATAAAAAGAATAACATATGTCTTGTAAGACAAAATACATAGTAGCACTAACCCCAAGTTTACATCAGTAACTGCATATTCCCTTTTTTTTAAGATACTTTTTCTAGATGCTCCTCTTTGAAAAGCATTTTGTTTGTACTTACGGCTTGCTTAATATATATTTAAATAGAATTTTTTGTCTATGTTTACAGATTTTTTGACGTAAGAAGAAAAGAATTTTTTGCTGCAAACTTCAGCAATACCAAAATGTCACAATATGTAAGATGTTTGTAACGTTTTTTCTGCTTTGCACTGCCTAATGATTCTTCATCTCAAAAAATTAACCTATAGAGATAAAGGTTTGGGCAATGATTTTGATAAAGATTTTTTTTTAGGAGATGCTGTGAAACATTACAGAAGCTTAGAAAGAATTCTAATAGATTTTGATTAGTGAGGGGAACCAAGATGGGGAAGGGAAAATGTCCCATTTGAACACTTTCTTATGTTTCAATTTTTCAATTTGCAAGAAGCAAAATAGCTTCCAATAATACACAAGAAAATATCAAAATAAAGAATACAAGGGAAAATAAATAAGATACAATTATACTACATACTGTTTTCCTGAACATTACTTTGGTTCTCCATTTCAATTATATTTTTGAGATGGACATAACCATATTTAAAAAGGAAAGGGTGAAAATATCTGTTATATTAAACACTGTATTTGCTCCTGATCATTTCCAGATATTGACATGAGATATTATATAGAGACAGGTAGATGAAATAATAAGAGAATAGCTTTAGTGAAACATGAGAGAATGTAGGTTAAAGGGAAGGCTGCTTTCAGAGGTGTTGGCAGAGACTGAGTTTTTGTAAATTAAGACTGGTCATTTATTACAGAGCTAAACATAAGGATTACTGAGATAACAAACATGAAGTGTAATTCACAGTAAGTATTAATATATTATTTCAAAAAGATTTGTAATAAAATTAAGAATGTTTTAAAGAACCTGGTCACTCTGACATCTTTTCTGTCAGACTATTACTTGAATTTTGCCCTTTTTTTTCATAACCTTAAAAGATTTTTATTCTATTATGAAAAATGGTAAATTCTAGCCATGAGTAACTTCTTCTAGAAGAGTTCTATCTCAGTTTTCTATAATGTGCCATGAATATCCTTGATGTTAATGAAAATATTATTCATAATAAAAAATAGATGAACAAAATCAAGTCCTGGTCTCAAGGACACTGTAGTTGGTTGGACAGAAAAATGATTGTGTGGGCAAAGGAAAAAACTTTTGGAATAGTTTCAACATCAAAAACTAGCACTGAAGAGGTAAATATTACGGGGGAGGTTGACAGATTGAGTTTTGGGAAGCTAAATTTCCAGACCTTCACTGATCAGACATCCTCCTCTTTTTTTAAGACGTGTAGTTCCAAGGGACTCTGCTGCTCCTCTATATAAATGAATGGTTTCCTATTCCCTTAAACTGAGTATTCGAACTTTTTCTATTGATAGACAGTTTCATATGTGTAAATAAACCTGAAGTTATCTTCCTTTAATCCTAGCGTTGTCCCAGTAGTTTTGATATTACTCGATTAATCAGTAGTATTCTTTTGCACACCTTTCTTTAAAAGATTAGGCTCCAATGACTCATTCCACTTTGAAATGTAATCACCATGGTAGGGATCATGGGGGTGCAGAAGAAAATTATTCTATCTGGTGTACTTTGGTAGTTCAACCATATAAGTGCCATTGTTTTAATTAAAACCATGTTCTTAAAAGGATGATTCTGTAGTCAAGAGAGAGACATGGTCCAAGGACTTGGCACCTTAGGCAACATTTTTTTTCTGTATTTTTTTCATATTACTGTAGATGTCATAAGAGTTTTCCTAATATGTGGTACAGAGAGGATAGAAAGATATCATTGTTATCGTCAAAACTGCTGTTTTGGGGTCAGTGGAGAGGAAGGAATAATTTCTATGCACATTTCCATCAGTTTTGGACCTATGTGTGCACGTTTGGGGATATGCAATCATATTGAACTTTAATAATGGATTGTTATGTTCTTTACTTTAAATAAACTTCACTCGACAGAGGAATTGTCTTTCTCTAACAGAAAGGTTACTCTCATTGATTATGAGACTTGGTTTCTGAAAATGCATTACCCCTCTTACCTCACTGAATACTGTTTTTTTCTCTTTGACAAACTTCTTTCACTCAAGCATAGATTGCTTTTAGTAATGTGCCATGAAAGGCTCATTACCACTGAAGAGTGAGAGTTTTCATTTTGCAGTCTCATATTACGGCACAGTTTTCCCATTCCCATCTGCTCATGCAAATCTCCTGATAAATTAATATCTCTTCCAGGGAAAAGTTATTTACTTGATCTTTTAGTTAAGTAATTGTTTCCTCATCGAATAGTTTCCTCTGTTTTCTCTCACAAACAGTACATCTCATGAAGCCTGAGTTGCTATTAACTACAGAAGTACTTCCATTCATCTATGGAAACATAAGCTCTGCTTAGAAAAGAGCAACTGTTCTACATACCACTGTGAAAAATTCTCTCTATGGAATTCAAAAGGACTCCTATACAAGACCTTTATCCTCATAGCCTTGGTAGCGTTCAGATATCACTTTTAAACAAGATAATCAAGACGGAAATGTTCCTTCCTTTTCTGAACTGACCTAGAAAGAACCCATTGTACAGGGAAATGTACATTTAATCAGCTTGTGGTATTTCTTCTGTCAGGATCGAGTCTGACTGGCAAGAAAAAACTTGATTACAAAAGCAGTCTGTAATTCATAAAAGCTACTAAAGAGCACTAAGGAGTATGGCACTTGTAGGACAAATCCTGGACTCTCAGAAGATGTATGAAAAATATAACACTTCTGATAGCAGATTGTTGTGATCACGTCTTTGAGAACTTCTACATCTGCCACCAATGAAGCCCCAGAAACAGAGAACTTGAAGAAATATTATGTGCTACTCCTGGATTAACCTTTTTTGGTTTGTTTGGTTGGTTGGTTTGGTTTGGGTTTTTATTTTAATGAGGAGACTTTCTTTGTTTTTCTTTCATTTCTTTGTCTTTCTTTCATTCATAATGCTAACCTAATTGACACTCTGTGACCGTTAGAGGCCAATAAGTGTGGTTATTAATTGGCAAGAGACTAGCCAGAGGTCAAAACACCGACTTTATTAATGTATATTGAAAATTGAATGTGTGATGGTTAAGGAATGTCGAGGACGAGAACCAGGGAAAAAGGTGGGTAAACCAGTCACATATAAATCAGTAACAACAACAATCTCTAATTTTCCCAACTCTGAGGTCTTTTCCCCTTGAATGTGATGTTCCAGGTGTTGTACCACCGGGATGCAGCAGCGGGCGCTGTAGTGGGCAGGAGCTGCAGTGGCTCTGCTCTGGTCGGCAGGTGGCACTGGGGAGCACGCAGCTCCAGTACCGCTCTCTTGCTCTCTGGAGGGGAGGCGCTCCCAAGCCACGGGGTGAGAACAAGGGCTCAAACACGTGCAAAATGGCAGTTTTTTTCCCAGGGCCGAGCCAGCCAGAGAGAGAAAAGCAGAGGAGTTTTTCTTTTCAACACCATAAGAAACCATGACACACTCCCCAAAAGCTTACTCACTGTTCTTTCAGAGGTTTAACAGAATCCAAAAATCTGAGATAAGAATTCAGGCTGTGTCATCTTATGACTGGAATATGTTATATTAAGCTTTCGTGCTTCTGATTAGAAAGAATAAAAATATATCAATAACCAATTGCACTCTAAAAATAGCAGATTAAAAGTTCACAGGTTCACAGGTTATTCCAAATTGGAAGGGACCCACAAGAATAATCTAGTCCAACTCCCAAGCGTATGCCCACCCAGGGATCGAACCCACAACTGTGGAACCATCGGCACCACACTCTATCTATCTGAGCCTCCCATCGTCTAGACCATGTCACTGAGTTCCTCATCCACTCTTTTCTTAAACACGTAATAACTAGTCTGAAATTAGTCTGAAAGATAACGTACTTAATCAGTGAAGCAAAAATCAGGAAAGCATTGTGGATTCATTTTGTGCAAACTCTACTAACATGCTGTGTCTGCAAATAAATGAATGTTTAACCAGGATGGGTTATAATGACTCTTATGTAAGCCAAAATGACAAAAGATTTCTACCAAATTAATTCAATACAGTCAGTGAATAAATAGTTAATGAATTTGGAATTGAGGATCTCTTACATTAATAGTACTCCCTAAGGAAATATCCAAGTAAGCTCTTATTGAGATTTTATTCAAAATGCAAATCAAATGAAAAAAGACACTGAGTATAAGCAGGCAAAATGCGCTCTCAGTTCCTTGAGAGGTAGTGCTATCTATAACAAAAGGAAGGAGAGATTCTTTGGAGTTACTTGATACATATACAACAGAGTAGGATAACATTTCCTCATCAAAAATGAAAAAGGGAAGAAAGGGAGCAGCTGATCCATTTTGACTGCTACATATGAAGATGTATGAAATCAGCTGTAAGCCTCAGCTTTAGCAAAGAATAAATAAAAGACCTGGTTCTCAAAGGTCGGAGTTTAACACTGGTAATTCAGCAAGATTATGCATTAAGGAGCTCTACAGCTGTATTTGTTCAGACTGGATGACAGAGATGGAGATGAAGGATTCCATTTCTTTCTTCGGTATTGCAGTCGGAACTAAAAATCAGGACTTCTCTTGAAAATGAGCCTATAGCAAACCATTTAGGCCAACCATTCGCATCTGTTAGTCTATGATAAGGATTTTCCTGAATAAGTAACAAGCAGGTTTGATAAGATCTCTCATGGAAAGACAGAACAGACTCAACTCACCCTAAATGTGTCAGACAAAGACGGGGTGGGGGGTGGGGGAAAGAAAACCCATAGCAATTGCATTAATATTGAGATGAGCTTCCACAATGGCACACAACGGAAAAGAAAGAAATTAAGTCATTAAGCCCTTCATTTCTCTCTGTGCACTAACCTCACATGTTCACGATTGATCTTCCTTCAGCGAAAAGTGCTAGTATATCAGTACTGACCAATCCAGTTCAAGGCTGAGTGGAAACAATGCTGATGAAAGTCTTTACACTCAGAAAATACTGATTATTCAGAAGTAAAAAAACTTGCTGCATCATGATAGATTTAGTGTTTTCAAATTTAGATTCAAAACATTTTGTTTAAAGAAAAAATAAAAACAACATACCAGCAAAACATAATAATGTTTCTCAAAATCAGAACATGATATTACAGTTTACAGATATAAGATTTTTACTAATTGAAAATTGTTTGAAATCTTGAGAGACTGCTTCCTTCCGTCGCTTCAGATTCTGGCAAAAGTAGAACATCATTGCTTTGTTGATTATAAACATTGTCTTACTGTTTAGTTAAAGTTTATTCAGGATATCTTTGTACTAAGTTGTTGTTGCACCTAAACCATTATCAGACTATAATTCTGAAAAAAAAAAAACAAACAAAAAACCCACACCAGAGGAAGGTTTAATTAAAAATAATTGTACTTAGTATTCTAAAAGGTATTTAGAATAAGGATGAAATATTCTAGATGCAGGTCAATTAAGAAGAGTAAAAGGACTACATGAAGTGCTGAAAGAAAATCTTAAGGAAATGAAGGTGTCCCTAATGATTATCCAAGTGATAGCTAATGGTAAAATTGAAACTACTATCAGCAGCTTTTCACAAGCAAGAAGGTTTTCTTCCAAAGTCTCAGTTTATTTTTTCTTTTCTAAAAACTAAAAAAATATGGCTTTCACTATAACTTTCCACATCTCTAGAAGAACAATCTCATAACATTCATTATTTTCTGCCTGAGAAGCTCAACAATAATGGAAGGCCCAACAACACTGCTCATTCATTGTGAGAGTTTCAGATGACCGTGCTGATGGTCGTGGCATTTCTTGGACTGAAATTCATTAAATTGTCACAACAGTTCAATAAATCAAAAGAAACATGTGAACCCCAAAGGGTAGAGAAGGTTCTTTTGCATATAGTTCCAACTGTACTCTAAGCATTAGAGTCAAAGGTCAAGTTTTTCCCTCACCCTCAGTCAAACGGTAAAACTTGTGGTGTCATTTGAAAAGATGAATAAAAAGCTAAAAGCTGTTAGAATGCTGGAAGACACCATACAAATAGACTTAAGAGGGCACAGGGAAAAGTACTTTGAGATGCTCTGGAAAAGCTCCACCTGAAAATAAAGTCTACTTTGTGACTCACTATATAAAACACAAAATCCATCAGAGTTTCTGGACTTTACAATGGATCCAGCTGCTTGGAAATCTGATGAAAACATTCCCTGGAAACCATTTTTCAAGTTTGGTATCTTGTGTCACACTTCATCTAAAGGAAACACAGACGTGTTAAGATGGTAAAAATACCAGGTGTATTTAGATCTTTAAGAAATAAGGCATGTTTGGACTGAAATTATATATTTCTTTCTGCATTTCAAATCACCAGAAATGCTTTATTTCAAAGTATAAACAAAGGAAATTAATCAGAGTTGGGTATACTTGTGGCCAAAATTAAAACGTCTTTCTGGAGGAGTTGAATGAAGCTTGTAGAACTTCACATATTTTGATCATATTGATTTCGAGAGGTTAAACTTTGAGTCTCATTTTGACATAAAATTGTCATCTAATACCAGTTGATCATTCTAGAATATTCCATCAGCTTGGTACAAATAAGAACACATAAAATGCAGAGAATACTTGGGATGCTGGCTCACAGGAATTAGAAGAAGATATTTCTGATTCAGCCCATAAAGAGCTCTCAAAAACTTTATTTGCCTTAGTATAGCAGTCATCAATATGAAAATGTAGACAGAAATTTTTAGGGATCTAGGAGTTTTCCAGATTTAAACAGATATTTAGACAAGTGGGTGGTTCATTCTTTACAGTTCTATAATGTGTGTTTCACAAAAAATAAAAAAAAAAGTAATGGGGTTTCCTAACTATAGGCTTATGAAATTTCTACTGATATAATCTTGTTTGTATTGTATTTGGAAACAATTGACCTATCATAGATCTTTAAATAAGAAGAGGAGAATGTAAGCCTGAAGTAAACATCTGCCACAACAAACTTCAACACATTAGATCAAAACTTGATAAAGATATAAGCAACTTTAGAAGATTTTGCAATGGGAAGTGTCAGTCAAGTTTAATTATATGTATCGCTATCAGCTCCACCTATAATTAAGATTATTCTACTGGTTTTTAAAACTACATATTCTTTTCCACATTTACCTAGCATGAGTCACATAGAAATAATCAATATTCTCAAAGCAGAAGGCTGATGTATGAGAGCAGATGTCTCTCTATTTCCCTAAACTGAAAGACCTAATTTTGGCAGGCAATGAATACTTGCTCAGCAGTCTCTACTGGCTTTATCTATTCTCTCTTGACCCTTAAAACTGGTCTGAAATATTGAAATGTATATAACATTTATTGGAGGAGTTAAAATACTTTTCTGAACTTTCCTTGAGGGCATGAAGGAGCACCCTACTTGTACATATTTTATTAGACAGGAACTGCTGCATATTACCCACTACAAGTAATCAAGGGGAAAAATAAGAGAGTCGGAAATTTCAGCTAGTTGTCTGAACCTTGCACATAGGAGAGGTGCAGAACGTTGTGATTGATGTTGTTGAACCTCATGACATTTCCGTTCCCTCATCCCTTCAGCCTGTGAAAGTCCTCCTCTCGTGCAGGCAAATGAAAACAATGAATGAATTCATTGCTTCCCATGGGCAGGCAAGTGTTCAGACATCTCCAGGAAAGCAGGGCCTCAACACATGTAATGGTTGTATGGACGGACAAATTACATCACTTCAAATGTCCCTTCCTTCCTCCTTCTTCCCCTCATTTAAATATAGTGTATGATGCCATATAGAATATCCCCTTTGGTCAGTTGGAGTCGCTGCAATGGCTGTGCCTTCTCCCACTCTCCCATGCACTCAGTTTCCTTACCAGTGTGGCAGTATGAAAAGCAGAAAAGACCTTGGTTCCATGTAAGAACTGCTCTGCAGTAGCAAAAATATTTCTATATTATCAACCCTATGTTCAGCACAAATTAACAACACTGGATGCAGAGGGGAATATAGTAAGTAGAGATGAGGAAAGGCAGAAATACTTAATACCTTCTTTGCCTCTGTTTTCAACAGGATGACAGATTGCCTGCAGGACAACTGGACTAGTGGGCTGACAGAAGGCGTAGGGGTGCAGTATAACCCCCCTGCAATCCAGGAAGAGGTAGTTAGAGGCTTGCTGAGTGGCTTGCATCCGCAAAAGTCCATGGGACCAGATGGGATCCATCCAAGGGTGATGAAAGAACTAGTAGATGAACTCTCTAAGACACTCTCCATAATTCACCAACAGTCCTGGCTTACAGGTGACGTACCAGAAGA
>WEKX01000119.1:0-42836 GCA_013390025.1 Pitta sordida | reverse complement strand
AAAAGAGTAAGTTCCTGTAAACCATGGTAAGATGACAGCTTTATTCAAATTTATCTATTCTGAATGCAGCATCCTTGTGTTGTGTAACACAGGATGCAGCTTTTCTGCATTTTTATTGCTTCTATGTTTAGAATCATGTGTCTCACATGCTTCGTTTGGGTTTTTGCTCATTTTGTTTCATTTCTTCTGTCATAAAGGCCTGAATCTGCATCATCGGTGTGGAAACAAAGAAGGGAGAGCTATGGGAACAAACTGGTAATCTTTGGGAAGAGCAGACTAAGAGCTCATGCAGAAACAGTGTCCTGAATATCAAACATTCTCAAATGGGTTGTAAGAATCTAAGTGGTAGAAAGCAGCACCATGCAGTGGGCAGGGCTAGATGTTGGGAAGATGCTGGTGCTGTGTCTGGACCCACCTCTGTAGGCAATGATGGTGATGGAGAGTACCAAAAACCTCCTCAAGTTAGTCAAATATACAGGTAGGAAAAAGGTATTAAAGCAAGAGTCACATTAGGGAGAGGGAAATAAGTATCACAGCTTAAAAGACCCTTTTGTCTGGTTAACCTTTGCTATGGTAAAACATGGTGCCCTGGTTAAATCTACTTGCATGTTAGCACTGCAAGTTTTTAAATATCGTCTAAGGTAACTGCCTCCAGTTTTGTTTGCACAAATAAACTGGAAGAAATCTAGACAGACTCAGAAAATCTGTCCAGATTTATCTTCAAAGCATTTTCAAGCAGCTAATTGAAAGTTATCCAAGGTACCTTCCTGATTTCTTCCTTATTATTGCACTGATTTACAGTGAGTGGAAAGTGCTTGGAAAACCTACAAAGGATTTGTGAGTGCAAAGCTTTACTGTTTGGAATTTAGATAATTATAAGTATGTTCTTGCTCATGTGATAATTATAAAGCCAAGTTCAGCTGTTCTTTGCCATGCTTCAGACTAACCATGTAAAAGCACATCTCTGACATGAGGGTGGGCCAGGGTATTCCTATCGCCCTCCTTTTCTAAGAACTTTCTCCTGCATCCTCTGCACCTGCACCACTGATGGTGGGTGTATGGTCAGCTGGCTGCACTTTAGGTGTGTTTTTCATCCCTGGAACTTTTCTGTGTGTGCAGGGCTGTGCTGTTCCCCTAGGAATTGCTTATGAAAGGTTCCAGGGTGGTCCTGGCACCGCTCCCAGCAATAGCAGCATCCTCTATATTGCTGAACCAGCAAAGGGTGCTAAAAAATGTAATGTTAACGCTTGGTCTAAGTTCTTTAGCTCCCAGGAAAACGGGAGCAGCTCTCTCATCCTGTGCTTAGTTTTATCTCCCTTTGACTGAACCGGTGCCCTGCGGACAAGCCTCGTTCACAGGACTGGGATGTGGATTTATCTCACTTCTGGGAGGCTCCCCTGTTCCTAAAGCAGCCGGTGGATTACACTTGATCCATATGGTGTTTATCAGCCATGACAGAAGTAATACTGCTAATCCCCTAAAGCAGAACTACCCGAGAAAAATTCAGTACGTGTTACCAAGAGAAGGTAAATGTACAAACCCGTATGAATTTGTCCCTTTCTTGGAGTAAAATGAGCTTGGTACTTGGATGTGGACTTTCCCAAATTCAAAGTACCTGTTCAGTGAGGTCAGGCTCATTCACACATCAAGGAGAATAAAAGACGCTGGTTGTAGCTGAGCCCCAGCTGGAGCTGCTCCTTCCCAGTTTGCAGTACACTTCCTGATCATTTTTAGTCTCCTATCCATGTTCCTTAGGAAATATCTCCATGTATGTCATAGAATCGAAAAACCTATTAAGTCTGCTCATAAACTGTGCTCAGCTATGGAAAGCTGAAGTTATGAATAGATGCTATTTGCCACAATAATACCATATATAAGTCAAAAACCATAGTGTGAGGGGGAAGATTAAGTATTATTGGGCATGTTTCAGCAAATGGGATTATTTTGCATGTCAGTTATGAGTTAATTTGCAACATTAATCTAATCGCAGTCCTTGGCAGAAATACAAAATGTTTTTAATTGGTCCTGTGACTTTTTAAATGATCACCTGATGAAAAGCTTGTAAATTTTACTATTGATTTAATGCTAAATATTAGGGTTTACAGATTTCATCAGGAAATACAAATCATATGCTTTCATTGCCTTGCTACTTCTGCTGCATTGACTCAGTAATGTTGGCACTCTGGAACCAGCTGTACTGTGTTAAAAAAAAATAGAGTTGAAATCTTGCAGCAAAATGAGGAAATCTATGGTGGCGAGATAATAGCATTGGGACTGATTCAATGTAAGCAAGAAATCACCAGCTGAGTCATTGAAAACAGAGATGAATGGAGGCAATAAATGGATGGCTCAGATGAATAAGAATGATTAGGAAGTGCGTGAAGTTGCTTGGGTTTTTTTCCCCTGAAGATTATATTTTGTCCTCCAAAGTGGCATATGGCTCCTGTGAAAGCTAATACCCACACTGAATGTGTCACAGCCAGTTTATAAATACTTTAAGAGATGACAGGCAGCTCGGTGGACAGCACAGAGCAGGAGTGGGTTTTCTGCCCACAGCACCTGAGCACAAGTTGTCAGCCCAGGTCCATTGGGAGATGTCCAGGAGGTGGGTATTGGGGCCAAGAAGGCTTCTGGGTGGGGGAAAACATCTGCTGCTTGGAGGAAAGACTGGTTGCTTTCTTGGAAATGCTTCATCCTGTTTGCTGTTAACTAGGACTAAGAGTGACTGAAGTTGAAGGGGAGGATGATGTGGTCACCTTTGTGTGGTGGCCCAAACTCCTGCCACTTCAAGGAAATAAATCTTTAATGAAAAGCTGTAATCTCTTTCCTGACTCATGAAATATCAAAATACCAATATAAATTCATGAGGTATCAAAGGAGATATCCCAGTGCTGGTAAAGAGACAGTAAGAATATTTCCTCCAGAGTGAAGATGGGCCAGTTTGGGAGCTCCTGGCTCTTGGTTGCATCAGGTAATAACAGAGATGGGTTTTTTCTATCTACTGCAATTGGTGAGAGCAAAATCAGAATCATCAACCTTCTTTACAAGTGCAGTCAAATGTAACATCAGATATGAGTGTGATGATACAAGTTTGATGGGGGCAGTGTGCAGCTGCAGTCAGTGGCTGCTGTGCCGGAGGCACGTTTGATTTACATGAACATGAGCTGTTCTGCCCCTTAGAGCCTGATTCAGCACCTAATAATCACTCCTGACTTTAACAGAGTGCTAAATCAGTCTTATTTATTGCTTTCAGTATTGCATCCGAAGATGAGAAACAGATTTAGAGCTGTAAGAGTCATAAGAATATTGGAGAGGCAAAAAAAGTGAGAAAATAGAGCCTTGAACCAAGGCATCATCTTTTTGTGCCAGCACATTACAACAGTCTGTCTCTGCAGCAAAATTTCAATGCCTGCAGTCAGTTTTTGCATTTACATGTTACACATCAAAGTTGCCTGTGCTTCACTAGGCCAGATAAGGTAGGAGTTACCTGGAAGAATCCTGCTGAAATCTAGATCCTGAAATAGTACATGCACTCTGCTCCCTAGGCAGGGTAATTAAGATAAAATTTTGCCACTGAAAGTTGGATCTCATTGGTTTAATTTATCTTGAGGACAAGAAACTAGGTCAGTGCTACTGACCTGAATGTTTTAAGATTTGGTAGCATGTGTGGCCTGTCCTCTGAACTTCTGGAGTGGGAGCAGGACCTTGGTCGTGCCAAATCCTCCTGCCCCACTCCCCATGAGACCTGCTGGTACAGGGAAGCACATCAGTGCTCGTGCACACTGGTATCTACCCAGCAAATGTCAGTATTTTTTCCAGCAACCCACAGGTAAGTGTCAACATCTTCACCAAAGGCTGCAATATTCCCAGGTTACAACCGTCTGAACATGGGTCATTTTATCAGGGAAGTAAATGCCCTTTTCCCCCTGTTCCCTGATGATGATGCTGATTGCCATCTCAGGGGGAACACTTTTATAGGAACATCTCAAACACATACTGGCAAAATTATTGGGAAATACAGCATGGTTTGAAGATGCTCTCTAATGAAGCAGTTCTTACCTAGCAGTTGTTGCGTGTTTAAAACCAGTATTCAAGGGAGTACCTTATTATTTTCATTATTTGTAGTTCAGCCAAGGCACTTAAGGAAAAATACTCTTGGCTGCTGGCACGGTCAGGTGCTGCCGTGCACAGGGAAAGGTTGAAAGAAGGCAGTCTGCATCGGTAATCAGGTTAGAGTCAGCTGCCTCTGCCCTCCAGCTCACTCTGAAATGGCATGTAGTCTAATTAGTTATAGAAAGGATTTTACTGAATAGTTGTAAACAGATCTGAGGACTTGGAATAAAATCAATCTGACTGTGGAAACTTTTCAGGATAATTATAAACTGTTATTGGCGGAGTGCAAAAGAGACCCCAAAGGACTTTTAGCAGTGGGAAACTTGTAACTGTGTGGGCTGTTGTCTGCAGGGGAGAGGGTTGGAAGTCCAAGTTATGGAGGTCCATTGTCTAACCAGGGTCTTTTTCAGAGCTGGGAAGACTGCCTTAGAGGTGTTTTTTGTTTTTTTAATGGTCATGGATGTTTTCTTTTTCTGTAATGTCAATGATACCCAGTTACCTGAGGCACCAACGTGTTAGAGGACACATGACCTGATGAAATGCACGATATTTGCACAATATTTGATGGGGCTGAGCACAGCTTTGTATAAAGGGATGTAAAAATTCTCTCTTCACAGATCAGAATGGTCTTGGCTGAAACCTTCACCATCTCCCTACTGATGTAAGCACTGGAAATTGCATCTCCCAGACAGGCTGGTCCTCACTGCCCTGCGGAGTCACCTCAGCCACCAGCCCACCTTGACCTGCCACCAGATTTGCATTCCTGTTCATGGCAATGCCCCAGAATTCCACCAGAGAAAATGGCTTTTGTTTCACACCAGCACTCAACTTCTCCCACTCATCTCCTCATCCTGGTGATGCCAGCCGGATCTTCGGTGCCCCGAGTGGGCGGGATGCCTGTGGCACCTCACTGAGCAATGGCACTGCAACTTCCAGTGCACCCAGCCCCTCCAACTCATGTGCCCAACCCCTCTGCTCCACCACCCCTGGAGAGGAGGAGACCCAGTTCGAGGAAGGGATTAAATATGTGTCGGCTGAAGGGGAGGAACTGGCCTGCGGCTGGGGTGGGTTCACCCCTGCGTGCTTACAGCTCTGTAACACATCCAAAGGCGTTTTGTTCTTCCTCTGTGTGGCCTCCTTCCTGCAAGGCATGACAGTGAACGGCTTCATTAACACCGTCATCACCTCCATCGAGCGCCGCTTTGACCTCCGCAGCTACCAGAGCGGGCTGATCGCCAGCTCCTACGACATTGCGGCGTGTGTCTGCCTGATCTTTGTCAGCTACTTTGGGGGGAACGGCCACAAACCACGGTGGCTGGGTTGGGGCGTGTTGGTCATGGGCTTGGGCTCCCTGCTCTTTGCCTTGCCCCATTTCACCACAGGACAGTATGAGGCACGTTCAGCAGCCAAGGTGGGAGTGTGTGGGGGGAACCAGAGCCTGCCGTGCTCCCAGGCTGCCTCCAGCCTCTCCAACTACAGATTTGTCTTCATGCTGGGGCAGTTCCTGCACGGGATGGGAGCCACGCCGCTCTACACGCTCGGCGTCACGTATTTAGACGAAAATGTCAAGACTAACTACTCGCCTGTGTACATTGGTGAGTGGAGCTGGAGGGGCAGATCAAACACATGAGGAGGGTGATGGGAGGGAGAGATGGCACCTCTGCCTCAGTTCCTAACAGCCCACACTGGGAGCACCTCTCCTGACACTGCTCAGCCTTTTGTTCCTGATAACCGGCAAGGTGGAAATTAGATGGACGTGGCAGCTGTTGGGGAGGTTTTGATTATTAACAGGGAGGAACTGTAAGTGCAGCTGGGTATTTTCCTCCTGCGGGGCATATCTGGTAGACCAGGAGGTGCCTCCTGTTCCTGGCATGGAGCCATCTGGAGAGAGCCTGTCGGCTGTGCCCCAGTGTGTGGCATTAACATCTCTGGCAGACAGCCATGAGGCCACAACCCATTCATGCAAGGGGGGCACAGAACCACGGAATAGTTTGGTTTTGAAGGGACCTTGAAAGGTCATCTAGTCCAACCCCTTGAAATGACCAGGGACACCTTCAAATGCTCAGAGCCCCGTGCATTCTGACCTTGAACATTTCCAGGGATGGAGCATCTACCACCTGTCTGGGCAGCCTGTGCCAGTGTTTTACCACCCTCATTATAAAAAACACCTTCCTTTGATCTAAATCTTTAGATCGTCACCTCTTTAGTGCCACAGAACAACAGGGATGGTCGTTGGGCTGCTCAGCTACTGCTGATCCAATGCCTAAACAAGAGCAGAGGTTCGGCTTACTTTTATCACTGGTCGCTCAGCAGCTGCCAAATACTTACAGTCCTATTTGGGGAAATTTCTGAAAGGGTGATCTTTTAGGAATTTCAAAATGTATCAGTCTGCCCATGTTGTATCGGGAGGCTGTGTAGTGTGGGAAAGAGATCACAAGGAGATCATGAGCCAGTTGGTGATCTCTCCACAGCAGCAAACCAAAATAAGTGTCAGTGGTGCCATGTTTACCATAGACATTGCATGTCATCAGCAGGGAGAGAGCACCACTGTGCCTCCCACCAGCAATCAGGATCTGGCAGCAGGGTAAGGTCCATCCCTGCTAAATGTGGTTTTCCAGTGAACCAATTTGACCTGCCCCACACTATAAAAATCCATAGATTGGATGCAAAAGTTTCCCTGGAACAGATGCATGAGATGAAAACTTGTTAGAACTATCTGTGTTTGTGTCTCAGTGGTTTAGGGAGAGGGGTATGACGTGGCCAGAGGCTGAGCATACTGCATCCAGGAGGGGATGGGGATGCTGGTCATCACCAGTGCTCTGCAGCATCCCTGGCTGACATGTTACTGATTGTGTAACACTGTTTGTTTTCTCTTTTAGCTGTTTTCTACACTGCTGCAATCCTTGGGCCTGCAGCGGGTTATCTGGTAGGAGGAATGTTTCTAAATATTTTTACTGAAATTGGCAGAGAGTAAGTCGTTAAAAAAAAATCTTGTTCCTTTCCCTTTATGCTCTTAAGTTTCCTTTGGGGTTAAAAAAAATATAGTAAGAGTGATCTGGAGCAATGACCTGGTGGCTGGGTGGAAGCGTGCCTGTGGTGTTCGCTGGTGTGTCTGCAGGGGGGAGAGGTTGGAAGGGTGGTTTGTTTTAGTGCTGCTGCTGGAGGAAAATTGCTGACAAACCTGTCAGCTTAAATCCTTCCTCATGCTGCACTGCCTGCACTAATGAGGCTATGAGCAGCAGGTGAATTTTCTGAATGAGTTCCCTGATGTGGCGGTGCTACCGGCAGTACTGCTGGTGCTCCCAGTCGTCCCACCAGGATGCTTAGTCCCTCCTTGCTTTGTAGTATTTGTAATTTATTCTTATTTCCTTACAGGTTCTTTGGCAGATCATAGAATCAAGAGTGGTTTGGGTTGGGAAGGACCTTAACAGTCATCTAGTTCCAACCCTTCTGCCTTATGCAGGGACACCTTTCACTAGACAGATAAATGGATTAAAAAGGAAAAATGGGTTTCAATGGGAAGGAATGGATTATTTCCACCAGTTTTATTGCAAAGGGTGATTTTGGGGTGGAACAAAGATCTTATCAACTCTCAAGTGCAAGTGAAAAGAGGTGAAGTGAATGTGCAAGCCAGAGATTAAATGAGAATTAAATAATTTCCTGGCTCATTTGGTGTTGTGCTCTCTGGTAAGACGGACAGCACTGTGGTGTGGTAGGAGTGATGGTGGATGTGGCATCCCCATCAGATCACCATGGGGGAGGCCAGAGCTCTGTTTCCTACACTGTCATTCCCCCTGGGTCCCCCTGACCCCTGCCAGCCTCATCCAGAGGCACGTGGAGCTGTCCTGCTCCGCTCCCAACCATCACCTCTCCCTTGTGTCCTTTTGGCTTCGCTTCTTACAGGATCGACATCGCCCCGGAGAACACGCTGTGGGTGGGGGCGTGGTGGATCGGCTTCCTTGGGGCTGGAGCAGGCGCCCTCCTCATCTCCATCCCCATCCTGGGATACCCCCAGCGCCTCCCAGGTACGCGGCTCCACCACCATTCGGGGCCTGAGGCTGGGACTGCACTGCTCACCCTTGCCTGGGGGCTTGCATCCTCATGTGCGTGTGTAGCTGGGGGGCTCAGGAGTAAAGGACGAGCTTTCAGTGATTAAGTTGCAATTCCTAAACAGATTTTATCCCCTTGGCTTTCCATCTGCCTCTTTACTGCTTCTCCCTTGCAGCTGTTGGCAGAGGGAAGATGTCGCATTGCATTTTCATGCTGCAAATCCACTGCTTCAGTAGCATCTGCATCCCGTGTCTGACATGCTCCTTGTTCCTATTTACCTCTCATTTTCAGGATCCCAGCGATATATTGTTATGAGGGTGTCAGAGGCTCATCAGATAAAGGATGGGAGCCATAAAAAAGCATCGGATCCGGACTTTGGGAAAACAGTTAAAGATCTGCCTCGGTGAGAAAACAACTCTGTGCCTGAGGTTTAGGGAGCCCTCCCCAGAGGGAAGAGAATAACGGGCCCAAGCTGAGCTTGCTTTCAGCCCTGCCAGGTCAAAAGTTTTGCCCATCTTCAAGCCATGACACTTTCTTGCAGAGGAGGTGTCAAAGCACCTGGTCTCACCAGCATCTGGGAGCTCTCAGCAAACTAAACTGACGCTGGGATAGCAGGGAGAGCAGTGGGCAAGTGCCTGGTCCCATCCGGGGTTTTCAGGAGCTCATATCCATGTGTGCAGATCCACCTGCAGTCCTGTGCCACACGCTGTTTCACCAAGAGTGGATTGATGCCAAGCTCTAGGTGATGGGAGATGCCCGGGCATTGCCAGCTCGTTCCCTCTCCCCAGCAGCATTATTTCTGCCTGTTTCCTTATGCCTGGCCTCACCTGGCCCAATTGCATGTATTCCAACGTCTCCTCCCCAGCCCCTCAGGGCTTTTTTCCTTTCCTCTATTTTTACTTGGGTTAGATCCCTGTTTTGTCCTTTTAATGAGAAACGAGATGAAACAGGCCCCCCTGATTCTCACAGCTCCATTCCAAATCCGAGGAACAAGATATACCACACTGTAGCTTTCAATTCCCTTTTTCTTTTATTCTTAGTTTCCTTTTTTTTTTTTTCTTTTTCCTACGCATCTTCCAGCCACCTTTTATATGTTACTACTTCTTATCTCTCCAGCAAGGCAGTGACACAGCAACTTGCTTTATTTGTGAGCTGCTGCTTGGCTCAGTGGTGCAGGCAAGCAGCCCTGCACCAGGGGAGGCCTGAGAGGAGGCAGTGTAAGGGTGTCCTAGCTGGGAACAAGCCAATGGCCAGAATAAAATTTGGCCTTTTAACCTGGAAACTTTTGCTACAGATCTTTGAAATATTTTGTGGGTGTTTTTTAAATTTTTTTTAGGTTTGGGGTTTTTTTGTGTTGAGTTGTATTTAAATGGAGGGCTGGGGAAGAGGTGTTGCTTTATTTATGGCTTGGGGTTAGCTGGTGTGCAGACTCTGGATGTTGCAGGGATACTTGGGTATCGATTCCTTTTGGAGCTGGCAATCAGTAAGGCGATTTTTCTTTTTTGTATTTCTCCCAGGACCATATTTAGGGAGGAGATTGCAAAGGCAAACACTCAGTGCTGCCAAACCCCAGGCTGCTGCCAACAATTATTTCTGAGTTTTAGCTGTGGTCTTTGCCATTGTGCTGGCGGAGGAGGATGGAAGCAGGTGCTCAGTACGGAAGTTTTTGGCACCGGTCGATCTGTGTTGTGTCAACACAACAACTCACATCAGTCTGAAATTCCTGGAGACTTTGTAGGAAGTTTACCAAGGGTTAAGACAGTTTTATGAAGAATATTACATTGAACAGATTTCAATACTGTTATTAAATGGCATTCTTGACTGGGTGCCATTTTCCAAGGTCATGGCTTATTCTCCACACGGAAATTAAATTCAAAACCTGCATTGAAATAACGATAAGGTTATGACTAAAACCAACACAGAGAGGGTAGCAGAGAAGGATGAAATTCAGTGGCTGATGCTTTTCTTGCTTGTCTGGAACAAAGCTCCCAGTGTTTCTTGGTGAAGGCTGTCTGACAGCAGGAACAGCGACAGTTCTCCTTCGGGAGCATCTTCTTTCACCCCTTGTTCCTGAAGAACAAATAGCTGAAGATGGGCAGCTCATATTAAACAGTTTAGATCAGTCCAGACCCTGGTGTGGTTTTTCTTTTGAAAGCAAAAACCCAACAGACTTTTGTGACCCCTGGTTTTGATTAATAAAAGGGAAGTGCCTTAAAGGCTTGCTATTCTGGAAACTTGCCTTAAAGAGGAGATCACATCTGTGCAGGCAGCTCTTGGGGACACGTGGGCCTGGCTGGAGAGTGAGGCCAAGGGACACTCACTGTTCTTTTTGTTTTAGTAAGGGATCATGTGCTACACGTTTTCTCACAGTACAGACAGGAACATTGTCACAAAGATAAGCAGAAGTACTGATGAAATAAAATGCTGTTCCATGCCATCAGGTCCTTTCTAAGTGAGCTTAATGAACTACTGTGTTCACGGTGCTGCCTAAGAACAGGAGCTTACAGGAATGCAGCCCATACAGCCTAATCCTCTGTCCTCAGGAGACTTCTGTCTTAACTCTTGCGTTGAAAAGGCATGATAAAATTGCATTTTCCTTTCTCTGGTTCCATATGATTGCTCTCCTGGAATAACCCCTTCTGTCGGAGCAGAGGGACACAAACAGAAGGCATGTAGAGCTGTGCCAGGAGAGAAAGCTTTGTCCTAGTGAGCTCTGGGATGGAGTTTGTGAGGATCAGTCCCTGATCTGTCAAGCCCTGATCTTCAACATGAGAAGCTGTGGTCAATATTTCACTAATCACTTCTGGATTAGGTGCAGGGTGGGACTTTGGTTTGTCTCGTGGCTTTACTGCAGTTTTCCACCCTTGGTGGTGATGACAGTAGGTATTATTTTGTGCTGGGAAAGACTCCATTCACGTGCTGTAGGATTGCATAAATATCCATCTGTTAATGATACTCAGACTCATTAGCTTGTGTCTGAACTCTCTTACAGTCCTGGGCATGCCAGGGTTCTCAGGGGAGCAGCCTTTGATCATGCAGGTGATCCCAAACTGCTCAGAACCATGATGTGATGAAAGAGTTCCTGTATGTGCCCATATCAATAAAGAAATGGAGGATCAGCTTTTATAAGTGGTAGGATTCTTCTCTTGGCAGTGATGAGCCTCCTGAAATCCCTTTGACTGCAAGAATTGAGGACAGTCAAGGCTATACCACAGTTAGGTGGTTTCTGATTGTGTTTAAAGTCCTCCTGATGGTGATGAAAGATCTGTGTTGACTTTGGTAAGGTCTTACGTTCCATAGCTGCTCACAACTACATCTTCTGTCTTCAAACAGATTAAATTACATGAGTAAATCCTTTCTCTTAGTGCTGAAATGTGTTCCTTTGCGTTTTTCTACCTGCAAGTCTAGCCTGTAACCTTTGGGCAAAGGGCACAAAGTCACACTATTGCTAGGAAACAACTCTTCTCTCTAAAAAGGGGAAGAAACTACCCATTTTCTGCATCAGATGCAAGGTTCACACGTGTTTTCTTGATAAAGGATTAGGCTTTGTGCTTCCTAATTAAGCACAGCCGAAAAGATCTGGAAAATAGTTTAGTAAATTAAACTAATCCCAACAGCTATACAATGTTTAGTATAAAGCCCCCTCTAATCAAAGTGTAGGAATGTTTGGTATTTCTCTTTCAGCTTATTTATTCTCTTGATGTAGTGAAATTCTCCACTTCGTGTGAGTAAAGTTGCATAAATCTGACGCTGAGCCTCAGCACATCTCTCACTCACTTTTACTACAGTAGGTGTTCTCTTATCTCACGTTTCCTTCTCTGGAGGAGGAGGTGGTAAGTGAGCGCTCCTTTCTGTTCAGTGAACATCTCATGGCACCCCTGTTCTACCAGAGCTGTGGCTCTGGTCTGGGCTTGGGGAAAGTCATGTGGCAGAATTTCAAGCTTGTTACAAAATGTCCCCTGCAAAGCAGTGTCAGTCCTCTTAGTCCAATATCCGAGATAGCAATAGGTAATTGAGACCATCCCATGTGCCCAAGGGCCTTTCTGCATCTCAGAGATGGAATTGTTGCTGGATCTGCATATAAACGACACATGGCAATTTTTCAGGCATATCTGTGCCTCTCTAGTAAATCTCAGTGAGTTGAAATAAAATATATTTGCTCAATTTATACTTTAGGCTTCAAGTAAAACTGTGCTTAGATTGTGGGAGAAAGATTGCTTTCTGTTTTTCAGTGGATAGAAGGCGTCTTGGAGGTGTTTCTTCCATATAGAAAAGCTTGCTTGGTATTTCCCCTGAGTTGCAAAACATCCATGTTATCACAGTTTGTTATTCTTCTGAGGACATGGTGCATGAGGACGTGTGTATGTGAGGATGTAGCCACAACTTTATTCCCTGCTCTTGGCTGAGTCACGACTCCTAAGACATCTGCCATCAAGGACTAATAAAACCTTGAATTCAGGTTGAGATTTGGTGTGGTGTAATGTCCTTTCGGTATTGCTCCATTTAGGAACACAAAATATTCAGCCTTACCCTGAATGTTGGAAAATTATTGCTGAAATCACCCATGTGGAAGTTGTTGGTGCCCTGGGTGTGAACTATATTGTGCACATACACTGTGACATGTACTGTGTGCAGGTACCTAAAGACAGGTGAGGGTACCCTCAGCATGCTTCCTTGGCTGGTAGGAAGCATAAGTGGAGAAGGTCACTGCTATTTCAAATCTCACTTATGTACCTTCCTTTTGGTATTTTTCCATTCAAAGAGATGCAGCATGATAGGGTGCTGGCTCATCTTACATGATAGGGATGGACCTGAAATCAGAATGTGCCACGGTGATTCAATTCCAATGTATTTGTGCTTCCCAGATCAGTGCTGCTACTTCTGAAGAACCCCACCTTCATCTTCCTCTGCTTAGCGGGAGCAACTGAAGCCACCCTCATTGCTGGGATGTCCACGTTTGGACCCAAATTCCTGGAGTCTCAGTTTAGTTTAAGTGCCTCTGAAGCTGCTACTTTTTTTGGTAAGGAAAACGTGGTTTTGCAATGTTTTTCTCATTTTGCCAACAAATAGAAGAGCACTTTAGCCCATTTAAAATGGAGAAAAGTGCTTTGCAGTTCATTTACAAAGCACTTATCCTCTTCAGCTGTTAGAGAGGATCATTTCCCATCAGCACATCTACACCAAGTGCATTTCCAGAGCTGTATCTACTGGCATCAGGACGAAGTGTGTCACTTCTGTAGCCATCTGTTACCCTCTAGAGGAAGGCAAAATAATTGTAGACTGTTCCTTCCAGTGCATTACTAGGAAACACTGACTAAACATTTTCTCTAATGACTGGGGGACATATTTTATCAGCATTTCAAAACTTGAAGGATCTTTGTGTAGCTGCCATAACATGGACCAAGGAAGTAGTGTCCAACAAGCATCAAGACTCGTGATGTGTTTCTCAAAGGGTCAGTTTTAAGATCTCTGGGTAGGAAGAGCTGTCTTACCACACCCATGCCACATCACCTGGCCTGTTCTACTTGTTAGAGGACCATCTCCTATAGCAACAGCCACTGAACTCCCACTAAGAAGCCACACAGAAACCAAGAGGTCATTTATATGCAAGACACTCTGCAATTAATGTATTCGAACATGAACATTCCTTGGCTACTTTTCTCAACTTGCTTGTGGGGGGGGGTTCCTTATGTTTTTTCAGGTTATCTGGTTGTGCCAGCCGGAGGGGGAGGCACATTCCTGGGAGGATTCCTTGTGAATAAATTCAAACTCCGCTGTTCAGGAATCATCAAATTGTGTTTATTTTGCACGGTGTCGAGTCTGCTGGCGATATTCATTTTTTTTATCCACTGCCCTAACATGCCAATGGCAGGAGTAACCCAGACATACGATGGAAGGTAAAAACAATCCTCCCATCTGTCTGTGCTGTGGGGCCCTGGTCAGAATAGAAGGGTAACTTCATGCACACAGTGCTCATGGCACTCACGTGTGAACATGTTGGGGATGAAAGTTGATGTCTAGTCAGTCCTACAGGCAGATATTGAGTGTGAGACACAGAAAATGAATGTCCTAATTTTTGCAACCTAGATGGAGGTTATGGAAGAGACTCCCCAGTTAGTAAGGGAGGGGAGATCAGCAGCACCAGAAAGTAAGATACTCCACTCTTCAGTTGCCTTCCCAGTGTCCTCTATCTCTAGCCAGTGGGATAAACTGGACCAAAAGTGAGAATCTCCTCTCCAAATGGAAGTGTCACCCTAAGAGCTGATAGCTTAAGCTCCCTTGGTAGCTGTGGGAAAGAGACAGCTCCGGGACAGTTTAAACTGAGTGAGATGAAACCTTCCCAAGCCTGGCTTTAAGCTCCTTGGGGGATCCATTACATCTACTGTCCCTACTTGACTTTCTCTTCCTCTACGCATTTCCTCCTGGAAAATGCTGTTCACTGACTGCTCCTGTGTTTCCCTTAGTGCTTTGCCTGGTGGGCACCTCAACCTGACAGCAGCCTGCAACGCTGAGTGTGGTTGTTTGCAGGAGACCTACAGCCCTGTCTGTGGGAGTGATGACATTATGTATTACTCTCCCTGCCACGCTGGGTGCAGAAAAGTGTCTGAAAACCTCAGGAATGGAAAGAAGGTATGTCTGAAAGCACTGTGTATTAACAAGTGGTGGCACGTCATCTTTGGAGCGATTTGGCTGGCTCTGCAAGTGTCCACAGGTTTGAGCTTTGCTGCAAATCAGTGTAGAAGGCTGGGGGAGGAAGGATGCTCCCAGGTACAGAAGGTACTCTGAAGTCACCCTACTTTGCTTTTCTCAGTATATTCCATCATCTTTGCCTCATTCTGGGTTAAACTGTGCTGAAATCCAGGGTAAATCACACAGGCAGGGAAGTTGGTAGGTACCTAATTCCTGTCTTAATGCTCATTTCGGGTCTTTAATGAACATGATGCGCCTCCTCATCATTCCAGCATGTTGCTCATAGAGCCAGACAAAGGCTTAAGAAGGGTAGAGATCATATTCAGCATTCAAGCCTGGCAGAGTTAATTTTTTTACTTAATGACCTGCTTTGAAAGAGGTGTGTCAAGAATGCAGTTTGATTTCCACTTCCCTTCATTTTGGGAGTGAAACCAGCGGGTTCATACCCTTGCTGAATTTCTTTACTTTTGAAGCTTTGTCTATCCCCATGCTTTTCTGGACAGTGCACCCACCAGCATTTCTTTCCCAGGTCTATGGTGAGTGTAGCTGCGTCAGCAAAACCCTCCTGTCAGGCCCTGGTGATGCAGAGGCAGGGAAATGCACCTCCTCCTGTGTGAAAAAATCCTTGCTCCTGTGCTTCATGTTCGTGGTGATCCTCTTCACCTTCCTGAGCAGCATTCCTGCCCTGACTGCCACGCTGCGGTAAGTGCAGGATGGCTTCGTCCTCTGCCAGTGCTGCAAGAAGCCTCAGTATCCGTTTCTCTGCTTTATCCTGCTGGCTCAAGCCATGGGAGGGTGTGATGGAAGCCATCCCGTTATTGGCAGCCTGGAGACATCAGGACTAATTCCCTTTGCAGTCTAGCTGGGAAAGCAAATTGTAGCATTGGAGGCTTTAGCCAGTGACCCCCATGTTTACAGCAGTGGTGTGGGGACATTGCACTGGGGTGACCCTCAATCTCCAGAGGGGCGGAAGGTCCCAAGTGTTCTGGGCTTAAGTCCATGGCATTGCAGGGTGGGGGGTGGCCAAGCAGCCTGGCAGCATTTCTAAACAAACCCCTTTTGTTCCTCAGGTGTGTCTCCGACAGACAAAGGTCATTTGCTCTCGGGATCCAGTGGATTGTAGTACGAACACTAGGTATGGAGCAGAGTGAATTTGTGCACTGGTATGGTCTGGAGGTTTTGTGAGGTGTGTGCCAAGCTTTTACCTGAGAATAAAGCATGTTGAGTTGGGGAAAAAAGGGAGGAGGACACACACTGTTGAAAGGAGGATGTGTTTTTTGTTTGCTGTCATTCAGAAAAACCTAATTCCATTTGCATACGATTTGCAAGCTGAATGGAGGGTTCTGTAGCATGTCACAGATGGCAGATGAACAAGGGTCGTGGCAATGTGTCAGGGAAAAAGAGTAGAGGTGTTGATGCTCCTGTGTGTGTCTTTTGGCTCTTGTGCAACATGTTGGTCAGGATGGTCAAAAGACCGGCTGGACTCTCAGCTCTTGAACTTCAGTGTATTTTTGATACCTCATGGCTCTGGATGCTTCAGGATGTGTTTTCTTAATCACGGCAGCAGCAGACCCTGATGCTTTTCTGTAAGCACCTTGTGACTTGCAGGGCTGCTGTGTAGGTGCTGCCAAACTGAAGGTTTCTCTCTTCCCACAGGAGGCATCCCTGGCCCCATCGCCTTTGGGTCCATGATTGATAAATCCTGCCTCCTCTGGCAGGACCAGTGTGGTGAGCAGGGATCGTGCTATGTTTACCAGAACTCAGCCATGAGTCGGTACACCCTCATCGCTGGACTGGTCTACAAGGTGATGCTGCTGGTTAATTCCACTCTCTGATCAAGCAAGCGGGTTTTTAGGAGACAACAGGTCTTTAGGGGAGAATTTTACCATGAGTTTAACAAAACTGGGTTGTCCTGGTCTGGCCTTCCCCAGAAAAAATTAAATTTTTATGTGAGAAATGTTCTCAGGGAGGGCAAAAGCCCTGTTTGCTTCTCACCAGGTAATGGTGCTCCAGGCACCATCATTCTGTTAAATTCCTGTTGTTTTCCAGGCTTACAACTTCTTTTGCACTATATGAAATGCGTATCGCTTCTTCTTCCAATAGTAACCAAAGTAATTTTTGCTAGAAATGGAGTGAAATATGTAACTGCAGTGTGTTAGTGGGAATGAGGAATGGCGTTGTGGACAGGCTGTAAATAAGAATTCCTCGATCACTGCTGGAAGACAAAAGAGCTTAGAGCTGTGGGTTTTATTTATTAGCAGAAAACCCTCATTTTAACTGCTCCCAAACAAGCACTTGCCCTACGTAGTGGTGTTTAGCAGTCACTGTGATAAAGAGGCTTTCAAAAGCCTTCCAGCAAATGGCTCAGGCAGTGTTGGCCCATGCAACACTGTGCTCCAGATGTCCCTGTGGGGCTGAACCTTTCCAAATTCCCACTGTCCCATTGCTATGGGGCTGCCTAAAATCAGGTTTTTACTCCTCCGTCTCTGTGCACTGCTCTATTGCCCAGGCTGGTCTCCAGCATCACCTCGTCCCCAAAGCTTGGCCAGCAAATCTCATTCCACATGTGGGATACGCACCCGGTTTTGGGGAGAGCAGAGAGTAACAGGATGTCTTTGTGGCTGCAGGTGCTTGGGACAACCTTCTTTATAGTCGCCTGTTTACTCTACAAACCCCCACCACCGGAGTCGGCTCTGGGCAGCTCAGATGCATCTGAAAATGGCAACAGTGACCTCCAGGAACACAAACCTCCACTGCCAACTGAAGAGGATATATAGCGATGTACTCGTGCAAGTGACTTTCTCAGACTCAAAAACACAATGAGAAGACATTATACAGTCCCCAGGGGTTTTTAAATTAACGGTACTATTATAAGTCTTTATTTTTTAGTTGAAGATAAATAATTTAATTAACCACTGGTGTGCTTTGCTGTTTTCTTAATGGCAGAAGCACATCTAAAATTGTGCGCTGGTGCCGTATGCAGTTATTTAATTTTATTTAAAGAAAGGGCTACCATAGCTTTATTCTGTGTCTGTGACAAGTGAGGATCATGTTCTCCACTCGTGGAAATAAGCACCAGTAACTCCAATGGAGCATGTGGCGTTTAAACCACCAGAGTATCTGGGCCCTTCTATCTCAATTGAAAAGCCAACTGTAGCTAAACTTCTCTTGGGACTTCCCAAACCTAGAAAGAGCACTGCTGTCCTGCAGACTACATTGCAACGAGGACAAATGGCCCTTAAACTGCTGTATGCAAAGCAGACAGCCCTGGCAGTGTCCTCCTCCTTCCTGTGACACACAGCATTGCTCTGTTTGTTCAGGAGCATGTTCTCTCATTATGCAAGTTGCTATTACCGAGTGATGGGAGATGGGTTTGAGAGGAGATTTGATTAGCAAATCCATCAGTACACTACAGGCAGCCATGCCTAGAGCTGCCAAGCACTGTGCACTCACTGCTTCACTCACTGCAGGGTTTACACCACGGTGGCACTTCATTGTTTTTTCTTGTGTTGTTTAAAAGTGATGCCTTTTGTAATGTACTGTGCAAAACTTGAACTTCTTGCTGTTCGCTTGGTGTGGGAAGACACGAGGTGCAGATCTATGCAATGCTCTTTGGTTGTTCTGTAAAGGCAATGGGTTTGGGTAAACGAGAAAGCGTGAATTTAGTTTGTCTCTAGACTGTTAGCTTAAGGGATAGGACTGCCTTGGGGAAAGGGGATGCTGACTTGTAACTGGCCTGCTTGCAAGTAGAGAGGTCAGTGTTTCCAAAATGACCTCTGGATGTGCACTTGCTATATTAACCAGAACCTTTCTAAGGGGCAAAAGTAGAACTTGGGCATGTTTATATCTGGCTTCCCTCTTAATCCAGGTCAGGTGAGGTTAGTTCTTGGTCTGTCCTTATTTGCACAGCCACATGATCCCGGTACATCTTCAGGGGAGGCTGTGGCCAGCCCCTGGAATCCTACATTGAATAGCTGCGTTCACAGGGATTGGGACCTACATTACTGAGCTGCAAAACTGGTGCTTTTTTGTGCCAGCTTCTACTTAAAATTACCTTGTAGATGTTTTTGTATATTTTGTGTATTTATGCTTTCATAAACAGACATGGGATGGGCATTTGCTTCCTTTGTTAGCAAAGGACTGTCTCTCAGAGTGGAGGTAAAGCCATTCCCCTTCAGATGGGAATGGGGGCACTGGGAATGTCGTCAATCTTCAGGTCAATGGTGGTCAAGAAAGCAGCTTCTTCCATTCACAGGTCCCCTTTTGCCAAAGCCAGCTAATGAATTTCCTGCTTCCAAAGCCTTTGTTTTCCAGCCTTTGTCTAAAGCTGGGAGAGACATGAGCATCCCAGCCCCATCAAGGCCAGGTTGGGCCAGGGGTTTGAGCAACCTAATATAGAGGAAGATGTCCCTGCCTGCAGCAGGGGATTGGAACATGATGAGCCTTGAGGTCCCTTCCAACCCAAACCAGTCCGTAATTCCATGATTCTCTCTTCAGTAAGTACTGGAAAAAGTAGAAGTGCAAAGAGTGAGATGGATGGTGGCTTTTGGCTGCTTGTATATGAGCAGCTGGTGCAGCTTTGATGGGGCAGAGTGTGTTTTTCTTTTTCCAGGGAGGCAGGATTAGATCACTGATGCAGAAGTTAACACCACCCAAACACCACAGGCTTCTTCACGACCTTCACCTGGGTTTGGAGCCACCTGCAATTCTCTCTCCAGGCTTTGCCCTTCCCAGCTTAGGCACTTTGGCTGCAAGCAGGGATCTTAGATGGGGGGAAATGCATGAATGTATTTTGAGAACGTATTTTATGTATGATGTATATATGAAAGGTAGAAGTTTTTCTTAATATGTATATGGGTATTGCAATGCAATTTTAGTGTTTCTAAAACGAGCTTTATCTGAGTGTGTTGTTTCCAGAGCAAACCAAAAGCTCGTGGGATTCTGGGCATTTATTGTGTTGCTGTGGGACTGGTAAATCATGAATTTTAGTAAGCAGCAGTAAGGCATTCCTGTTGTTTAGGTGTACAGGTAACTTGAAATATTTGAAAGTATGTTCCCCCGTTCATTTGAAGTATTATGTTGCTGTAAAAGCATAGAAATATACTCAGTATTTCACAGGTACTTGTGTGTGTGTTTTTCGTCACTTGTCACCCTTTCCCAGATACTGTTCTTGTCAGGGGTGTATCCATGGTCCCAGGCTTTGCTGCAGGTCGTCATGGTGTCCAAGGAGGAGAGTTTGAACTAAGGTTTGTGTTTAAATCATAGTGTTAATAAAGCCCCTTCTGGCTGCAGGAGTGGCAGGCACCAGGTGACATTGAGACCCTGTGGGTTGGTGTCTCCTATGACTTACCCTTTCCTCCTGAGACAGAGGATAATTGCTTTGGAAGGCAGAAGGAAATTCGTGGTTGCTGGGGAAAAAGAAACATCGTTTCCCTTCTTCATCCGCAGACCAACCTTGTTAAAGCCATGGAATTTCTGCCAGCCCTGCACTAGGTAAACGAGGTCAAAGTTCTGTGTCACCTGTGGTTTGCTAAGGGCAATTAACACTGTTAAAGAGCGCAGACAAACAGTGGTGGGTGTTGAGGAGATGCCACAGGGAAGTAAAACAAATGAGTGCCCAGAGGGAGGGAAAGCAGGAGGAGCTGAACATTATTTATTGTAGACGAAATCCCAGGCAGTCAATGAGCCGGTTTTCTCTGGTGAGGGGTTTGTTGGGAAGCTTCCTGGAGGTTTTAAAATGTGAGCAAATAAAAGCTTTGCATGATACATAGATGGTTCCCCAGAGCTTCCTACCCTTCTCCTGCTGCCATGGTCTCTCCTACAGCCGGGAGGGTGCAGAAGAGCCTCAAGACCTTCCTGTCCCAGCAGCTGCACCCTTCAGCTTCCCTTGGCCCAACCCCTGCAGCCCTCCTACCTTGGTGACAGAGACAGGAATGGGAGCAAATACTGATAAATTATTCAATTTAATGTGATACAGGAAGGAAAAAGAAACAATAAACAAATGAACAGAAAAACCAAACCTGATTGACATGATTTGCTTTCATCAAGAGAAGGAATGTCCCTTTTTCCACGGGGTCAGACCCTGTCCTGGCCACAGCCCATAGCTGTGGGTCAGGATTTTGTGCAGGACCAGGGTGGGACTGGAGATGGTGCCACTAGATGGCAATGGAGACGGCAGCACGGTGCCATGTCCAGAGCCTCTCTGTGCTGGTGAGAGCAAGCTCTTGGTGCTTTACAGAAAGGGCAAAAATCAAACCAGTGCACTGGATTCCAGACTTGCAACAGCAATACCAGAAACACATTTTATAAGATCCAACTAAGGTCCAAAGTAAACCTTTAATATCTAGTAACGTGTCGTTTTTAGGGAAAATAGATATAATTTGTAATCACAAAGCTATGTAACGGGTGAGGGTTAAAACAGAGCAGATGTATTATTTCTACAAAAGTTGGTAAATTTTTTTTTAAAGCATTCCTTTCCCAAGCAGAGATGGAGGGCCCTGAGCTGTCCCTCAAAAGGTAGTTTTTCTCTACTCTTTTCTCTCTTTGATTTGCTTTCTCCAAATGTGATAATTGGAGTCACTATTAGCCTGATCCTTTCACCTCACTCTGAGAAAAGCCGAGCTGTGTTCTCCTGAAGTTACGAAGGTTGCTTGGTTTGGAGCACAGGAATAACCCCAGGTTCTGGTCCAGCTGAATTCAGTGCAAAACTTTTTCCTGAGCCCAACAGGCTCTGGGACAGGCTTGTAATTAATAACTTCTCTGGCTTGCTTTAAAATCAAACAACAAAAAAGAAGAGTGGCAGGTAAAGGGAGATGTGTGTGTTCTACCAGCCTGGGCAGCCTCAACCAAGTAAACTTGTGGGTAACCAGGAGGTCTGTGTGTGGCTGTGGCTCTGCTGCAGAAGAAGAACTGGATTTGTATCAGACAGTTCTAGGGGATTTGAGGGAGCAGAATGTGCTGCATTTTCTGTGGCCAAAGTAATTTTGTCTGGAACAGAATAAATGCTAAAATTTTCTTGTCTTTCCTGAAGTTTCATATTGACCTGAAAGCTGCAATTTTAGAAGATGAAAATGAAACCATTCTGCTCCTCCTAATGAGGGACTGCTTGTCTCCTCCAGCCGGGGACCCACCGTCCAGTTTCCTAGAGACACACAGAAGAGCAAATATCACATTAAATTAAAATTTTCTGTTCTATTACATCTCTCCTGCTTCATTACCAAGTAACACTCTGTCAGTTAAGAGAGACTTGAGAAACCTCCTAAAAGTACATACAATGGGATGAAGCCACCAAAAATCCCCTTTACAAACCTCCTATTCTAGTAAGGACGAAGCAGAGCTGATATAAAATGAATATTGCAGTAGTTCAGTGAAACACTGATGCACTAGTAACTATAGAAACTGTAGCTCTAGACATGAGTGTTCAACATACTAATGTGTCCTGGCTCAAACTAATAAGAAAAATGTGATGTCTTACTATTCTAGCTATCTGGTTTAAAAATACAAAATCTGTTCCAAGCAGAGCAATGCTCTGAAAGTTGATGAAATCACAGATAAAGCCCTCAACCTCAGCAGGGGTCAGAATTAAAAATCATGAGCTATCTGAGCCTCTGTGGCATTACAGGTAAAATTTGCCCAGTAGCTCATACAGTCATGGAACCATGGAATGGTTTGGGTGTGAAAAGACCTTAAAGATCATCCAGTTCCAAAGCCCCCTGCCATGGGCAGGGACACCTTCCACTATCCCCAGTTGCTCCAAGCCCCACCCAATCTGGCCTTGAACACTTCCAGGGATGGGGCATCCACAGCTTCTCTGGATAACTTGTGCCAATTCCAACTTCTTCATTATCACCTAAGCAGTAGCTAATAAAAGTATTTTTAATAGGAAAAGTAAAGAACCCATCATCTTTACATTCCTTCATTCCTAAGGATGGATTGACAGTGGGTTTGTCTTGGGAGATACAGACATTGCTTTTTGTTTTATTCTAAGAGAGAAAGAAAAGGGGGGCAGGAAAGTGATAGAGTCAAGCTTGATGCACAAAACCCCCCATGGATTTGTGGTTTTTAACATTAGAGAACATTCCCTTGTTAATACATTGCAGTGTCTTTTATTTTCTCTATGCTGGGAGTTGGGCACTGAGCAGTGTGTTACCTGGATCTGCATAAATCAGATAACCAGGAGGAAAACTGATGAACACTCAGGACAGTTTATCAGTGTTTTTCTGGGATCTCACACTTTGTAGGTCAGTGGACTGGTGAGTGTTTCTGGCATCTTATCTGCTTCTTGTCTTGCTCTAAATCTCACGATGCTCTTCTCTTTGAGATAAGGCCCATCTCATTTTTCCATAGCTCTGTTATTTTGTTATCATGGAGATCCCAGTAGCTCCACGTGGGATGGCTCATGGGAATGCCCAGCTGTGTTTTAGATTCCTTGTGATTCCTGAGCTGCCCTGAACCAACATGCTCCAGCTCTGTGGGTGCTGGGGCTCAGAGAGTTGAGGTTCCCTGCTGCAGCCCAGTGCTGTTAAACCTCTGCTTCAGCCTCAAAAATGTAAAAGCTGTAGGGAGAACTAGAAATCTTTCCACAGCACTCCCACGATGCTCTCCTGTCTGTCCCCAGGGTGGGCCCAGGGTGGGGGTCTGGGCACACATAGGACCCAGCTGCTCCCTGCTCTGGGGGTACCTGGGGAATTACTTCCCTCCAGAGCATCCCAGAGCCAGATGGGTGAAGCTCCTTGGGAGCATAAGCTGGAGTGCTGGAAGGGAAAAAACAAAGTGGCTGTACTTGTGTTTTGCTAATCTAATTAGGCAAAAGAACATCATTAATACTCTGTGTGTCTAATTGATTAACATTCCCGCAAAGCACAAGGCTGCTCTCATTAGCAGAGTTTCAGAGCCCGAATGCCTCTTTGCCTGGAGTTGTAAATATGTTGTGTTGTCTCAAAGACGCATCTCCTTTCTCTCTTTGTGAAATACTTTACATATTTACATGACTATTAGTGATGGGGAGAAAGAGAGGAGATAGGGAAAAAGCCCCCAAGTACAGAATAGCAGTCATATTTCACCTTTTCCACATCCTACCAGTGAGATAGAAGAGGTTATAAAAACGTTAAGAGCTCCAGACTTTCTTGGGGATCCTACCAAGAGGCTGTTCTTCTGGACTGCTTTACCTTATTTCCTAAAGGGAAGACTGTTCCCCGGATTTTTTCCCCAGCTGTATTTACCTGGCCCATTTTTCTCCAGCAGCAGAACACAGGCTACAAGTTACACGCGGTCCATTTAAGTCCAGTCAGGGCAAATAAAAGCCCAGAGCAAGGCCAGTGATACAAAACCTGCACAAACATGGATGGGCCATTGCCTTCCCTGGTCATGTTTGGTCTCATTCCCCGACGTGGTGACAAATCCCGTGGGGATCTGGGTCACACCAGGACACTGACAAAGGAGCGGTGCAGACTGTGTGTGCTGAAGCTTCTGCTCATAGCCAGCCACTCTCCAATCTGGAAAAATGGGTTTATTCTTCAGGGATGTATGTTAAAAGAAAATCGTAAAGCAGATTAATGCGACCAATTGAGTTTCCTGTTCACTTCCTATAGAATCAGTGTGGAATTTTATTTCTGTTTATTTCAGAAAGAAAAAAAAATAGTACTTCCAAGAAGCATTGGCAGATAATTGTGTTTACAGAATTATTTTTGTGTTCACAGGCTCTTGGGGGAAGCAGTGGGAAAGGCATCAGAGCTGGGCACGCTGTGATCTGACTCACAGATAAACTGCTCAATGGATCCACTTTCCAGATTGCTGCTATTTTAGTTTGGCATTTGTTTATTTTTCCTTTCATTTTGCTCATTTCCTCTCCAACGCCTGCCCAGCATTACACATTTCTCATTTCAGCAGGACAAAGCATCCAAAGGCTCCACAGGTTAAGGAAATACCCCATCACAAATGCTGCCCTGTGCCAGGAGGGAGCTGCAGGTTATTAATGTTTATTCTTGTATTTTTCTGGTGTCTCATTTCCAAAGTGACAGAGCTCACTGCACTGAACCCAGAGATAGGAAAACCGTTTTCCTACCTGGATAAGAAGCACTGTTAGTGCAGTAGGAGATGGGGACAGATGGGCAGCACCTTTGGCAGGTGCTTTATTAACCCTCCTCCTCTGAAGAGCTGCCCTGGGACTCTCTCCCGTTCTTGTCCCCTCCTGCCACCTCTCTATAGCTCAGCCTGTGAGAGAGTGATGTCAAATTTATTAAAACAAACTCTTTTCATGTCTCTGCAGTTCAGGAAAATGCACTCATCTCATACCTGGAATCCTAGTTCTTTGGAAGCACATATTTTTGCATGTTATCAGCCTGAAATTGAGTTTCTGTGGATGTGGGGGTTCCTGCCTTCATCTGTGCTAGATTAGGTTTTTAAAGAAAAAACATCTTAGCTTATCTTGTCCAGGATCACAGCAAATCCTCCACCTCTTGAGAGCTGTAGTTACCAGCTTTCGTGGAATTCTTGTACAAATCCTGTGGTAGATTAAAGGCAGGTCTGAACAGCTTATATACCCCAGGGCTGCAGGGCCAGTGTCCCTGGTTCCCCTTGTAGCCCAATGTGAGGGGTCAACCCTCCCCAGGCATCTGCCCCTTTCACACTGCAAAGGAAGCTAATAGCTCTAACCCTCACCTTCCTGACATCCCTGCAAGAATTAAGTCAGACATGAGGTTTTCATAATTCTCCAGGTTTCCTCAACATCAGGAATAATTGCTGTGACACTGTGATTCTCTGTGTGCTCTGTTAAGCCAACCTTGGGGACCACAGTCCCTACGAGGATGTGACATCCCAAAGGTTTTCTGTCACGTCTCCCAGCCCTTCTGGGGAAGCCTCGGATACCATGGGGGATTCCAAAGCAACACGGGCTGTATGTTCATGCACCTGAATCCTTCCTCAAATGTCAGTCTCCTTGGGAAACTTCACCCTGCAAGAATTCACCTCGCTTTTCCCTCCTGCATTAGTTTTTTGTTTTACGTTGTTACTGCAAGAGCCCTGAGCAGGAATATGCATACATGGATAGAGGAGGAAAGAAACACTTTAAGCGAAAGATCAAGTTATGAATTAAAGATAAGGGAAATGTGATTACTGGAGAAACCAACTGAGAGCAGGCAAATGCTGAGGTGGATTAAGAAGGAGGTGCTCACCGAGCATTGCTACATTTACTTCCATAATATCCTGTTTATAGAGATAAATCCAAAAACAACGTGTAGTTTGAAAAGAGCAACATTTAACCTCCCCCATGCCAAGTGTTTTGATTCAGGCTCTCTTGATGTGCCAGATGTAGTTAAAACTCCTAAACAGCTGTGGAAATAGTGAAAATAAATCCTTTTCTACCTGCAGCGAATCGAACCCTGTCATTGGAAGCAGGTGGTTAATAAGGCACCCGAGAGAGATTGTTCATGTCAGCCTTGTCTCTGACAACAGTGATGGTGGGGCTTCCCTTCCCTGCCTGTGCAGCGCTCCCCATCTCCCTGCCTGAAGCCTTTTCCCTCTGCACATGTACAGACCTGAAATGAGGCCGTGCACCCGTGGGTGTCTGTGGGGAAATTCATCCTGTGCAGCCTCCTGTCAGCAGAGCCCCTGACAATACACAGAGCCCCAAAGTGCATCCTCTTGCTGTCCTGCTGGCTAATTAGGTACTACGTACATACCTAGAAAATGACATTAAACAGACTTCCCAGACTGGAAAGTACCTTGGAAAAGATTAAAAAGGCAAAATTTTGACTCTATATAAATGAAAAACAGGCAGATTAATTTAAAACTCTGTACCAGATCCAAAAGGTGCAAACAGTGAGAGCTTCAGTTTAGAATTCGGATAAGATAATGCAAACCTTGGTGCAATCACTTGATTTTAGGAGTGTTAGGTCTGAATTAAAACCTGAGGAAGGGTACAGCCTACATCTCATTGCTCAGCACCTGAGCAGTTCAACTGAGCTCAGCCTCACAGGGTCTGGGTCTTGGTCCTCAGCTCCATTTCTGACCCCCTCCTAAACTGCAGTCTCTGCACAAATCTCCTGGTAACTTCGGTGTTTTAATTGATTTTTTATAAGATCATGAGACAGAGTTAATGCAAGTCATTCTTCCTGGCGAGCAGCATGTATTTGGAAAACAAATTACTTCAGTAACTTGGGTTTTTTAAGCACTGTCCTCACTGAAGAAGATGCCAGATACCAAACACGATGAAACCAGTAGCTGATAGAGAAGTGCTTTTGTCTCGTTCTTACTCATTTATATCTTTAAGTTCCTATTGATCCAATGTCCTGCTGCTTTTCTCCTAATTAATCCCCTTTGCTGAGTAAACCTTCCTCCCACCACCTTCCCCACACATGAGCTCTTCACAGGTGCTCTGAATTCTAACCTGTAATTAGACTGTGGTCCCGAAGCATTAAAAAAAGAACAGCCTATCTGAGGAATCTTCTAGCTGCAGGGAGCAAGGGGGATTCTCCAAATCCTGTGTTTTCTCCTCTTGGCTGAGACAGCACCTTGCCAGGTCTCAGTGGCACTTGTCTCACTGCCATCACACCTGATACTGGAAAGGTTTGTGTTTCCCTGTGAGCTGTGTTCCCAGCTGCTAATTTGGGTAATGGCATCAGTGTAATTAGAAGGGGAAAAAAAGCCACAGAAAGAAAAGAACTCTTGGAGTGTGTAGGGAAAACAATGAGGCTTGCTTGTGATTCCTTATTGCTTTCTTGATCTGATAAGTAGTTGCAGTAAATAAACACTCACGTACATAAATTTACACAGTTTAGCTTTTCCCAAAGCTTACTCTCCACAGACAGAATATAAAACCCATCATCATTTGATACTATAAGTGGCAGAAAGCTACTAGACATCTTTCATCCTGAATATCGAGATTGTTTTCTCGCCACTGCAAATCCCTGCAGATGCATTATGCCTAGTTATCTCAGTTCAACACATTTCACAGGGGGGCATGTTATAAGAGAGGCAAGATCGACAAAAATAAAAATTCACTTGAATATAGAAGGCAAATCTATTTCTTGTTTGGCAGGCTCTGGCAACTGGTAGTTAAACAGCTCCTCATGCATATCAGATGCACACATGGCACTTCAGCTGAGAAATCACTGCCTCCCAGTCTAGAGGAGAGACAGGCACTTTGCATTACCTGTCTGATCGTGGATCATCAGAGCTGAAGTTGCACAAAAGCTGCATAAGTGCATTTCACTCTGGGGAATTCAGAGCTGCCTTTGTGAACCGACTACTTTGTTTGTATTGAAGTGAATTGGTTCAAACATCACCCCTACCTGAGGTGTGAGCAGAGCGAGGGGTGAAGTTCCTGCTGCCTCAATAAAGCAAAGCCAACGGACATTTTTGCACCATTTTGGTGCAGAGTGACTGGCATGGGGGTTGAAAGACCTAAACCTACTGTAGGTCTCAAAATATTTTTAATGATTTCCCAGCACTTCATTCTGGTGGAGATTTTGCCTTCAGCAGAAAATAAAAATATAACAAGAGCTGGACAGGGTAGATACTTCCAAAGTGACTGGTGGGATTGATTTTTTTTTATTTTCTCTGGGTATTTCACTTGTCACCTCATCTCCTGAGCAGGTCACAACACTCAGGTGGCAGCAATCCCACAGCCCAAGGCAGCAGGGAGTCAGCTGTGGATGGCACTGGGGTGGCAGCTACAGACACTCACTGACTGGTACCCGGATTAATGGAAAATGGGCAGGAGACCTGGCTGACTCCCCTGGGTCTGGTGAGCAATAATTCCACTGCTTTTCACTGAGTGAATCGCAGGGACAGAGTGTGCTTCATTAGAAGAGCAGCTCATAAGTTATTCATTATTATTTAGATTCAATACCAGACAGCAAAATTTAATCAGACAGCATTGTGAAATAGCAGTGAGGGAAAACTAGCGAACAGCTACACATTTCCGAAGGCATTAGGAAATGCTCCCTGTGGCTTTAGCTACTCATTTTGCCATGTGCATTAGCGGTCCTGTTCTTCCTGTATAATTCCTGCTAAGGAGAGGCTGTAGGCATTGCTCCTCTCCATCATCCCCACACTGCAACTGGAAAAGGTCCTTGGTGACCTCCTGTGCCTCCAGAGAGGACTTGGTGGCACATGGGCAGCGGAAGAATAATGGAGATTTTTGATGAAGGATGTACAGACTCCACTGTTGCCATGCAAAGGCAGCTCACCTGGTCCTTGAACATTTAAAAAGTGAGTGCCTTTCAAAGTGACCTGCCCTGACTACCATTGTATGTATTATAATGCAAGAATATTCCTAGTCTTTCTTTCTTTTCATTATGCCAGTTCAAAGTGGCAGCAGAACTTGACTGACATAAAGATGTGGCTTTCCTCTTTTTCCATCTTTGTCTGTTTGTGTTTCAAATCTGTTTTCAAGGCTTCACTGATTTGACAATAACTTTGTATTAAAATTACCATTCATAGCTCCTCGGGTTTTACCTTTTCCCCTCTTCTGCAGTCATGGGTGGATTAGAAAGTCCTTTAAATTGAAATGGTGATTAATTACCATCACTGCTGAGAGATGCTGAATTTCACAGTTTTGACTTCATGACTAATTTCTTTTGCAAGGACATCATAAAGGACCACCGGGCTCCTCGTACTTGATTTTGGAAGGTAACCTTTTAATTAAAGGCACCAAAGAGGATTACCCGATCTGCAATGCCAGCTCTGAAGGGTGAGCACAGCAGATGAACGGGCAGGGGGATAAGCAGAAGACCTCTGCTAAGCAGGGGGGCAGAGAGCACTCAGGGTTCTGCAGGGAGGGAGATACCCAGCCACCAAGTGACAGCTTTGCAACCTGCTGCTGCTGCAATCCTTATTTAAGCTAAACTAGGAGAAATCATGGAATAAACTCAGCTTATGGATTTCCCCTGGAGCTCACAATCCCTGCAATTGCTTGGGAAAAGCTTCTGTTGTGTTCAGCAAAAGTGAGACCCTGAAAACTGTGTTTGAACTTACCATGCTCTTAATGCCAATGGAAGACATCACCGGTACTGCCAGGACTCATCTGAATCCCCACCAAGAATGAAAGGGAAAAGGTTCTAGTAATTGCTCTCACTGGCTTGTGGTTATTTCCAGCACCCTAAGAGGCAACATATCGTATCAAAGTGCTTTGTAATCCTTTGTGTGAGTCCTCTCCAATTAAAGTTGGAGACACTCCTTTTTCATTTGCCTGATGTTCTGAGCAGACTGCAAAGCCATACACTTTTTAGTATCTGTTAGTAATCTTCATAATAGAATTTCCAAGTCTCCCAGAAATCTGTTACTTTCATGGGTCTTTTTAAAATGGAGGGACATGTTAATTAACTCCAGGACTCAGGAGTAGCTACTTGCACAGTCTTGGGGTTGGTTCTGAATACCCCCGTTAAACCACATTGCATCTCCGTGGTACAAGAAAAAGAAAGATAATAAATCTCCCCAAGCCTGAAAGGCTGATGCATTAACTTATTGCCTCTCCTACCCTCACTAACACCATAATCTCATGGAATTAGGAGAGATGGTCCAAAAACCAGGAGTGGAATTATTCCCTCCAAAGCCCTAGGTACCCATGAACTTCTACTCTACATCTCCGTCTTTGCTGAGCATCTTGTGTGAGAGCTGATGCTGCCATACCAGAACAGCTGTGGATGAGCAGAGCCATATGTTTTAATGGCTTATGGTTCCCGGGGGGGATTGCTGCAATCACTGTCCTGTGGACAGCAGCCCTTGTTCAGAGAGATAACACAGAGGCTGAGGCAAAGCATGTGTCTTGACAGAAGACGGTTTCACAGATACAACTAAGGAGCGTTTAAGGGTTCTGTGAGTGCCTGGAAGAGGTGCCAGGGTTTTCTCACCGGTTTGGCCCATCTTCCTTTCTCCTATCAGCACTTGGAGGGGCTCCATCCTGCAGCTTCATCTGCTTGGCTTCCTTCAGCGAGAGCTGCGCTGCTTGTTCACAGCCAGCCTTCTGCTCTGCTTGCTGCTAATGAAGTAATACAGCGTCTCTGCCAGCCACCTGGTGCCTTTGTTAAAAGGGGAGTAAACGTCAAACTGTTCTCATTTCATTTCTAAGGATACAAATTGACAACTTTTCTCATGTGTAGAGTCATAAATATGTAGGAAATTCAGAGGCCATTTCAAATGCCTGTTCCTAACTGAAGCCTGACCCTCAAAGAAAGACACGTCTACTCAGAAATTGCTTGTCCTGAACCTTAACTATTGTGCTGTTCCTGCTCTCTCTCATGATCTTTACTGTGTTCTCACTTGAGTTTTCACTAAATGGACAAATTTATACCTGTTAGTGCAAATTTTGTCTGATGGAAGAATAATGAAAAGTCACAAAACATACGTTGTTTCAAGCAGGAGGTGATGGAAAGCAGGCATGAGAGGCCCTGCTGGTGGCTGGATTGGGGGTTGGCACAAGGATTCCATGAAGGGCCATCTGTGATGCAATGGTCTGGAGGGAAAGAAGTGATGGAGAATAGAGCTGGATCACTCAATCCACCAGAATGCAGAGGCTGTTCTATGTACACCCTACAGATAATGGTGTCACTCCATTGGCTTCATGTGAGTAAGAGAGATCTGAATGTGGCCGCTGTATTTTGCATGCTGGAACACCGTTGCATGTACTTAATGGAACTTGTCAAAGGTCACATAATGATGGAATTGGGGAATTATAAAAGTACCAGAGAAATGTTAGATGATATCACATCTACGGGTCACAGGGCTCTTAAAACACTGCCCCAAACCCTGACAGCAGGTCTGTGCTCTGCGATTCATTGGCTCTGGGGGAAAACGTCATAACTGAAAACCTGCAGGACCTGTTGAACCACAAGGACTTCCATTAAAACATTAAGGGCTTCCAGCATTATCATAGCTTTCCTTCATCTCCATTTCAGGAGCTTCTTTAGAGACTAAGATGATATTTGTAGATCTAGTTGGAATTTGGGACCTTATAAATAAAGACAAAGAAGTCAAAAGGAAATAAGTTATTAACTGCATTACATACCCAGTCTAGTCCTTTCTGCTAGACGTGTGACATGTGGAGAAATTAGGTAGCTACAGATTAATTAGACTTGATCTTCTGGTTGCTAAAGAAACATAAATTTGCTGTGCCATGGATTTGTCACTTTTCTTTTTTTTTTCTTCATTTTTATTTTCATTTGCCTTTAACAGAGTTTTAAACACTGATTCCAAATGTAATATGCTTCCAAATCAGCATTACTGTTGAGTCTAAACCAAACATTATCTGATTAAAATCTTGACCCAGATGAGTTTGTCTACTTTCTGTGCTTCTAAATACATATTTACCATATGTTGCCTCATATGCTGCTTTTCTTTTTTACTGATACTTTGGTTCAAATGTTGTAGTAATCATATGTTCCCTTTAATCATGAGTCAAACAAAGTTTCAAGTTTGTAACCCCTTTTGCAAGTCTGAAAATTAAAGAGTATCAGCATCCATGGTCAATCAATATCATGGCCAATCCTGATGCTGTCACATCTTCCCATGCCCAGAATCAAGGGACACGTGCCTTTCCCTGTGCTGACTCTGCCCAACCACACACAACCTCAAAGCCACTTCAGAGCCCCTTTCATGCTGCAAAGACTGTATGGATCCCATTTCTAGCCTGCTGCTTAAAAATGTCTTGCTTTTTAGGCTGGACACAAGGTTTATTAAGCTGTATATATATACATAGTATTCAGACTTCTTCAGTGACTTCAATCAAGAGTCAAGACCTCTGAGCATCTAGAAAATTTAAGTATTTTTTTATGTATTTAAGTATTTGCACTGTTGAAATGAAAGTGAACATAAATGCTAGCTTAATATTTATCCCAGTTTATTCATGGATTTATTTTCAGAGTTCTGCTTTCTGTGACAGCAACATAAATGTGAGTTATTTGTGGTACATATTCACACTTAATTCCTCTTTCCTGAACCTCTTTATTCTCACACTGGTTGTTGTTGCCTGGGCTCTTCTTTTTTTAGCTGTTTCCTCGAAAATTGTAATTATAGGTGAAGCATTTTCTTGTGCAAGCCAATTTCTAGAATGATTCAAGTATTTAATTTAAAAAGAAGCATGTAATTATACCAAAGTACTTAGAAAATTTTAATCTCTAACTAAGAAGCTGCCTTGGAACTTCTGGGAATAGACACACATCACGTCACCACAGGCTGAATTGGGACCCCACAACAAAACCCATGAACCAACATGTTCCAGCTTCATCCCTGTGGTCATGTCG
The DNA here is from genome assembly GCA_013390025.1 of Pitta sordida. Classification (NCBI taxonomy): domain Eukaryota; kingdom Metazoa; phylum Chordata; class Aves; order Passeriformes; family Pittidae; genus Pitta; species Pitta sordida. The sequence continues at coordinate 9,744 of WEKX01000119.1, read as the reverse complement.
TAGCAGACTCAGCATTGATTTTGGCTGCTACAAAGCTGGTCCCATTAAACACACCCACGGAAAAGCATCTCAAAGGAGTGGGTTTCTGTCTGACTAGCAGAAGATACTGTGTTTAATTTAAACGTTTAACATCCTCTCACCCCACGCTTAGAACTCATTATAAATGTAGGGATTTATGTCTTCTTTCTGCAGGAGAAAACCTTTAGTGGGCAGAAGTGAAGAAGGAAAATAAAAGCTACTTCTCTCATGGACCCAGATTCACATGTGTTGGTCAAACCATATCATGTAGAGTATTTACATATATTATGCATTCCATCCATAATGATATGCCTTATTGCTGGTGTTGAGCCTGAGGCCAGGAAGCAGCTCTGAGCAGTAACAGCAGGTTACCTGCAGGTTTATTGCAACCTGAGCCACCAGCCCTCTCCTTGATTTACAGCACTCCAAGGCAAGAGCACTTCTCTGCATATCATCACATAAAATATACTTCACTCATCTGTGCAAGGGTAGAACTCACACTCCAAAATGGGATTTACTGTTGGATCCATGGAAAAGCCATCATAAAAGCATTTTAAGCCATATACACCAAACCTCACTGCCACAATACCCTGGAGGACAGACCCAAGGGTTGCAGGAGCCAGAGAACTTCCAGGGAGGGTTTTCTGAGGTCTTTGCTCAATGCCAAAACCAGGCAGGAGGATTTGTTGCTCTTTTACAGTTTGGCAAAAGACCCATATAAACACAGGCTGTAATAATAAGCTCAAGATAGCAAGATACAAGCACATGGAGTTATAAAAAGGGGATGGATTTTGACCCTGCTGTTTTTCCACTCGTTTTCATCTACATGGTGGCATAGAATCATTAAGGTTGGAAAAGACCTCAAAGGTCATCAAGTCCAATCTTAATGGAAAGATTAAAGCACACTGATAATGATATCTGTTCATTAGCTCCCAGTCAGCTGGGATGCAGCAAAAATCAGAAATCCTTGAATTCTGGAGCAGGTCCAGGCAGCCAGGGAGTCAGGATGGGACTCAGCTGTGGAGCCCTGCCAGCAATACCAGACACAAGGCAGACAAGATACTCAGTGGGGCTGTGTCTCCATCTTCTCCCCATGAACTGACAACATTCGAACCTAATTTGCCTTATAGTTAGTTCTATATAATATTTTTCAGAAACAACAGCAAAACTTGTGATTTCATGAAGAGAAAATCAAACATTCTCACAGAGGGTTCTTGTTTTAATTGGCACATTTTGGGCTCGCTCTGTGTGATCAAATAAAACAACAAGAATGGCAATGATTATTGTTGTCATTTGCAACACCTCTCCAGCACAATCTCATCGTGATCAATACCAGTGTTTCTGGACAGCCACATTCCTGCTGAGCCCAGGCCAGCCCATGCACTGGGATAGCAGGACAAGGTGTTGCAGCAGGTCTGGATCTGCTCCAGCTTCCTCCTTCTGATGAGACACAACATGGGTGAGACACTGCAGATTGCTGTGCTTTGATTTTACATTGTTGTACATTGATTTTGGCAGAGAACAGAGGACAGGAGTGCTGTATTCACCAGGCACGGGAGTGAAGTCCTCATTTTGGGGGGAATGCTTTCCTGATCCAGCTGGAGGCGGCAGTTCTGCCTGTGGAGAAAACTTCATAAACCAAAACCACTTCAGATCCCCCTGCATGTCCTGGACAGTGGATCTCCAGGATTTTGGGGTTCCATTTGTTTGTTTACAGCTTTTTCAGCTCTTTGGGGCCATCAGGACCGTTCCATATGACTCTCTGCTCTGTGAGCAGCTGAAGCCCCTTTTGTGAGGATCCCCTGGATGGAAAGGTCATCCCAGCAGCAGCTGCTGTTTGCCACTGAGATGAGCAAAGCAGATAGGAGAGGAAGAAAAGAATTGTCTCCATGAAATAAATGGTTCCTGGAGGAGTTATAATAGTAGGCTATCACATGGTGAGGCAGGTGGGAAGGTGGGCAGAGCCCTGTCAGTGAAGAGTGATTCACTGGATAACTGCTTTACAGAAGAACTTGCAGTACTGATCATAACTGCTTAGTTGCTAATGGCTGAGGAGAGTTAAATGAAGATTAAAAATAGCTTCACGTCTTCTGAGTCCTCCACCAGCATTGCAGTTGTGAGGAAGTCTGCAATTAGGCAAACTAAGAATCTATAGAGAAATATTCCTTCAACTTCTCTCATTGACTTTTAGCACTTTAAGAAGAAACTCAACCTGTCAGGAAACGAACATGAGACTGTTGCACCTCTCCTCGATTAGGAGCATCACGTTCTTCCAGACCGTCTGTGATTGAATTCAGAAGCCAAACAGGATTAAGATTCATTACTTGAGCCAAAACACCCACTTGGACCGCCTATCATCACCTCTCTCCTTCTTCCCTTCTTCAAGGCTGGAGCAGGCTGAGCTAGAGCTGTGAGCTGCCATTGTTAAGCAGAGCTTTGAGCTAAATGCCCAGGGTCAGTTCTCATCCTGGCCTGCAGCTGGATTTACTGGTGGATTGCTTGGTTGCTGAGGGTGGGATGTGCATGTTTGCTATCTCTATCTGCTGCCAAAATTTGCTCTAAACCAATTTTGCTTAAATTTGCAAAATTGCTTCTTGACATAATTAATTTGCATCTTGAAGTAAATGTGCATTTGATCAAAATGTTTCTTTCTATACTACTCAGAGCTCAGCCTGTGACAGGTTACACAGCTAACTCAATACTGACACATGCCCTTTTATTCCAATAAAAGATGAAGAGGTAATGTGGTCTCCTAATATTGCAGCAGGAGATGTATTTTATTTCTCACAAGTCTGCCCTTTTTCAAGCATATCTCAGATCTCTTTATACAGCAAACTATCAATTTCTTTTTCTATCTGGTGTACACGGCTGGTAATAAAATGTGTTTTCATCCTTATCAAGGGAAGCAGAGAGTCTCATAGAGAGCAAGGACATAATTTTAAGCTCCTTCGAGAGGCTTCTGGAAAGTGAAGATCTCCATTAAGGTATAGATAGAAGCAAGTGGGAACTACACATTTTCCTAATGCATGCAAAGGTTAGTCCTGACAAAGATAAACTTAGGACTTGCTGCTTGCTCAGCTCATTTGCTGATGGTTTCAGAGGCTCATCGATGTTGTTAGTTTGTTATTCTCCCAGTTATGATCCACCACTGAGGTATCTCAGCTGCCTCTGGTCCTCTAGTGAGACCCCCAAATGGGACACCTCTCGAGACAAGCTGGCTGCAGACAACCGATGAAGAACTAAAGATCTTTAAAAATAACTCTCAATATTTATGGCCAACCCCCTGCATTTTGGGATATGCCACATATTGTTATTTACCTCAAATATAGAAATAAACAGTTCCAAGCATTGGCTTTGTAAATTAAACTGTGAATGTGACAGAAAGTGTTGGCTGTGGAATCCTGTGCACTTAAAGTATTATTTGTGCAAACGCGATGGGAGCAGATTCTGGCAGCCTAACTTCAGCTTTACTTTTGGCTTTTAATTCTTGATTTTCATAGGTCTGTTTCTCCGAGTGCTTCACTGACAGAGGACCATTTAGCCTTGCACTGAGGTCAACCTGCTCGTCTTGTCAGTGTAGCTCCAGGAAAGGCAAAGGCTGTGTCTCTCTGCACCTTCACCTCACACAATACCTGTGCCAAGCTGACCTATGGCCGCAACATTTGCTGAAGGATCAGAGCATATTCTGGAGATTCAAGCCATTTAAAGAAATCCTTTTTTTGTTTTTTAATTGAACTCAGTTCAGCTGTCTGCTAGTTCATCTCACAGCTACTTTATCTCAGTTGCTCTCATTATTCTGTTTGCCACGTAGTAAAGTATGACTTTCTTGATGACATGACTGTTACTGAGGAAGAAGGACTCTATCTAATTTTTCTGACCTATTTCACATCCTTGTCACAAGTGTGGCTTTGCTGATGTTTAGCAATTTCTTGTATGAATGCACCCTTCTACTCAAATCATTCTCCAGAGATTTTTTCCTCCAGCATTCAGACCTGGACAGCAATAACAGAAGAAAAAGAAAAGCCAGGGACTCTCTGCCCACTCCAACAGGGTTAAAAGTATTTTGATCATCTCTGGGCCAAGACAATCTAACTGAGAAATCACCCAGGTAAGTTTGGTCAAGGGGAGGAAAAAACTCAGCGAAGCTTGAGGTGTGAGATTGTGTCTGGGGATGTTGGGGTGGGCACAGGGCTGTGAGCTGGTGCCTCTGCAGGTCTGCTGGGGTCTGTGGGACACCTCAGCAATTGGCTTAGGAAAGAAATGGCCCCAGGCAAGAGCACAGACAAGTGATCCTGACAGTTTCCCTGTCACAGGAGTGTGAATAAACCCTTCCTCTGAGTCTCACATTCACCATCAGAGCAGCAAAAGTCCTTCAATAACATTAGTGAGGAAGCAGTAGGACAGAAACTGAACTTTTCTGAGCAGAGATCGGGCTGTGCTCATGCAGCTGCACAGCAGGGATGGTGCTCAGGACCTCAGCAGCCTCTTGTTCCTCCTCTTGGATGTAATCAGGAGGGACCTTCTCATCACCCTCAGAAGCTGCAGAACAGCATTAGCAACCTCTCCTCACACAGGGAGAGGGATTCCAGCACGGCCTCGGGAGCAGCCCAGGCTCAGGCAAATCCTGGGTGTCAGTGCTGCAAAAAAAAAAGGGAGGATATGGGCTCTCAAAGGGAAGAAGAGCAGGAACGAGCCAGATTGCAGAGCACAAATGATTTGCAGCAGGTCACAGTGTGCTTTGGAAGACATGAAGTGCCAAGTTTTTCAGTCTGGTGAAGTGGCACAGAGTGACTTGAAGCCAGTGTAGGGTGTCCCAGGAAAACGTGAAATGAGAACAATTCTGGTGTTGACTGCTGCATCCTGCAGCGCTGTTCTCACTAAAAAAGGGAAGGGACTTTCTGGGTGTAAGGGACCAAGGCAGAGAGAGGGGTGTCTGAATAAGTATCCTGTTGTTTGGTGACACATAGCCAAGGAAAAATGGCACAGCATGCACATGGCATTTCCAGCATTTAATAAAAAGGGTCACACCAGGAAAGAGCACAAAGTATGCCAGATGCTTTGTCTGTTTCCTGAAATCCAAGGCATTTAATAAGGATTTGGGAGCATTTCAAACCTATGGGAAGGTCACTGGGAAAAGAGAGTAGAGCTTTTCACTGCCAGGGAATTTTGCTGTGCTGCTTTCCCGTTTGCATTTTGCAATTGCCAGGCACACTGAAAATTTGGAAAATAGCATAAATTATTTGGAGGAGGGGTGAGAAAATGAGGTTAATCTGTGATGTCCGAGATTTCCTGGAAAGTGTTGGTGGGGTATATGAGGAGAAGGGATGGTGTTAAACTGGAGCTGGAGCATTCCTGGCAGCGAGGGCTGTGCTCCGATCCGGCACCACTGTGCGGAGCTGTTGGAAGCACGGCTGGCAGAGCTGCAGCCAGGGATCCAAAAGCAGATTAAATCCCTTAGGAATAAAGTAACAGACCATCTGCACGCGTCGTGCTTGGGGAGGGTCCTGGCTGCAGCAAGTGCAAACTCTCCCTTTGGACTCCTCCATCTCCTCTCCTTATATTGGTTCCTGGAATAAAACAGAGGATTTCAAGAGAAAAACTCTGCCTCCAGTGTGTGTGGTCATGACAGCACTGAGCACTTAAACTGCATATATGAAGATAAAATGTATTTATTGCCATGAGGAATTAGATTTGGGCTTCTTGTAGTAGCAAGCCAAGGGACTAAAAATTCCTTTATCTCTAAGATAAAGCAGTTGGTATCTCCTGTGTTTGTCCAGTGAATGCATCATTCTCTGTTGTTGGAGACAAATATTACAGGGTCTGTCAACAAGCAATTCCATTATCCTCTAAGGAGATTCACCAAAGGACTGGATTTGACCATGCAGCACACAGAAGACAGGATGTGTAAACGGTGCCTGGACACCTTTTCCTGTTGTCCTTTCCCAGAGGCTGATCCTTCTTCAGGGAAGTTCAATAGCACCATACACATTCTGGTGTGTTCTGGTTTTGAGGTTGTCTTTTGTTTTTATTAGACTGCCCAGGGACACACATACTGGGCTGTGTGGTCATTGCTCTGCTCTGGATTTGTCTGTCCACTTTACCAACTCACACACAAGTGTGTTCACACTATGGAGTCTCAGTGGATGCCTCTGCTATGAAAATCAGAGACAATAAATATCCCATGTATCAATTGTTTTGATTTAAAATACTCTTCTGAAATCAGTTCAGCCAGAGGCAGTAAATATCTTTTATTGCTCAGCCAAACTAACACTTTATTTTGCAGTATGTTCAGTGCAGGAGGGCACTTCCATGCCTATAAGTAATGGTACAGTCAATATTATCTATCACCCCTTTCTCCCTCACTTCCTTGATTTCAAGCACATGATTTTAAAGAGCCCTGTACATCCCAGGATTTTACCTTTCTAACCCACCCTATGTACTCCTGACTTTTAGGTTGATGCTGTCTATAGTGAGTTCACTGGGAACCAGTTTTAAAGGCTTAAATCAATCCAACATCACCTGTACCTGGAACCTGTTCTAACAGGTATCTAGGGCAGGATGCTCCATGGGAAAATGTTCGATGTTGTGTCTTAGCACCAATCTCTTGAAGAGCTTTCTATCTGTTGCTTTCTGTGCCCTTCAGAAAAATCCCACCCAATGAAATGAGACAGGAAAAAGATTAACATGAAAAATTCCTAGTGACTCCCAATTGCACCTGAAGAAAAAAAAGGTGAAAAACTCTTGGGTCAACATAAAAGGGAGTGAGGCATCCTGTGGGCCTCATATCTCAGGCACTGTGGGATCCTCAGCTCAAAGTCCAGGCACTTTTAATAGATGAGGTCTTTGGGTGACATTTTCCTGCAAGATTTTAAGTAAATGCCTTCCTGTAACATTTGAGACCAGACGTCTCTTGGTTTCCATGATTCTTTCCTTTTTTAAGCCACAGGCACACACATACAAAATATATTAAAACAAGCCCAGATTATCTAAAAGGTCGTCCTCTTCTGAAACAAACAGCGAGGATTTATGGTGGAGGCTTTGGGGCACAAAAAGAGAGCAGTTCAACTCCAGCTCTGCTTTGGCTGGAAGGGGAATATGGATTAAAACCTTGTAAGGAGCAGAAGTAACGGTGTCATTAATTTTGTTATTCCACAAAGGGACTTCAAAGACCCCCCAGGCCATGCACTAACAGTGGGGAGAGAGAAGAGGTGCTACATGGAGAGGCAGGAAAGGGGTGAGTATCTTGGATGTCTTCCTTTGGCAGGTTAAGCCTCTGCCTGCTTGGAGACCAGGGCTGGTAGGGGCTGTGGACCACCTGTAAGCCCCCAGCTCTGTAAAAGTGGTGTGAGGATAGAAGGTAGAACCTGTCTGGACAAAACCTTTCTGAAGAAGGGGAGAGGTTAATCCCTGCATAGGGAATGCAAGGCTGCATCCCAGGAGATAAATTCTTTGCTCCACCCACTGTCTATGAGAAACGGCAGAGCAGAGCAGATGTCTGTGAGAGTAAGAATGTGTGGCTGAGACAGTTTGGCAAGGAATTAATTTAATTTATTAAATTAATTAACTCATAGAAATATGCTGTTGAGGTCTTTCCTGATGGGAGTACACACCCCATTTATGAGGTGGTCCCTACCAATCTTTGGGGTGGTACCCCACCATTTTTTGTGTAGTGCCCTACCAATGCACTTTCAGGAAAGGAGATATTTGGCTGATACAAACTGCACCAGCCCATTGAAGTGTCGGTTGTAAATCGACAGCGACATTATTTCCAGGTATCTGCTATTTCAGCGTGCAATTAACATTATCTTAAAACTCTGCCTCTTGATATTCCCTGCCAGTACTTGGCATGGAGGGAAAGTGGAGGAGGCAGCACATGGAGCACTCAGGAACAGCTGCTGCCACGGAACAGAGAGGCAATACTCTTCTTTTTAGCAGCCATCCCTGCACATCACCTGTGTGCAGAAACATGAGGCAACAGAATCCAAACCAGAGCATTTCTACAGACAGCTATTGATACAAATGTGCACACCCACACCACAAAATTACACCAGCAGACGGGCACCTTGTTTGTGAGGATAGCAATTGCTTTTCACAAGGCTAAATGAAGTTACAGTACCAGAAGGGACAATAACTCTCCATTATGGACAAAGATCCCAAAGGAACTCACTCGCTGCAGTGTGGAAGAGGTGCTTTAGACCAGAAGTGTGTGTTTGTGCTTGGATCATGGGGATATAAGCTCATATTCAAACCGAGGGTTGAGGGACAGGGGAAGTGGGTACCTTGGAAAAGGTTTACATTCCAGCTGCAGCTCCCTCTCAGACATCAGGACACCCCATCCATCATCACCACCACCCGCATCATGTTCCACTTTCCTTCATCTAGATCCATCCCAAAAACTTGTCCAAGGGCCAGGAGCAAGGGGTGAGACCAGCTGGGAACAGCAACTCCGACAAACTCCTCTCAACTAATAGAAATTTTGTAACTGAATAGCTCAAATGAACGGAACATTGGTGTTAAGAGATTATTAGTCATTATTTAAACTAGTGTGGGATGAGTGCTGGAAAATATTTTTCTCCAAATTTGTATGAATAATACAACTAGATCTGATTTTCATTAATCTTCCATGATGATCCTATTGGATATATGTAAGAGGAGCAAAACTGAGGGGAATATTGGCTCCTGGTGGATGACTGTGGAAAGCTGGATATTTGTATATAAGAGATTATTTGATTGACTGAAGGATTAGACAACTTCTTGCATCAGCTGGATAAGGAATCTGGGTGAACACAGACCTCACCCACTGTTGGAAACCAGGTACTCAACATCTGCTAATGAACGGGATAAATTACGGCTGTCATTGGATAAACCAGTGATACCCTGAATGGGATTTTTCTTGATCCTCTGCCTGTGTAAAAATTTTATCACGAAGATAACTGAGTGAATGAACAGTTCACCAGAGTTTTACAGGGTGGCTGTAAACCCACAGATTGCTCATCCTTGGGGGCCCTACCCTGTGAAGGATCCCTTCAACATTTCCAGCATCACCACGACATCCCCACAGCCCCTGATCCTGCAACAGGGCAGCTCAGAGAGGAGCCCACGTCCCCCCAGTATGCGGATATGGGATTGAGAAAAAGTCACTGACGGGGACCAAAGCAAAGTCAGTTCCTTGAACAAGTTCTTGGGATGGATCAACTGCTGTTGCTACTGTGCTGTAGTGCTGAGGCTGCCCCAGGCAGGTCAGAACACAGGTAGGTATTTTTATGTGAGTTTTCCCTCCTTTTAAATGGATTTCTCCTAGAAGCAGCAGTAGGTGAGTGGGTATTTGCATCCCAGCAGAACATATGGATGTACAAGTATGTTAGAGCAGCCCTGGTGCCTCTTCCCTCCCTCTTGGGGAGGAAAGGGGGACTCAGACCCACTACCAGCTCCTTCCTAGCCCTCAGATTGCAGCCGTGCCCCTGCGTCTGACTTTGTGTGAGATGGGGGAGGTGTGGGGGGAGTCCCAATGCAGAGGGGCTCCGCAGCCCAGCCCGGGACCTGCTCCCCCCTCCCTGCACGGGCCCCAGTTTGGGGAGCGAGCGGGGGCTGCAAAACCCCCTTTGGCGGCGGGGCCAAACCGAGGGGCCGCCCCCGGGACCGGCGGGGACTGCGCGGTGACCGGCGGTGCGGCGGAACGCCACGGCCCCGGCCGGGCCCCTGCACCCGCACCCCAGCGGCTATGCC
>WEKX01000117.1:1618-12553 GCA_013390025.1 Pitta sordida | reverse complement strand
GAAAAGCAGCAAGAACAGATATACAGTTGGGTCTTCTATATAACAGACCTGCAGTCTTATTCGGGTCCTGTGAAGCCAGCCCTCCACATTGATTATCAGCTCACTAATACTCAAATTTGACCCGCACCCTCGCACAGCCGCCCCCAGCCTCCCAGTGCTGTTTTGGCACTGCCCCGCTGTGTATTGGTGTTTGTGTCGGCGCTTCCCAGTGCCTGCAGCCACCCCACACCAGAAAAAAACCCTTTTCTGCTCGGCTGGGGACACGGGTTTGGGGAGCCACCCGTGCTGCTGTCCTGGCGGCCCCGAGGGGAGCAGGGGGAAGATGGTGCGGCCTGGAGAGGACCCAAGGGGATCAGGGGGAAGCCGGGGCAACCTGGAGGGGCAGAGCGGGGCTGGCGCGGCTCACCATGGGCAGAGCAGTGTGCCTGTGGTCCATGCAGCACAGCCTGGGCATTGATTTGAATATTCATGACTGTCTAACTGAACATTCATGCGTGCCAGGCCGCGCATGTGCAATCGCAAAATGGGGCCTCCTTCACTGTTGAAAAATCGCACTGCTAAAATGTGACGGCGCAACATAGGGGGTGCAAAGTGCAAGAGGGTTGACTGTAATGGTTTGACTCTGCACTAACTTCATGTAATTATGTTTCTTATTCTGTTGGCAATCAAGAACAGTTCATTATCTTGCCAACCTTTATTTCTACAAATAAACATTCATTACATTGCATAATTTGGATTACTCTTGTTGTTACAAGGTAGGACTACAGCAGAAATAAAGAATCTCTTGGTGTTAATGAATCATTGAAAGGAATTCTCCCAGTAGTTTTGAGTATGAAAAATGTCTACATCTCCCTAAAATGAGATCTTTTCCACACACTGCCTCCCACACTTGGACATTAGCTGGTGTAGAAATTTTGTCAGCTGAAAACACCAAGGCAGCTCTCTGGCACACAGATCTATCAGAATGTCTTCCTTTAGTAATGCTACCCAATAGCATAAACACAATGAGTCACATCCTAGCTTTGTCCCTGGTTAAATTGATTTAGGTAGATGGAAATTACATGTTTGAAAATACCAGAGCTCATAAATAGGTAAATTAAAAAGCTGTTAATTTATTTTGACGGCAAAAGACTTTGGAAACGTGTTTCATTTACATTCCAGGATACAAACGTTAATATCAAGGTCAATGAAGAAGAGAGTTGACCTTCGAAGTAATTTGTCCGAGTTTTGAACTGTCAGATTTCATATGAGTTATGAATGTAGTATTCAGTCTCTTGCCATGTAAAGTGACATGGTGTTTGTTTCACAAAATGAGGTTTTGCAGCAGCTCAGAGTGCAAATGTCATACACAGTGAAGTGTGGCATTCTAAAGCAATTTGTATGGTTNAGTATTCTGTAAGTATTCATCAAGTTGTTTATGCAGATACAGCACTTCTGTCAGACACTGGTAACATGCTTTGATTTGCAATGTTTATGCTGACAAACTATGCTACTGTAGGCTCCAGTAAGTCTTTTACCTATCCATCTAATGAACAACTGGACTTAAGTTAGCTACTCATTCAACTAAAGTAATTTATCTGTTACCTTAAGGAGATTATATTTTATAGATCAGTAAGAGCAAGAAGAAGCTCTTAGTCTAATATGTGGTTTACTCAACATGCAGAATTGTTTACTTACATGTATAGGTTAAACAAATACAGTGAATCCACTCTGTATCGCGACTTCTCCTTCACGACCTCGTGCATTTGCGATGTGAATTTATTGCAGTTTTGATTCCACCATTTGCGAATTTATGCCGTTCGCGCGTGCGTGGTGCCTCTGCTCCACCGAGAGGCGGTGCCGGAGCTCCCCATGGGGCAGCGCTGGCCCGGCCCTATGGGGAGGGCCGGGAGTCACGCTGTCCCTNGAGGGGTGGGGCAATGGGTGTGGCCTACATGCATATTAACGACCTGCAGTTCTTTGCAAGATTAGTATTTCGCGAGGGCTGTTGCCTGTCCCTTTCTTTGCGATGGAGGAGGTATAACTGTATTCAGCAATGGCTCTGTCAAAGTTGCAAAGTCAAGCAGCTGGAGGTCTAGAAATGTTATAGGCCTAGTTAATTCCCTAGAAATGTTCTGCTGCCTAATTAATCTACCTATCATACTAAATAATTAACATGGCATCAGAATTTCATACCCACAATCAAGAACATGTTTTGGAGAACATGTTTGCATGGTACAAGCAAGTTCAAAATATTCACTCTCCTTTTTTTTATGCAGGGATATAAACATGTATCACAAGCAGAGTTTGAAGTTTGAACTGTTCAAAACCTGCAGGGGAGATTTTTTCCTATACATTGAACTGCTGCTGTGAGCTGTAGCTATCCAGCTGAGAGACAAAAACTGGTATTCCAGCTGAGATGAGTTTAAGAAGAGTTCTGTGTCCACCTGGAACATACACTAGAAGATAGGAGAGAGGAGAGGAATAGCACAGTTTTACGGAGCTCATGTGGTGGACCCTAAGCAGAAAGGCAGAAAGAAACCATGGAGAACCCACTTGAATGGACTCATGGATACAAAAAATATTCAAACAGAAATCTATCTACTTGGAATTAAGAAATGTCAGGAAGAAGAAAGTTCCTTCCTCCAAAAAAATCCAAGAGGAGCTATAAATGCTGAACCTCATGACTTGTGCAGTGGTATGGGCAGAGGTCATCCAACGGCAAGTAGCAACAGGTTTGTGGAGATCAGATACTTTGGCAGGGGCATGTGCCTATTCTTTAGGGGATGCTGATGTGCCAAAATATGTTGCACACTCAAATCACAGCTACAGAATATGCTGCCATGAGGGAAGTGATGGCACAGAATAGTTTTCCAGGAGGAGAATTAAATTAAAAGAGCCTGAAAAGCAAAATTCATGAGGCAGAGCTGACAGAAGACCATTTACCTGTTCCTTCAATTCATCTCTCCTTGCACACCCGCTGAGGGAGACAAAACTTACTCTTAGCTAGATGATACCACTTGTAGGAGGGGAACCATGAAGGTTTACAGCTTTCATTTCATTCCTTGTTATTGGACCACAGTTTTCTCTGCCAGCACATTTCATGTATCTTAGTGTGTGCCCTCAAGTTTGCAGCAAGGTCTGCCAACTCAAGAAGGTTCAGGCCACACACACCATCTATGGGCTCTTAGAAACAACAGTCCTTGCATTTTGGGCAGGGAATTAGCTCATAAATATTTACAAGTCCGTTAGTTACTGGGATGCAGAGCTGTTAGCAAGACAGTTCTGATCAGAATAGAGGAAATGAGACTTCAGTATGCCTGACTAATCCAGTCTTCTTTAAGAGCACAAAGAAAGCTGTTTTCCTCCTTCTGCTTCACAAATAAAGTACATTGAAGAATGGCTGCAAAATCTAGCACTGCTCAAAATGTGACACTTGAGGCTGTATTTTTGAATCTATACTTTAGTATACCTCTTTCTTAGAGGGATTAAATAACTTCTCCCCATACTCTCATGTGTTGAAGGAAATCAAGCCTGAATACCTTAATCAAGTATCAGGTGATTAGCTTGATCAACTTAATCATGACCCACAATCTCAGGTCACACAGTCCTGGCACCAACCTAGCCAGAAGAGGCCTAAAAGTCACTAGTGTCCTGACTTGCTGCTCTTCTTCCTAATGAGGAGGCACAGCCATGCAGAGGATCTTCTGCAGGGACAAATTCTGTTCTTTCCTATCCCTTGGTAGGGAGGTCCAGGGACTTAATGGCAAGACACGCATGTCTGCGGGTAAGGCTTGCTCCTATTCTCTCTTGCAGCTTCATCAGCTGGGTCACATCTGCAGGCACAAAGTTAAGTCTCTAAAGATCATGCTGACCTTTGCACAACCAGAAATATGCTGTTGCAAGCTGGATGCTGTTCTTGTCTGAAGAAGCCAACTTGCACACTTGGAGGACAGGTTCTTGGAAAAAGTAATGTCTTCCTCAAAATATAAAGGGATTTTTTTTAAGAGGTCAAGGATGTTTTTAGTAGAAGTGTACTGTGGAATACTAAGAAGCTGTTGGATTTCGGGGATTTTCCTGTGGTGGCTTTTTGTAAAAGATTTCAACATTTAGCAGAATGTTTTAAACGACAGTACTCCATGCCAGTAATCCAGCAAAGAAAAAGGAACAGATGAGCTCCAGTGGATAGGTGAGAGACATGACAGAACACAAGTCTAGATGATGGGAGGCTTTAATGGGTGGAGTATGATGCCCATGGTTCTGGGATTGTGGGTTTGACCCCTGGGCGGGCATTCGCTTGGGAGTTGGCCTAGATGATCCTTGTGGGTCCCTTCCAACTTGGAATAACCTGTGAACATGTGAATGAGAGGGTTGATACAGATAATCTTATTTTCTCTAATCCAATCTACATAAGATACAAAGAGAACCCAAATATTTAGTAGCATGGACTAGATTGGTTTGCAGAAAGGTCAGCAACAGGGATTGAGAGAAACTTGGAACTTCTATTTTGGTCATAAATCCACAGCTGATACACAAGGAAATGCCTGAGGCCTGTGGATAATGAACAGTGCTAAGGTACATCACTCCATTTGCAGTTGTTTCTCTTTGGCTTCTTTGTTAACATGCCTTTTTGTTCAGTATCTGGCGTTTGCTTAGGTCTTGTTCTGACTGATGTGCATTGAGACTGCTTCCCTTACATGATGCTCCAAATATAGCCCTGGAGCATACAAGACTGTTGTGGTTTAGGAATGGTACTCCCCAATTTCGTGGTCTCACTGAGACACTCCAAATCATAAGCCCCTGTTTGCTTGCTCCCCCTTCTCCTCCTCCCCTCTCCCTGTGGCAGGATGGAGTTGATAATTGGAGAAAGGAAGAAAAAGGAGAAAAACTCAATGACTTTATATTATGCTTCAAGATACCTTTCCTTAATCCTAGACTCAATTCTATTGCTCTGCCCTACACAGCAAAACATGTTTAAAATGCATGTTTAATTTCAACCATGTGCTCATATGCTTTGCAAGAGCAGTACAGAGCCCTAACTCACTGGCAGAAGCTGACTTTTGTAGGCCCTTGGGAAGCTGGCCAAGTTTTTCCCCACATGATTTTGCAGAGCTAGGAATTAGCTCTATTACCCCATGGCAATCTCTCCACATGCGAGGGATCAAGCTCTTTAATTTTTAAAAAAGATTATTCTGATTTTTTTAAGTGGGATCTCTTTAATAGAAAATGCAAGCCGAAATGTGAAATGTGCTCTGCCCATTTTGCTCCTGAGCACTCCAAGCAAGCTTTTGTGTATCCTTTGACCAGGTCTTTCCCTCAGTGAAGTAGCAGGACCATGACCATGTTTGCGCTATTATGTCCCTGGATTTTGCAAATGCTTTCTTGCCCACTGTTTGGAGGAAGAATGTCTGCTGTAGGGGGAACTTAAAAGTTTCACAGAACACTTGTGTGTCAGGAGGTGCAATATATATTTTATTTCAGGCTATATTTGTGGCAGGTTACATGTTATTAAAGAACTTAAAAAAGACTGGGTAGAGGTAGGAGTCCTTTGAGGACTACTTGGTGTCACTCAAGCCTCATGCCTTCATTCTGCATCAATAACGTGTACTGATTTTCCGAAAGAGAATAAACACAAGCTGGGGGAGGAGTGGCTGGAGAGTGGTGAAATGGAGAGGGATTTAGAAGTTATTATTGACAGAAAATTCAATATGAGCCAGCAGTGTGCCAAGGTGGCTAAGAGGGCAAATGGCATCCTGGCCTGTATCAGGAACAGTGTGGTCAGTCAGACTAGGGACGTTATCCTTCCCCTGTAGTCAGCACTCGTCAGACCACATCTTGAGTACTGGGTCCAGTTCTGGGCTCCCCAGTTTAAGAATGATGTTGAGCTGCTTGAGAGGGTCCAGAGAAGGGCAACAAGGATGGTGAAGGGTCTGGAGGACAAGCCCTATGGGGAGCGTCTACGGGAACCGGGATTGTTCAGCCTGGAGAAGAGGAGACTCAGAGGCGATGTAATTGCTGTGTACAACTACCTGCAGGGAGGTTGCCGCCAGGTGGGTGAGGATCTCTTCTTTCACACTGACAACACCAGAACGAGAGGACATGGCCTTAAGCTACACCAGGGGAGGTTTAGACTGAATGTTAGGAAGAGTTTTTTCGCAGAGAGAGTGATTGCTCATTGGAATGATCTGCCCAGGGAGGTGGTGGAGTCGCCATCCCTGGAGGTGCTTAAGAGTAGGCTGGATATTAGTGCCATAGTTTAGACAATGGGTTGGTGTTGGGTTACAGGTTAGACTTGATGATCTCCAAGGTCTCTTCCAACCTTACTAATACTGTGATACTGTAACACAGAAATAACTGGTCTTCAACTAGTGTTTTTCTTCCAATTAAATGCACAGAGTACAGAGGCACTGTATGATTTGTGTAAGAAATACCATCTTAAAAGGCCTGTCCTGTATGTCTGAAACATGTTTCCATTATGGGTCATCATCTATGTGCATGTAACTTACACAGTGTCCCACTTCGTCAGCAGGCAAAAACTCAGGAAGATACATACCCCCAGCCTTTCATTCAGATGAACCTGGTCCTCTTTCCAGCAACTTTTTTTCTCAGTGAAGATGCCACAGAAGTTTCCAGCTGAGGTCTGGCTACAGATGGGAGAGAAACTCTCACCTAAAGACATGATCTTCCTGCATTATTTAGTGCGAAAAAGAAGTCCCTCTCCCTCTCCAGCATATAAAGCACTAGCGCTCCCACAGCCACCACTGTGAGAAGAAGAAAGTCTTGCAATTCTTATTTGGCAGGTCCCATATGTGGTCAAGTGGTGGCTGTGCTGCAAAAGAAGGGTCACAGCCTTTGCAACATGACATGCCTCAAATGACAGGAATAATGTCTTTTGAGCTGAGGAAATACATCTCCCAGAGGAGAACACATACTGTGTTTCATGCCATAGAAGATGGAAGCTGTTACTAAACTGTGTTGCAGAGCTGCTTGTGTTTGCAGGCCTGGATGCCCACTGTTCCTCAGCTCCCTTGCCCTGGCCAAGGGAAACCTACAAATAAACAATTAAAAAGTATTGCTGGGGTGAATTTCCAGGAGTTCTGAAAAACAATGTGGTCAGCTGAAAACAAAAAAAGGCCTGATCCCTGGCAGGAGCTATTCAGGACATTGGAGAGTTGAACCTGAGCTGACCTAAAATAAATCTCAAGGGGCAACAATAAGTCAGCAACCTCCATCCTAAATAAGAGTTTCCTTCAGCTTATCCACTTCTACACTGCTTTGGTTACTGCTTTAGTGTCAAGGTCCTGAAGAAAGCATTTGCTCAGAGACCAGAGGTCAGAAAAGATTCTGCAAAAGTAATAGATACCTCTTCACTTTTCACAGTACTCTGGACCACACACTACTGCAAGTTACAGGCACAGCTCCAAAGAAAGAAGAGGAAAGCTTTGGTGGTGCTGCTAGCTACAAAATTTTGCTGCTATTACCTTAAGAAAATAGTAGTAAATGTGCTCACTGCAAGCTGCAGAGACTGCTATGTGCTTTACTGCCACCTCTATACATTGGAGCAAGTCTGCATGAGAAAGTGTCATTGCCACTGTTCCGCTTCCTTCACTTTGCACCATGTTTTCTCCTGCACAGTGCAAGAAGGAAACAGGAGAAGGAAAGCAAAATTCAGAGACAAAAGCAAAGAGAGGCAAAATATGGATAATTAATGGAGCAAAAAGATGACAAAAGGTGAAATAGCAGGACTGTGCTGTTCTACTGGGCACTTTATCATGGCAAGCAGCTCAGGATCTCTATTATTTTATTACAAGCAGATCACATGCAAAGGCTGGATCATCTGGTCTGGGCAACTCACTGCTTTATACTCCTTGGCCTTCTGTGTAAAGGTTTCCTCCTTTTGCTGGTGTAGTTCTGTTTCTGACAGCAAGAGAAAATATGGCATTAACCATGATGTCAGCTAGATCTCCACCTAAAAAATTTAAAAAGTGGCTTGTTGGCAAAATCCCAGCTTTCAAAAAACGTAAGTGACTCCAGGCACCAGGTTGCACCACTTGTCTGATGATGTGGATGCATTTGAATGGAGAAGTGGATTTGGGGAAAGACAGAAGTGACAAGGCACATGTTTTGCTGTGACTGGTTTTTTGGTAGTAGGGGGGGCTATGGGGGAGGCTTTTCTTCGAGAAGTTGCTGGAAGCCTCTCTCTTAGCTGTCAGAGTTAATGCCAGCCTGCTCCTGGCTGGACTCAGCACTAGCCAAGGCAAGGCCAATCAGGAGAGATAGAGACACCTCTGTGATAACATATTTAAGAAGAAAAAAAAAAAGAACAGGAAGAAGAAGACACGGCTGTCAGAGAAGGGCAGTGAGAAGATGTAACAGCAAATGCAGGTAGCAAGGCCAGGGCCAAAGGAGGGGGAGGAGGTGATCCAGGGGTCTCCCTGCAACCTGTGGTGATGACCATGGTGAAGCAGACTGTCCCTCTACAGCCCATGGAATGGAGANCTTCTGCCTCCTGGAGGAAAGGGGGAATGTGGTATCTGTTGTAAGAGATGGAGGGGTGGGGGAGAAGGTTGCCTTTAGGATGATACTTCTCACTTTAAGTTCTGATCTTGTTAGAAATAAATTCTTTACATCCCCACTTTGGAGTGTTGTTTTGCCTGTGACAGTAAAGGATTTCTAATAGTCCTCATTCCTGCTGTAGCCAAACCCTTCTTTTTTTTCCTTTTCCTCTCTCCCATGTTTGTAACAGCTGGAAGGGGGGGTGGGGAATGAAGTGAGAGAGTGGCTGTGGGTGAATCTCTGACATGCAGCCAGGGTCAAACAACGACAGCACTACTACACATTTCCAAGTTCTACAAGCACTGAAAAGCTATCCTAAGTAAAATCTAACATGCCCGCCCTCCCCTCGCTGCAACAAATAATAAACAAAAAAAACATGCCAAACCAAACCCAACCCAACCCAAGCCAAAACACATCAAAACCCAACATGGAAGCTAATGATCTCATGTGCCTCCATGATTTTCAAGTGTTAGTCCCAAAAAAACCTGTGAAGACCAAAGGGTGACATGTGACCACTTGGGGCTGCAGGAAATGGGCAGGGAAAATGTGAAGCCAACAGAGGCTTCAAATGAGCCAAAAGGCTCATTTTCTAAGATTGGGATGAACAAAGCTGTGAATCATGAATGACACACAGTGGAGGGACCTGTGAGCAGTGAGGGGATGAAAGGCAGAGTGCAGCTGAAAAATACGCAGTGCTAAAATTCAGTGCTATGCTGCATGCAGACCTTGAGAAAAGCCATGCTGTGCAGCTGTAGGACTACTCCTCAGCCGTGCCCCCACCCAGTGCTCCTGGGCTTTCATGAAAGCGACTGTAAACAAAGGGAAGGAAACAGAAGGGAAAGAAAACCCAGTACCTTCCTCATGAGAAATTTACCCAAGAAAAATTGATACATATAGCAAAGCAGGAGCTCCTTGCTTCAGCCTACAGCTGAACACAAGAGAAGATGAAGGAAAACCCCCTTCCTTTCCATGCTTCTCAAACAGCAGCAAGCACAGCTCCCTTACAGTTTTTAGTCCTTGAGCCAACCTTTGCTAATTCCTCTCTTAACACAATAAGTGTCTGAAGGTCCTCCCTGGCCAGCTTCATCCTTGGTACTCTTTTGTGCTACATAATTATAGATGGTTAGTCCTTAAAAACTTGTAGTGCCCCCAGGTGTGTGGAGAAGAAACTGGAAACTACTTTACTCCCAAACACCTCTTCATGAGGTTTCCACAGATTGTCTTCCAATAATCTGAACTCATGTGCAGAAAATCTGACTGTCTAATTGTGTGATGAGGTTTTTCCTAGATTTGTGAGCCAAGTTATTAAAACTACCTGTTTGCATTCTTTCATGTTCTTCTGTGAAAATAAACAGGCTGATTTTACTTTACTGCAGAGCAGTAAGGACAAGGCAGGGTAGGTTTAAGGAGCTAGTCAGAGTATGGATGCATTTCCTAGGGCCAAGGCAGGTGGTTTCATTATCTGGAGGAGTGTGTATCTGCTGCTGCCTATGTTCCTGGCAGGCACAGTGCCTCACCCATCCTGGCTCTGACCTTCTGCATTACAACTGTCTGAAAACATCTTTTACTGGCTGTTTCCCTATGAATCTGCCGCCAATTTTTTCCTTATTTATGAAAAAAAGAGATCTTCTTCTAGAATAGCAGGAGTTGGGACAGAGATTTTGCCTTATTTGTGTAAGCTATATTTTCTTGCACAACAGCTCCTTCAAAATCAGTGAATCATGCCGTGAGTGTCAGATTAGTAAAGGCAGTAATTACTTTTTGCAAAACCAGGACTTTTGCAGATGAAGAAGGCTTAGAAATAAAATGTAAGTCACAATTCTCATGGAGGCTTTTATATAAATAACTGAAAAAAGTTTATTAATAGGGACTTAATAGATTGCCTTAGTGGCTCGTAATCAATTTTAAAGGAATCCAAAGGGCAATGAGTTGTCTCTAGCCATTGCTTCAGTACTTGAAATCCTTTATAACATATATTAAGCATGATGCATTTGAAATCTTGCATTAACCTATAATAAATCGTTTCCAGTGTAACTTCCCTAGGCATCTAGGTTGGTGTTACACTCTGGGATGTGCTCTCGGTCTCTGTACGGGTGTTAGATGGTGAGTTGGACTAGATGATCCTTGTGGGTCCCTTCCAACTCATAATATTCTGTGTGTGATTCTGTGTGTGTGTGAGTTATGACTGAAATTGTTCTGCTGTGCATGGTGCCTTTCCTGTCTGGAGTCCTGCACAACAGATCTGTGTCACTAGGACAACATAGAATAAGATCACAGAATCACAGAATCACAGAAAATTATGAGTTGGAAGGGACCCACAAGGATCATCTAGTCCAACTCACCATCTAATACCCGTACAGAGACCGAGGGCACATCCCAGAGCGTAACACCAACCTAGAT
>WEKX01000114.1:0-13485 GCA_013390025.1 Pitta sordida | reverse complement strand
GGCTCAGACAGACCCAATACACATATCTAATGGATACATCCAATTCCCAAATCTTCCCACATCCTTCCCTCCAGGTCTACTCCCTGTTTCTTCTCCAGGTTTTTTGAGCCTTCCTTCCTGTTTTTTTATTTCCCCACGGTTCCATGTCCCTGACAGAATGTCCTTGCTAGAACCTGTTTTTCCCAAAAAGGACATTAAATAACATTTCACAGACTGTGAGAAAGAGATTTTCTACCATCCTAAGTATGAAAAACCATGCAGCTATGCTAAAATCCAGAAATATAAAGTATATAAGAAATCTTAAAACATCAGGAGAAATCAATCCAGTTTAAGAGAGATTACAAATCAGGGTTACAGTTTACTAAAAAGATTGTAATAAATTCAATGATACAGAGAAAATTGGTTTTAATTCACAACAACAGAGTATAACCCAGCACCCTGGGATCAGAATGGCACAGTACTCATTACAGTATCACAGTACAGATAAGGCTGGAAAGGACCTTGAAGATCATCTAGTCCAACCTATAGCCCAACTAACCTAGCATCTATATTTAGGTCATATTGCTCAACACCTCATCCAGCCTACCCTTAAACACCTCCAGGGTTGGCGAGTCAACCACCTCTGTGGGCAACCCATTCCAAATCCAGATCACTCTTTCAGCAAAAAACCTTTTCCTAATATCAAGTCTAAACTTCCCCTGCTGAGCACTGTGGGGTCCCCCTGGGTGCAAAACAGAAGGAAAGGAAACCTGTTGGCCAGGATGATGGCCATAGTTCCGTCAAAGCAATGACGGCAGTCTCATTGAGAGTGGCAGTCACAGTCCTGTTGAAGTTCTGTTCCTCCTCTCAATCTGACAGGTGGTAGCAGAAGGCCCCAAAATTGAAGATTATATATGCTCAGGTTCAGGTGGGAAACTCCCTCCAGGACAGGGAGTTTCACAATAGATGTTTTAACTCTATAAGTCATGGGGTATTTTTTGAATCTTTGGTGACCTGGGTCCTTGCAACTGCCTATTACCCAATGCAGTTGAATCCATTATAGCCTATGAGCAGAGAAGATGTCTCCAGATGGGTGTGAAGGTGTTAATGCCTCCCCAGAGGGGAGTTATCACAGCTGAATCATTCGCGTGAAAAGAGACACTCCCCTGCCTCAGAGGATTTGTCTCTTTGCTTGTCTCTTGTAGCCCGAGGTGACAGGTGTGCCCTGGGCAGCTGTTACAAATGATTCATTATTAACAGTCCATCAGAAATTACATAGAGTGTAGAATCTGCAGTTTGGGTTGTAAATACATAGTGATAAACTGGTTCTGATCCCTTTAACATGTCAGAGGGAAAATGTCATCCTGATGTCCTGGAACATTGAGTCTGACAGGGAGGGAAAGAAGAAATCTGCACAGTGTGCAGGATGTCTGGGGCCTGATGAGGAGGAGAAATGAGACTTACATGTGACCATCAGCCACAGACAAATAGTCATTTACCTTAATAAAAAGGTGTTAGTGATGCCAACCATATTGTCAGGGATCAGAAGTAAGGGTACTGATCACAGCTGGATGTCCAATTGTCTTAATCAGTGAAAATGATATTTCATCTTCAAACAAAATTAAGACTACCTCTCCCAAGGAAAATCCCTCATATCCAATTTAGAGTCCTGTACCACTCTAAGAGTGGCATAATTATTTTTCAGCTCTTTTTTGTAAGTGGTTGCATAGTTTTGACAGAAGTAATGAAGATATCCCCACTCTAACTAATCTATGGGAATATGCAGTGAGGTTTTGGAGTCCATCTTGTGCCAGTACTACATGTACTTATCCTGTTACAGGGTAAGTAACACATATCATACTGTCCCTATTTTTTGTAATGCTCTGGTTTAAAAGAAATGCTTTTCCAAATCTTCTTGCTGTCACCTGCCTGTAGGCTAGTGTAACCTGCTTGTAGGTATCCTCAAAATTTTAGAACCCAAGCTGGTGGAGGATGGGCTTGGAAGAATTTTATTATGGATTTGTCACTTAGAGGTTCAGTGTAAAGAACACTAGTCAAGTTTAACAAAGGAGAAACTGAAATGTACATTAACTGAAAAAACAGGATGGGCTTGGAAGAATTTTATTATGGATTTGTCACTTAGAGGTTCAGTGTAAAGAACACTAGTCAAGTTTAACAAAGGAGAAACTGAAATGTACATTAACTGAAAAAACAGGATGGGCTTGGAAGAATTTTATTATGGATTTGTCACTTAGAGGTTCAGTGTAAAGAACACTAGTCAAGTTTAACAAAGGAGAAACTGAAATGTACATTAACTGAAAAAACAGACTTACATGAACAGGTCAATATTATTAACTGAGGAAAAAAATGTTACAACGACAGAAAAATAACAAAATGTAGTACTGAAAATAATAAAGATATGAAAATAATAAAGATACTTGTGAGTTGATCCAGCACTTTAACTCCTCTGAAGTTCAGTAATTTGCCATAATTAAAATCCGATTAAAATAGAAGAGTAATAGCACTCCCTTCTTCTGTCCTGCTAGCATAATTTCTAATTAAATGTGACCAAGACTGATGAGGCTTATATAAAGTTTGTAGCTATCTGTAGGTATTAGACATGTGCAAGGAAACATACCAGATTGGGTCCTTCTCAGGGGGCCTAAATGGAAGAACATCTAGCTTGGCGGTGGTAAGTAGCAAAAGATGAAAACCTAGATGCTCCACTTTTCAAAGACAGCAGATGGGTTTTTACAAAAGCTCAGCATTAGGTAGTTAGAGACAATTTTTGGTAAGAGCTTAGTCACCAAACAGGTTAGAAAATGATGTCAAGTTTTTCTCTTGGTTTTTAAGTCTTTAAAAATCTTCTTCATTTTGAATGTTTGTAAACATTAGACATTACATGATTGAATTAGTTTTTTAAAACTTAAATTCTTTGTACTATGCTAAGAAAAGAAAGATGTTGAACTGCTTGAGAGTGTACAGAGAGAGGCAACAAGGATGGTGAAAGGACTGGAGAACAAGCCTTGTGGGGAGTGACTAAGGGAGCTGGGACTGTTCAGACTGGAGAAGAGGAGACTCAGAGGTGGCCTCATTGCTGTTTACAACTACCTGTGGGGAGGTTGCAGTCAGGTGGGTGTAAATCTCTTCTCTCAGGCTGACAGCACCAGAACAAGAAGACATGGCCTTAAGCTGTGCCAGGGGAGGTTTAGACTGGATGTTAGGAAGAGCTTTTTCACAGAGAGAGTGATCGCTCATTGAAATGGTCTGCCCAGGGAGGTGGTGGAGTTGCCATCCCTGGAGCTGTTTAAGAAAAAACTCGATGAGGAACTCAGTGGTATGGTCTAGATAATGGGAGGCTCGGATGGGTGGAGTGTGGTGCCCACAGCTCCAGGGTTGTGGGTTCGATCCCTGGACGGGTGTTTGCTTGGGAGCTGGACTAGATGATCCTTGTGGGTCCCTTCCAACTCAGAATATTCTGTGATTCTGTGAAGGGATACTTTATGAGAATAGGACATGTTTTTGGAGTTCTTTTCCCACTCAAAGTGTTATCTATAAAGCCTATGATGTGGACGGTACTTTTCTATGATTTTTAAACATTGCTGAAACACACATTTGAGTTACAAACAGTTTGCAGGTACCTGAATTCTGCATGATTGCAGGTTTGACTATGCAGAGATCAACCACACCTTTCAGTTACCAGATGGTTTTTTCCTCAAGATGCTTTAAGTGTAGTGGAAGAGAGAGTGTAGCCTCATAAAGAAACTGATGCAGGGTCTCTTTTCTTCTGTTCAGAGTAATCATTCCACTTCTCTTTCCCTTATCAGAATTCTTTCTGTCAGCATGAATGAATGCACTGAGGCATGGGAGAAATATGTTTTTATTGTATTCTTTATGAATATACAAGATTCTGACATGATATGACTTTTGAGAGACACAAAATAAATACAAAAGAAGATGATTATTTAAGCTGAAAAGACATTTGCAGGTGCTGAATAATAGTCACTTTGAGCATTGCAATATCAATGTCTGAAGATCTAAAACTCCTCTGGGCACAGGAAAGATTGGAATTTCTGTATAATAAAATTCAAATTTTACCTAGGATAACTATTGCCTAATTTTACAGGGGTCTCTGCATATGTCCAGATGCATTGTCAAGAAAAGAGGTCTAGTCGCCACTTCTACTTTCTGCTCCTTTGGCAGCATTGATGAGGACTACGGTGTAAAACAGGGTAAAAGACGCAGTCTCAACTCCTATAGCACAAATTCCTTTTAACAACCCAAGTAATATACATAATAAGCTAAAAGAAGGCTGTGACACATGCAATTACAGCGGGTGAGACCAGGGATTTCAGTAGAGGATCAGAGAGCCCCAGGGTATTGAGTACAAAGAAGTCTGTCTATTAAATGGTTCATACTTTGCTATGAAAAATTGTAATTGTCCAGACATTTTAATTTGTCTGTTCTATACTAAAACCGTGATTTTCTTTGGAGAAGCACATGATTTTCTTTCTGGCAGTAAGTGCTGATTTTGTGTGCTGGAGAAATGTTATGGAATGTATTTTCTGGGTAAGTAAAGGGGGAGAAGCTTTGTTTCTGTTTGCACATATTTCTGTCATCATTTAATTATTTTCCTGGAAATCAATAACTCATAACTGACAGCAGCAGGAATGTAGCTCTTTGGTGCTTTCCCCTCCTCTTTATCCTTCCTTTAGGGTTGCTGAATATTTGCTTGTCAATATTGGTGGTGAAATGTATTGCTCAAAAACAAAGGAGAAAGAAAAATATATCTTAAAGCAAGAAGCAGAGTAAGAAAACAATGAGAAAAAATAATGTTGCAGCATAGTGTTCCCTAGTGCAGTTAAACTCACAATCTCAGCACACATTAAAAGGAATTTCACTAAGAAAATCTCTGCAGTCACTTCTATGGCTTCATAAGATAATTTTGTTTACTATAGCAAAAAAAATAAATGGAGGAAATAGATACATTTAACTTAAGGAAAATACGCCTTGGAAAGATTGCATTCCTCAGAGGAATTGGAGAAATCCTATTTGTTACAGAAGCCTAAAACTGAAGTCGATGACCATGAAAAGAACCTTTAGGCCAAAGGCTCTGCCCAAGAATGTCTTTCAGGTTTTCCAGGACTAGATGGAACCAAACAGAACCTGAGGTATATTTGAGGAGTGTGCAGAAAAGCAGAATGATGAGCTTTACTTCCACAAAATGGTCAGAGGTTAATTCAGGGCTCGCACAAAGGATATGCATATTTTGATGGGCCAGTATTTGAATATCCCACTGATTTAATAGACTCCTTAAAATATATTAAAAAAATATTAAGTCTGCATAAAAGTACTATGTGAGTTTGGAGCTTATATCATCATGTTTATCATCATGGTTAGAGCTGATCCTAAGAAGAGATTAGAATAGCATAAGAGCTGCATCCCAGAAGACCAGTGGTAGCAGACTTAAGTAAATTTCTATAATATCTGAGTCAACTCAATACAGGTAAATATATAATTTTTTTAAAAGTTTTCCTGAAACGCTTATCCCATACCTATTTACATGACAAAGATAGCAATTATCACACTTTCACTAGATCAGGACAACTATGGATTAATTAAATTCTAATTTAATATTACTTGAATTTGAAAGTATTTCTGTCATAAAAGTATATGCAACTTCTGTCTAATATGTTGCTATTGGTCTAAGTGGGGTCTACTATACACATTCCCTTAAGCTTGTGTGGGCTTGAAGCTGTCTGAAGCAAACCTGAGTGGCCAAAAAGCATTAAAGCATCTATTATCCCTACTGGAGGGCTGGAATTCCAGGTGGTAAGAAAAGATCACAAATACTCCCTCCATCATTCTGCAGGGGTGGGGGCAGGGAGGGGGGAGAAATTAAAAAAGCAGTGAATGGCCCCAAAATGCGCAGAACTCTTACTTGGAGACAACAAAATGTACTAGGCAGGTCAAGGCACATGGGACATTTTTAGATTAAATGACTGCAAGATATCATAGTAAGGGGGAGAGAGGTGTCAACCAGTGGGAGAAAATGTGTGTTTCTTTGATTAATGCATTTATATCTGTAAACAGTAAGTCTAATTCAGAGTAGGAAAATATCTAGTAGGCTAAGCTAGTAGGGATAACTAAAGCTGGCAGGCGTTTGGGAGGTGTTTTGCTCAGAATGTTTTCCAGCTGTTGCGTGTCAGCTGAGCAGTACAGAACACTTGGAAGATATTTCAGCACTCCTGTTCTTATGTTTTTGATTTAAACTTACCATTTGCTGAACATTTGTTATACTAGTCTACTGCAAATAGGTGTTTCAAATAGCTTTACTTATTTCATTATTTGTTTTGCTGCTTATTGCTTTACTTTGATGATAGTCACTCTCCTTTGCCCCTTGACAAGTTCAAATGATTTAAACTATGTCAGGATCTGCAGTGTTTTAGAAGTGCACAGCAGTCTTAGATCACTTTTGCTCAGCAGAAGTGTCTCTCTTCCATCCTACTGAGTTTAATTAATACAAAATGAAAGAGCTTTCAACTGAACAGCAATCTAAGAACCTAAAAGACTAATAGAAAAATCCTTTAGAAATGGATAAAAAAAAAAGTTTGAAGGATCCGTGAAAGTCAATTGTATGCTGCAAAGGGATAACTAAAGATTACAGTAATACAACATATGATGTCATTTCTGTATTTGTTACATATCTAGAAAAAAATACATAATACATATCTTGAAAAAGCTAAAGCAATATTAGCTGTATTAAAGCATTCAATAATTGTCATTTATTCTCAATAGACTGGAACCAGATTAAATTTTTTTGTTCATGCTCTAGATTTCAATGAAATTTTTCAAGCTCTTTTTCCAGTGCAATAGCCTCTAAACTGTGTCTTCATATGGTTTGAACTCTAACATGGTTTTCACATAAAGAGCATTGGGCACAGNCAACCCCAGTTCCCATAGTCGCTCCCCACAGGGCTTGTCCTCCAGTCCTTTCACCATCCTTGTGAAAGCCTATAGTGTAGCCATCTATATACTGATTTTGCAGAATGGTTAAATATGGCAATCAGATTTTGAATAAAATAAAGGAGTTAAAAACATTATGAAAAATATTCATTATTGTTGCCAAAATTGGTTAAAGTTTTTAGTTTTTTAAAGGTAAAGAAACCCGTACTGACCAAATTTCAAAGGATTAAAACAAGTATTTTTTAAGGCACATGTATTAAGGCATATATGTTGTAATTCTCTTAGGCCAAATGTTATTAGTGATGTTATTTGTTATTATTCCTATTACAGCAATTCCTGAGAAACCTGTCAAAAGTGAGGTGACACTGTCAGACATTGCTCAAATGTATAGAATATGTCCTTGCCCTGAGACGTTTCACAATCTAATTTAAGTCAAGACTCAACAAATGGATGCAATCACTAAAAAAGGAAGTAGAAAGCAACAATAGGAATGCTGCTGAACAGCCGTCACACAATATTTGGATTGGCTTTCTTTCTGTAGGCAAGGTTATGTTTTTATAGGACATTAATTTATATGGTTTTACCATGATATTCAATTATGTGTTACTGCCTGTGCTGACTATAGCATACATTTCCATTGTCTCTGTGCTATCTTTAGATTTTATCTGTGATGACCTTTGAGAAGCTGCCACCCAGCAATAAAAAGAGTTGTATCTGATTTCATAAATTTAAGATAGTTGTAGGGACAACAAAGGATTTATTCAGGAAAACTGAAGTTTTGCTATACCTACACAATAGAGATTTGTAAGAAATATTAAATTGGCATGAAGTAAGTCTAAATGGAAATACATATGTGTAAGTATGGGAAGGAAAGCAGAATGATTTAAAAGAATGGCCAGATATTAAGGGATACTGTTCCCAGGACACAAGTTTCATCAGCAAAATTGAGGAACATGTTCTTGGTGTCAAAACAAAAAGCTTGCATTCTGAAATATATATGCAGTTTAGAAATAGATATGCAGTTTCACACATATGTCAAAACAGGAAAAACAGACAGTGGACAGTGATGGGCCTTAAGATTAGTGGCAGCTGAAATAAGAAAGCTGTGAAGCAAAGATCTACCCCAAAACAGCTGATGGCGCCCAAAAGAGAAGAAAGGTCTGTTCAAAAACTCTGTCATGAAAGGCTGAGAGGAGTTCCAGAGATGCAGAGGAATTGACAGCTAGTGCACATTGTTTTCTCTATTGTGCGCAAATTACCTTGGTCAGACCTTGGGGACACACACAGGCTTCTTCTTGCTAGTATGTGTACAACACAGTACAAAAACATATACAGTGTGCCCCTGCGTATTCGCGATCCGCTATTACGAGGTTCAGTATTTGCGNGGTCCAGCTCGCTCGCTTGCCGCAGCTCGTGGCGCCGGCCCCACATCCGCCCACCCTCCCAGCCTCACCACTCGCATAGCCAACCCCGTCCCCGGTCTCTGCTCCCCCCCGCCCTGATTCCAATCCCGTTCCAGTCGCTCCCGTGCCATGCCACCACTGTCCCCCGCCCTGCGCCGGTCCCGTCCTTAGTGACCACAGCGGAGCACAGCCAGACATCTGCAACAAGCCCTGCTCCCAAGACCCACCCTCCTTCCGACCTTATTAGGGGAGGGGGCGTGGCTACAGGTGTGGCATACTCGACTACGTAGTAGATTTGCTATCTTTGCGGATTTCACTACTCGCGGGAGGCTGGCCAGACCCAACAGCCCGCGAGTAATGGGGGTTCACTGTAATTGACTTACTTTAAAACCTTGGAAATATGTAAATGCATCTTTCCAATCCATAAGGTCTTGCACAAAGTTTTATTATGCTAATACCACTGCAAAGCAGATGTCAATACAGTAAGAAAAATTAAGATACTTGATATGTGCTCTGGCAGTTAAAAATTGTATAAGAATAGAAATATTTTTTTATAGAATACCTAAAAAATCCCCCCAAAATGGCTAGTTACCAAGTGGGTTTTAAAGGGAACCACTTCTAGTGAAGAAAGGTATAAGAAATTTTAATATCAAGCTTTCCACACCTTTATACTGCCTTGGGTATTACTGAACAAGTTTATTGAATTATTTTCAGTAATATGTTAGGGGGAAAAATAATTTAATATCTACTGTGAATTGCACACATATATGAAATTGTGTAGCACATGAACTGTGACAAGCAGTTTGTGCTAAAGAGATTGAAAAGCATAATACGGTCAGCCCTCTTCCACTTTGCACCCCCCAGATAGCGGCTTCACATATTCGTGGGGTGATTTTTCAGCTATTAAGGAGGCCCATTTTGCAACTGTGCCTGCGAGACTTGGCATTCATGAATATTCAGATTAGGCAGTCATGAATATTCAAATCAACCCCCATGCTGTGCCGCATGGACCATGGATACACCAAGCTGCCCCCCCGCTCTACTCAAGTGGTATAGGAGACCCAAGTGCATATATTTTCTACAAAATGTAGTAACGAGAAGTTATTCTGGACATAATTGTCATGGATTAGTATTTGAGATATTTTTAATATGTACCTGTCAATGAATTCCTCTCTATTTTCTTCCAGGAGTGGCCTGGTGGGCCTGGTAGCCACACGGCGGTGGAGGGTGCCAGGTGCCGCTGTGAGTAGGGGATAACCTTGGGAAGCATCCTGAAGCTGCAGAAGGAACATGCTCCCTAGCAGCTGTAGTGAGCAGTGCTAGTAGGTGCCAGGTGCTGCTGTGGTGGGGGGATAGCCCCGAGCCATGTCTTGGGGCTGCGAGAGGTCAACCGCATGGCAGGCAGCCATCTTATAGGGGTGTTTGAATATTGCTTGCTCTGTTCCTCTTCTGCTGGTAAACAGAAGACAGATAAGATTGATGACTCGGAGATGGTTCCCATTGAACAGAGATGGAATGGTGCTGTGATGGGGTAGAGGGGCTTTTAAAAGTTGCTGCTTTTGGGGGTCCGATCTCTTTTTCCTTTGAGACTGGCTTCGACCTCCTGTTGCCCCTCACTGGAGCTGCACTCCTGCCTTTGCCAGCGAAAGACTGACGCTGGTCCCTGTGACAAGCGGCCAACTCTGGACTCTGTGCTGCTACTGAATCCTTTTGCCACTGGACCTGTCCCTGTTTAAAAGTGGCTAGCCCTGGACTCTGCACTGCTACTGAATCATTTTGTTACAGTTTTATAATTTTGGGGGTTGGGGTGTGGGTAGCTGGTGTGAATTTGGGTCCTAGGCATGTTGGGGTGTGTTTAGGGCTGTGGGGGTATGATTTGGTTTTGTTTTTATTTTTGTCCCCTGTTACTGGTATTCTGTTCATATACATACATTTTCATTTATATTAGTAATAAATCTTGTTACACCACTATCAATTTCCCTTGTACAATGTTGATACGTGACCCCTCCCACTGTCTCAAATTGAGACAATAATGAAATATTTATGTCCCTATCATAATGACGAGGAGACATAGGCTTTTGAATAGGACACAGGCCTGGTATAATAGCACCATCCCCCTAAAACATAAGACATAAAAGAAATATTCAGTCTATAGCTCCCACTTCCATGTAAATGGATTTTGGTGAAGTGGCAATTGCAGACATCATCCAAAATTCCAGAGGCCTGTGAACACTATAACAATAAATCCACTTCTTTAACGATTTCAACATGCAACATATTCTCCCTATGATCCTTCAAAGCCTCTGATAAGTTCTCTCTCTGACATACTTACCTATGGTATGACAAGTTATTTAAATTTTTAAAGCAATCTTTTTGATCTAGTGTAATTTGTAATGATGTTGGTGAACCCTAAATTAACTTCTTTCAAACATGTGCCTGACACAAAGTAACCTGAAAATCTACCTTCAAATCCTTTCCTTTCATCTGATATTTGTTAATCAAACCTTAAATTAAGCTTTTATTCAAGTCTAATATATTAACATTAAAAACTTCATAAGAAATTAAAAAAACCTCAGCTACACTATAGGAACATGCTAAAGAATTTAGCAAGAATATATTAGGCATGACATTAATATGCAGATTCAATTTCAGTCCTTTTTAATCACAGTGGAATATTGATTCTAGAAATAAAGATAAAAGGTGAATGAGGTGATTTAAATATGTCCCTTAATTAAAAAAAACCAACAAAAACAAAAGACAACAAGTAAAATATAAAATATTCTATATATTTAATGAGGAAGAATGTTATATTTTATAAATAAGTTAATTGTTATTAACTTCCCACTCATATAATGGTATGCACTGAATCAAAAACACAATGTAAAACAAAACTGTAACAGCACCTGGGTAAGAGCATGCTGGGTTTTCAGTCTGACAAAGCTTCAATGAAATGTTTTAACTACAGAAGGGCTGTCTCTGAGTGTTACTCTTTTTTTCCAGCTACACACAGAATGTTTCATTCCAGAGATCTGAAAAAAATTTCTAACAGAAACAAATCTGTAACTTATTTTCAATTCCTACTTTCAAAGATTTCATGTGTGCCTACCAAGCCCTGTATGCTTGCCACACCTGGAACTACTTCAACATATCCTCAAACCTATAAAAAATTCTTTCAGATGATATCTTCTTTTAAAAAACTGCTGTGGGGAATAAGGAAATGTGAAGACAAGAGAGTGAACTGAGAAGAAAAAAAAATTACTAAAATCCCACAAAATGTCACATGTTCATAAAAATTAAGCTTTTAATCTCCTTAGTAAGTGACAACTGGAGGTCCTTGGAATTGAACTCTTCTCTGAAGGCTTCCACAATAAAATGCATCTCACAGGGTGGAGTCCATCTGCAGTTTGGTGGCCACTAGATGTGTCCCAGACACACAAATCCAGAGCACTGATTGCTTCCTCACAGCTCACAACAGCACTATGTCTCTGTACACTGCTTAGTACTGTGACCCAGTGAGGGACACCTGTGACCCTTCTTTTTGATATCATGTCTTATTGGGATCAGATGCATTCCTTAGAGAATGAGAAGTGACAACTTTGAATGAGTCAATATAGTTCAGAGCCATTGTGAAGACTCTAAAATACTGTCAGCCTGTTGGCAAGTGACAATTTTATTAAAATATTTTTAAAAGCCTAGTCTGTGGGTTTGCTTCTCCCCTTCTAAAGCTCTAAGACTACTGGTGAGAACTGGCTGAAAAAGAGAAGATTCAGAAACCAAGAGGAGACCAGGATTTCAGTCTACCTGGGTAAGACAACTGCATCTGGACTGCATACATGCAAGAGGAAATGGGCTACGTGTCTGTCAAGAGCAATAACAGGGGGTCTGCAAGTCCTCCAGATTTAGTTCTTGGGAAATTAGTGTCCCATTTAGTCATAGAAAATTGAGTGAAGGAAATCCCTTAGATGTACTGAAGTCCTAATCTGAACTGCAAGCCAGCTGTTCAGTGCGCTGCCCACAGCTACTTTCAGTCCAGGTTTTTGTTGTACCAGGTCTTCCTGAGCCAACTAAATTTGACACTTTGCACACTCTCTAATTAAAATGCAAATGAAAGGATGAATTATGCACAAAAACAGATTATGCAGGTTAATTAAGAGAAAAACATACCTAGACACCAAGTTCACTATTGAGTGGATTTTAAACATAACTTGCTGATATAGCTGAATGTCTGGACACAGTATGGTGTTTCAGTGGAAAGGTCCTTTGTCTATAGCGAATGGTGTGAGATCGCCAGAGGATTGCTTCTGTATTTGTTCCTCTGATTTGAAATAAATTCGTGAAGATGTATGTTTTACTCCTGCCTTTATAATTATGTCTTGTTCTTCTAACACATAATACTATGCCTCAGACTAGCTGTCTACAAATTTGTCGCTCAATAATACATTATAGTAACTGCATTCCTTCTCGTTTTGATGTATCCATCCCATCTGCAGTTTTCAATACTAGCAATCAGAGCTGAGTTATTTGACACTTGAGAGGTTGATCTGCTCCTCAGAGCATCCTTTTCCACAGAGAAAAAAAATGGCCAAAAAGAAAGCAAGTAAAATAGAATTATTTTACCTTTACTTATATACAGTGGCGGGGGAGGGGGGAGATAATTTAATAGTTTTTGTGTTCAAAACTTGCAGAGTAATCAGACAAAAACAAAATCAATGTGAAATACAGTTTGTTGGTCCTTTTCCGAGGTACTCTTTCCCTGTCTTTGAAACAATCCAACACTGTGTCATGTTTGATGTTTAAATGAACATTTGGATTACAGGTTCACATGTTCACAGATTATTCTGAGTTGGAAGGGACCTATAGGATCATCTAGTCCAACTCCCAAGTGACACCCACACAGAGATGGCACCCACAACAATGGAGCCATGGACACCATGCTCTGTCGATCCGAGCCTCCCATTATCTAGACCATGTCACTGAGTTCATCATCCAGTCTTTTCATAAACACTTCCAGGGATGGTGACTCCATCACCTCCCTGGGCAGACCATTCCACTGTGAGATCACCCTCTCTGTGAAAAACCTCTTCCTAATAACCAGTCTAAACTGGCTCACCATAAGACCATGTCCTCTTGTTCTGGT
>WEKX01000113.1:0-39592 GCA_013390025.1 Pitta sordida | reverse complement strand
AAGCCCAAGATAGCCACTTGTCGGTGAATCGTCGCAGCACTGTGCCGTGCCGTCCCACGCTGCCGAGGGGGCTAACAGCTATAACATTTATATCTTGTCCCTTGAAGGACAAGACTCATCCAGTCTACCCTTAAACACCTCCAGGGAGGGTGATTCAACAACCTCTGTGGGCAATGCATTCCAATGCTAGATCACTCAGTGAAAAACTTTTTCCTAATGTGAAGTCTAAACCTCCCTTGTTGGAGCTTAAGACCATGACCTCTCATTCTATCTCCAATGGCCAGAGAGAAAAGACTGACCCCCTGCCTGTCTACAACCCCCTTTTAGGTAGTTATAGACAGCGATAAGGCTACCCCTGAGCCTCCTCTTTTCCAGACTAAACAGACTCCCTAAGCCGCTCCTCATAGGAATTATCTTCCAGCCCCTTAATCATCCTTGTTGCTCTTCTCTGAACTCGTTCCAGCACCTCAACATCTTTCTTACATTGAGGGGCCCAGAACTGGACACCATACTCAGGATACAGCCTAACCAGTGCCAAGTACAGGGG
Source organism: Pitta sordida (assembly GCA_013390025.1). NCBI lineage: Eukaryota > Metazoa > Chordata > Aves > Passeriformes > Pittidae > Pitta > Pitta sordida. Next base: position 39,045 of record WEKX01000113.1, on the reverse strand, counting down.
AAGGATAACTTCCTTTGCCCTGCTGGCCACCCCATTCTTGATGCAGGCCAGGATGCCACTGGCCCTCTTAGCTGCCTGGGCACTCTGCTGGCTCATGTTGAGTTTGCTGTCCACTAATACCCCCAAGTCCCTTTCCACCTGCTTACTCTCTAAGCACTTCATCCCCAGCCTATAGCTCCGCTTGGGGATGCTATAACAAAAGTGCACAATCCGACATTTAGACTTGTTAAAACTCATCCTATTGGAATCTGCCCATCTTTCAAATCTGTCCAAACCCCTCTGCAGGGCCCTCCTACCCTCTAACAGATCAACACATGCTCCAAGTTTGGTGTCATCTGCAAATTTACTCATGATGTACTCAATCCCATCCTTAATATCATCAATAAAGATATTAAACAGGACCGGACCCAAGACCACCCCCTGGGGGACACGACTAGTAAATGACTGCCAACTGGATGTGGCGCTGTTAACTACCTCTCTCTGGGTTCGACCATCCAACCAGTTCCTGACCCAGCACAGAATATTCCTATCTACAGCCCTTGCTGCCATCTTCCCCAGGAAGATATCATGGGAGACTGTCAAATGCTTTACTGAAATCCAGATACACTACATCCACAGCCTTCCTCTCATCCACCAGGCAAATTACTTGGTCATAAAAGGAGATCAAGTTGGTCAAGCAAGACCTATCCCTCCTAAATCCGTGCTGATTGGGCTTAATCTCTTGGTCATCCTGCAGGTGTTGCATGATAGCGCTCAGCGCTATCTGTTACATAACTTTACCTGGAACTGAGGTGAGGCTAACAGGTCTGTAGTTTCCTGGATCATCCTTCTGTCCCTTCTTATGTATAGGGGTCACATTTGCCAACTACCAGGGACCTCACCCGTGCTCCAAGACTTCTGATAAATGATGGAGAGCAGCTTAGCAAGCTCATCTGCCAATTCGCTCAACATGCTGGGGTAATTCCCATTCGGTCCCATGGACCTATGGGGATCCAAATGGAGAAGCAAGTCTCTAACAACTGCCTCCTGAAATTCAGGGGGACTGCACTGCACCCTGGCCCCATCTACCATCTCAGGTAACCAATCATCAGGAAGGTAATCTACCCTACTGTTAAAGACAGAAGCAAAGGAGACATTAAGTATCTCTGCCTTGTCCTCATTCCTAGTTACCAAATTTCCTCTATATCCAGTAGGGAGTGGAGATGGCTTCTACCCCTCTTTTTGCCATTGATATACTTGTAAAAGCTCTTCTTATTGTCCCTCACAAAAGTGGCCAGCTTAAGTTCAAGCTGGGCTTTTGTCTCTCTAAATTTCCTCCTACACAACCTAACAATGTTGCGGAACACAACCTGATTGACCTCACCTTTCTTCCAAAGGTGGTAGGCCATCCTCTTCTCTCTCAGTTCTTTCAGAATTTCCTTACTCATCCAGGCCGGTCTTCTTCCCCTATGGCTGGATTTACAGCACATAGGAACAGCCTGTTTCTGAGCTTTCAAAAGTTCATTCTTGAAGCATACCCAGCTATCCTGGGCCCCCTTGTTATTAAGGGCTGTCTCCCAAGGAACTTTCCTAATAAGTTCCTTGAATAAACCAAAATCTCCCTGATGGAAATCCAGCTTGGATGTTTTGCTGGCCGCCCTCCTTATTTCACTGTTTATTGAAAACTTAATCATTTCATGATCACTACCTCCCAGACAACCTCCGATGACCATTTCCCCCACCAGACCATCCTTATTAGTGAACATCAGATAAGATCAGATCCCTAGTAGGCTCACTTGTGGCAAGAAACAGTCCTCTGTACACACTATGAACCTTCTGAACTGCCTCCTCTCTGCTGTGCCAAAGTCCCAGCAAATATCTGGGAGATCGAAGTCGCCTACAAGAATCAGAGAGGGTGATCTTGAGATGTACTCCAGTTGTTTGTAAAACATATGATCAATATCGTCATCCTGATTGGGTAGTCTGTATCATACTCCAATCACAATGTTGATATTGCTGGTTAACCCTGTGATCCGAACCCATAGAGTCTCCACCCTGTAATCCCTGATCTCAAGTTTCAAGACTTCCAGGGCTTCTCTAACATACACGGTTACACCCCCCTTTCCCCTGCTCCCTCCACCCCCCTTCTACCTTTCCTATCTCTCCTGAATAATGCATATCCATCCAATATAACATTCCAGTCATATGATTCATCCTACCATATTTCTACGATGGCAATTATGTCATATCTTTCCTGGTATACCAAAGCTTCTAGCTCTCTCTTCTTATTACCCGTACTACATGCGTTAAAGTATACTCAGTTGAGTTGATACATTCTTCTTTAGAGTGGGTTCACCACTCACTATATCCCCCTGAGAGGCTTTGCATCCTACCCCTTCCCCCTTCAAATCTAGTTTAAACCCCTCTTAATGAGGTCTGACAACTTGCGGGCTAATTTTACAGTTTTTAGACAGATGTATCCCACCTGAGTCTAACAACCTATGATCAGTAAAGATTGCTCCATGATTAAAGAATCTGAAGCTCTTCCATAGACACCAGCCCCTAAGCCACCTATTAATAGAAAGGATTCTCCTATATATGTCACTGTTCATCCCTGCTGTTACAGATATTGAACAGAAAACTACCTGGATATCTACTCCATCAATAAGTTCACCTAGTTCCCTAATTCCTCTCCCAGTAGCCCNTGTCCTTGCTAATTGGTCAGCAACCTGACCAATCTTCCCCCCTACCCCAGACGGAGAACTCCTTCAAATTTCAGACAATAAAAATAAGTCCTTTACAGAATTGAAAAATATGTTTAAAATAAATGAAGAGATGGAAAGGAGTTTATTTGAAGTTTAGATGCCAGTCACAGATTTATTCTAATCCATTACTTTTTTCAGTTTATAGAATTCATCTCATTTACTTTCTCAAACTCCAACATTTGCTTAAGATTAAAATGTCAAATTCTTCCCTGATTTTCACACAAGTCTTATTTTGGTGAGCTTGTAAAGACACGAATGTCGAGACAAAACTTTATTCAATATATTTGGCTACATAACATAACATAATATATAGTTATTTGCCATACTACTGTGAACGTCTATGTTCTTCCAAATAAAACACATACCATATTTTCAATAACTTTTGTGCTAAGTCTTTTAAAGAGTGCAATTTCTTAAGGCATTTATGATTGTTTTTTTAAAAGCAACATTCCTGCAAATGTCAGTGGCTGTTAACATCTGAATCAAACTGTTCCCAGTTCATGTGACTGGAAATGGTGCCCAGAGCAAAAAAGCCAGACATTCTGACTCTCATATAAGTGTAGTCTACAAGGAAATGTTTCTACAGAACAGAAGTAGAAGTTGCTGAGTCCACATCAGAATACATTTTGGCAGGAAACAAGGTAAGGCTGCTTTATGATAATTTTATTATTATTATTATTACTTTAATTAAAGGTATGTTTGGGACATTAATGGTCTAAGAGGTGAGGAAAAACAGGATGATCTACTAAATACGGATTCTTTTTGGACATGAGACTAAGTGGCTCACGTGTTGGTGGCAGTATCCGAAACATTTCTGGGATTGTATTGGAATTATCTCAAAGGATAGAAGGGTGAATTTTGGGTTTTAGCTTATAGCCACCCCAGGGAGCAGTTCTGAACGGCCTTAGGCTCTTAAGAGGTTTTTCCACCTTCTAAGTAGAAGGAATACCATGCTGTAAACAGCTGTGCATAAAGGGTAAAGAGTGTTTTTAGCAAAGAAGGCTGAAAAGAGTGAATTGAAGTCTACACATCTGTGAATGAGACTTAGTTGGAGTGTCACATGGGTGGTATCAAAGACAGAAAAGTGTGTTAGAGATGGCTGGACTACAAGCAGCTGCAGATATACATTTGCATTTGCTTCCAAAGGTGTTAATGTAGCTAAATATATTTAAGACATAGCACTTGACATATGCACATGCTTTCAGAGAAATTGGAAGGTCTCAAAGCATAGCAGAATATGAATTCCTAACTCCCTAGGAAGATCTCAGTCCAAAAGAGAAAAGTTTTTGTTTTTGTAAAAAAAGGTGATCATCATTATATGCTCAGATGAGTTTTCTGAATTTTATCTGTCACTTAGAAATATGTCTTTTTTGGGACTAAGCACTGGGTAGCCTACAGCAGTTAGGGTATGCACTATGTTAAGATACTACCTACTGAAAGAAAAAAAAAAAGGAACAATAATTCTCCCCAGTCTCCAACTACCTTCTCGTATTGCAACTCAGTACTATTTGCATGCTCCTGTCAACATGGAAGAAATGTCTGTAGTTGCATAAACTCCTTCTCCTCTGAGGCAGCTCAAAGCCCTAATGCTATGGGAAGTAGGACAGGATCAGGATAGAGGAGCAGCTGTTCCATACCTCCAGTACAGTCACAGTAGGTTTGCTACTTCAACAGTGCAATACTTTTGTGCCTTTGTAACTACAGGCCAGGGTCTGCAGACTGCCCACATAACACTAGACTAAGTTATATTCATGGGACCTGATCTGCATTGGCGCATGGATGGATCGAGCTCTTTTCCATTTCTTTGATCACAAAAGTTCTTTCCTGCTTGCCTTTGAGAGGGGGCATGGTAGCGATAAACTAAGAAAAAAAAGTGTCAATGAATTTGACAAAGATTTGTATCATGTTTCCAATACTATATGCTGTAGTGTTAAACCATTTGTACTCGTCCTATCTCTGCTGGATGTGGATTTTGATTTGAAGACAAATTCTCAAAGAAAAACCTGGTGAGTGTGTTAAATAAATAAATAGCAGATAATGGTGCGTTACAGCAGCTCATGTTCAGTCTTCCAAGATCTGCGACTGTTCTCCCTAAGCTGGATTCTTATAATTTTCTTATTGTTTTTAATTGATATAGATATGATTTGTCTAGAGATGGGGAGGAGGAAAGGGGGAAGGGAGGGGAGGAATATTCTTACCAAAGGCAGAAAGCTTTACCCCTGAATGTTTAAAAATAACCAATTAAGTATGTGGCTTAGTACATTAGACCTGTTATCACAGAATCACAGAATATTCTGAGTTGGAAGGGACCCACAAGGATCATTGAGTCCAACTCTTAAAGGGCACCACTGCCTTCCTGGCAGTGAATCGAACCCTGGTCTCCTGGGTGAGAGGTGGGAACACTCACCACTATACATACTAAAGTGGATTTTATCTGTTTTGAGACAGTAAATGAGGTAACAATGTAAACACAGTTTCTGTGGACATTTCTTCTAACAGAAAAAACAATCTGAAATGTGTGCATAAACTCTTGTAATAAATCATACAACATAGTCGAAGTTATATCTGTGTGCCTGTAGAAACCAATTACACTCAAGAATGCAGAAGAATTCAGAAGTATCTTGTATTTGAGGTTTTATTAGGAAATTGTTTTAACAGAAAAAAGTGAGGTTTAAAGGTTGAATACTTTCATGTAGTCTTTAGACAAATAGTTCTATAAAATAAAAATTGAGATGTGCCAGGTAAAATACATTTAAATAGTGATAACTTATTTCAGATAGCTCTGAAATAGTCTTGTAATCAATTTCAGTTACTGAAATTCTTGGTGTCTACAAAATGTCTGCAAGATATCTCAATCTTAAGCATGAGATGACAACTGAAAAATACACCAAAACCCAGCAGTTTTCAAAGTTCATCACACACAATGATTTTTATGAATTTCGTACATACGCAACCTTGACCTGGATCACACTTCCTTTTTAATTTTATTTTCATTCATTTTGCAGCATAAGAACAGAATTCTCGGTACCACCTGAAGCTAACAAATGTTTGTGTTCAAAATTTTAATTCTTACTTATGCTAAATTCCTTATGACGTCTTTAAATATGAACATAAGAAAACTGAATTTCTTTCCAATACTTTAATCTTCACATTCTCGCCTGGAGGCTTCTCTGCTTCATGCAACAGCCTGGGACCTCAGTATCTTTTCCCTCAGAACTTTGACATTCTTCAATGTTCTACTGACTGATGTAAGATACTTATCTGACCTGACTAAAACAAGGTGTGTTTTCTAATACAAATTGCATATTTTTGCCTCATATGCCTCAGGTAAAATAAAAATAATCTAAAAAAAGAAATCAAAACGACCACTAACAGAAACAACCAAGCAAATGCCCCAAAATCCCAACTCTTGACTTCTGCTATGCTTACAGGGTACTTAGTGCACACTAAAACCTTGATCTAGATTAGAGCGTAATGTCAATATTGATTCTGTCATAAGAGTTTCCTTCTCCTTTGAAGACTCATATTTGGCTACAGTATCTTGCCACGAAAGCAGCAATGGTAACAGTAAAGGTTGAATATAAAGCCTAGTACATCAACATGAATAATTTGATGTTCCCTCAATTAGGCAGGAAATTCCATATCTATGAGGCAGCAAAGGTCTTCTTTGTTTTTTCAGAGCTTGAAAATTCATGTATTTGAATTAAATGGAAACATGAGGCTAATGTCTATGCCCACAGCTGAGCCACGCAGAAAACAGGGATTTCAAGGGAGTGTTCCATTATGATGTATTACAGAAAAGATGGATCTTCCACCTGTGTTCAGTTTTCCTTTTCCAGTTCTTCCTTTACTTTCCTTCACTTCTTTATGCAACTACATTCAGATCAAGCATTTCATGTCATATTCATCCCATGTCAGTGACACATATGCTCTGTACTGTTCTGAGCCTTTCTGTAGCTTATTGCCCTTTGATTTGAAAGTGCTGACAGATTTATCACTCTTTCTTTTCTCTCTTCATATATACTTCCATGGTGCTATACACATGAAATGACCACTTAATTTTACAAAGCCAGGATGTCTTCCCTTTCCACATCAAGAATCTGTGTCTAGTCAATATCTTCTGGAAGCCTACTGACATCAAATACCTCTTCACTGCTCCGTGACACAAAAGTAAAAGTACTGAAAGGCAGTGAGAAGAGAATAAATGTAATTGAGTTAATGAGGTTATCCATGTGAGCCTACTTAGACTGTCAGCTTTCTGAAGAAGGAATGTTGCACTTGTAGCATTTTGCTTAATGTTTGGTATAACTGGTTTGCTTACACTCAGAGTGTTTCCTGCAACATTGTCTGTATAGACCTAGACTAGAAGCTTGATGTTGAACAACATGGGGTTTTTTAAGGTAATGCAGTAATCCCTCAAATTTCACAGGGGTCCAGGAAAGTCCAGCAACAGCAGAATTCCGTGAAGAAGCGGTTTGTACATATGCAAATGAGCACAGCTCACCGCTCTGCCCACCGTCCCACCCCTTCAGCCACAGAAAGTGCAGGGTTGCCTTTGCAGCCATGCTTCACACCATGTGCTGGGCCAGGATGGGCAGCTGGGACACTTTCCCAGCCCCACACAGCTCTGCTGAACCAAGGGGCAGCTGGGACACATCACCTGCTCGACGCTGTTCTGCCAAGGCAGGAGAGCGGAGCCATGACATTTTCCCCAACCCATTCTGCTCTGCCAAGGTGCTGGCCCCCAGATGAGTGGCACCTGCTGGTGCCCTGCCCCTAGCATGGTAGAGGCATTCACTGCACATGTGTGGCTGTCCAGAGCTCATGTGACACAGAACAAAAACGTGAACAGCTGGGGAAGACAAAGACACCTTCGCGGGAAAAAAAAACTGTGAAGAATTGATGCTGCAAAATTTGAGCCATGAAGTAATGAGGGTTTACTGTATATCTTGAAATCTTTCAGTTATCTGTGGATATAGGGAAGATTGCTGGCAAATAAACAAAGAAGGAGGTGCCATTTTGGAGCTAGGAGCAAGTGACTCATCACATAAAGAACATTCTTAGTCTGTGAATGACCTTGGATAAATCATGGAACAAGATGAGACATCACAGGACAAATTTTTTATACAGCAATGATGGAGACTAAGTGTCATGGGGAACATAAAGGAATTTGCTCAGGGCTAAAAAAAAATCCATAAAACAGTTGATATTAGATGGTCAGATAAAGATGTTGAAGCTGAGGAAGAAGGCATAGAAGTATGAAAGACTGAGTGTTATATTGAGCAAAAGAGTGATCTGGTAAATCTTTAACTTTCCATTGCTCATGGAACGAACATTTGATTCCCTAACTGGATCACACTAATTACCCTGTATATTTAGCCCTACGAATGCTGTAGCTCACTGGTGGCCTCTACGCATGACATAATACTTTTGATACAAAACCATCATCATCCTAATTTCATGACCTTTATCTTGGCATCTGGGTTACTCATTTGGACCATGTTTCCTTTGTCTTACTGTAGTTAAATAGTTTGCAGGCTGTTCATTTGCACCATACTTGCTTTATTGACAATCAGCACCAGAATTCAGCTTATTATGATGACAATTCAGATGACAAAGGGAAAGCCATTTTAACTAAAAAAACCAGTAGGAATTCAGTGTGCTAATTAGGCTTTGGGTTCCTCATGCTAAGGCCTAGCCAAGGGCATATATTGTAAGTAATGAATTGAGCTCTCCTTACATAGTTGCACCTGTCCTAGTACAGGTAAGCCTTACCACAGCTAGTTCAGCCTAGTCAGCAAGCCAGGACTGCTTGGATGTTAATAAGTACTGTATACAGCTGGATTTTTAACCCAGCCAATATAATGTAGCAGAGTGGCTGAAAACTACTGCTGACCCTCAGGCTAGCAGCTGTACTATGCTGAAGACTTTACAGAATAGGCAAATAACAAAAAAAAATTGAATACAGATCAAATTAATTGCACCAATAACAAAATCCAATTCTGCAGTACTTTAAGAGGTATTCATAATGCTGCTTCGTTTGCATCCTTTGTATGGAAACTTAGTGGAAAGAACTAATATTCCACAGAAATTTTTCTGTTCATGAAATTAAACTCAGGTACACTAAGTATATATAGATAGCCTTTTTACTACATGAGAAGCCCAGAAAGAATAGATTTCAAGGCCTTGAATCAGATTTCATAAATACTTCTCACTTTTCTGGTATTGCTGCTCCTATTATTAAAATATATAGAGCCTTAAACCAAAAGTTGGAACATCTAAAGCTGCACATGTACAGATAGGGCACGGGTTTTACTGAAGAGGGCTCACAACTCAACCAACAATATCTTAAACTGGAGACTACTATTCCCTGTGCAGCAGCATATACTATACTAGAAACTGCAGCTATCTGTAATATTTCCTGCAATAATTTCCTCTGATCTCTGCTTAAGCCATGAACTTGAATTGTTACAATTGCTGTAGCAATTTCAGTTTGAGTGGATCTAAAGATAGATGTGGAGATAAATAAAGGCAGAAATGTGAAGACAGCACTTATCAACCCATGTATAGATGACTCTTGCTAATCATCATGTGACAACAGCAAATATCACAGTAAGAGGAAGTAAAAGCATGAGACTAATATTATATGTGATAGATACTAAAGCTTTTCTTTGGTTACCTCAGACCTCCTCTCCTTTCTGGCTTTGCATTTTTCTCTGCTGGGCGGATGTGAACAGCAGGTATTGCACAACCTCTCTATCACATGTAACACCACACAACACTCTGCATGGAGTGCTCTTTATACATAATTTTATTTAACTTTAGTTAACTTTATTGTCTAGCGTTACAAAGACCTTCATCCTGTGAACTCTTAACCAAAGAGGAGTATTCACTTTTGCTCCTTAGTACTTGGTTAATTTTCTATACTGAAGTAAACCAAAGGCTAGCAAGAGAAGGTCTCTCTCTTGCTGGGATGGATTTATTTAATTCCAAATCTGATTATGGAAATACTTTTTAAAAATTATTTCTAGTTGCTAAAAGTATTTGAAACAGTACAACAAATTTGTAAAAAATCAAGATTGTCATATTTTATAAACTTGCTAGGGTGTTTTACAGAGGGGGCTTGCCCCAGGATTGTTATCTCTACGGTAAACATACTTTTGTCAATTGATAGATGGTTGCTTGGTCCTTCAAAAAGAACTGAAAGCTGATTATTTGACCCAAATTATACACATCCACTTGTATGTATGCAACAGAACAGTAATTGATTCCTTAAATAAGAGGGTAAAAATTAATATTTCTTTTATCTTCACATATTTTAAAAACAATCAATGTAACTGGTTAAGATTTTTTAAAACTTCTAAAAGAATCCTCAAATTTGATTTTTTGTCAACTTTTTCTTCAGAGTAGTAGATACTTTTTCCAGTAGAAAATATAAAATTACAGCTTTAAGTTCTTAAATTAATCCTTTGTCTCCTACATAAAAGGACTAGGCTCAAAAATCTGCCATTGTTTCATGATGTTTTGGCCTCTCTGCGGGCAAAAAGGTTCACTGATATGATCAAAGTCTACATTTTTCGAACCCATCATTAAGTTCTCTGAGACTTGTCCAAGAAAACCGACAAGACAATATGTAATTTTCCACTTGATTTAACAGAATATGTTCTTTTTTAGGGAATGAAAATGAGGAGGCCCAGTTTCCTACAGTTTTGTATTCTTTGTTCCTTTCTCTTTCCTCCGGCACAATCAATCTTGTCCATTCAGATTTTTTTCCTATGAAATGCTTGCTTGAGTTGGATAGTCCCAAACTATGTTAATCCTGTTTGATCGACTGACACAGTTTTCCTCTCCTCTGCCCAAATGTAGTGAATTTTGCAGGAGTTTAATGATTTCCATCTTAAAACTTTGGTTGATATTTCCTACTGTGTTCAAAAGCTATTATGAGATCTGAAAAAATAAACGCATTGCTTAAATTTAATTTCCTTGGAAAATAAGATGTATAAATTGGGCTCTAATTTTTTGGCCATACTTTACAATGGTTTAAATCACAGAAACTCTTTTATCTGTGATTTGATCGTCTGTTCAGCAGATATTTTACTAATTATTTTTTCAGGATGTTGCCTGCACTTTGTTAATTGAATTTGCTTAGCACATATTAGCAAACAATCACTGGTGACCTGCATTCGAAATACAATTTGTCTGAAATGGACTTCATGCAAGGAAAAGTAGAAGCTGTGGCACAAGATACCTCACTTTTCAGTCCGCAATATGGAATAAACCAGACTTTCACACTTCCTTATTGCTTCCGTTTGGATATAGTACCACAAAATACAGGAGTCTGTGGCTATACTTTTTGTGAAGGCCTGTATTTTTGGAGTCTGACCCTGAGCAGCAATGCATACATCTCCAGAATGCTGGCAGGGGTTTTAATGCAGTTCTTCAGCCAACTTGTCACATATAAGTAACTGTGGAAAGTTCTGTATAGCTTTCATGACGAAAAATATATTTTTTACAATGAAGAAGCAGTAAGAATATGGAAATGTTAGGGAAAAACAATAAAAGGACTTACTGGAATGTGTATGGGGTTTGCTATGTCAAGTTGATCATATTTTTAAACAAAAAACGTTCTGTTTCACAATGCATAAATTTATTATTGTAATTAGGTGAAAAAATCTGAAGGCTAAATGTTTCACAGAGACTGGCTTCTAACAAGTGGGCATTCCACAGCATGTAGTTGGCAAACATTGCATTGCTGGAGACCTTGCTTCTTCACATACAGTAACTTCAAAAATGAATTCTCACTAGCTAGAAATTATGAGAAAGAAAGTTCAGCACTATGCAATAGACATAGTCAAAATCTTAGTCACGATTTTTACATGCACCTAATAAGAGTTCCTAAGCAAGTCAAATCTTACCTAGAATCATTGGTTCATAAGTTCAAGCTCCCTATAAAGCAAATTTTTCTATAGGTAAACTAGGTTTCTCAGTAGCTGAAAAACCTCCACTGAATATAAATACAGTGTATGAAGCATGATTTCATCCTGCTTAAACAAATGATAAAAGAAAAAGCAGAATCTCATATTCACTAGAAACTAAAGAAAGCAAGGGCAGGACCAGCTTTAATCGTGGCCTCTGTGGTCTCTTAATTCACTTTATATTTTCTGATCTTCAGACTTGACCCTTGCCACTCCTACCTAGAACCTGTCAAGTCACAAAAGACAATTCTCCCTATAAGTGAAAGAGATAGTGTGAGAGGAGGAAATAATTTTCTACTGCTTGAACCATGATTTGCACAATGTAAGGGAATATTTAATGATAGCTGANAGGCGCTCCCCATAGGGCTTGTCCTCCAGTCCTTTCACCATCCTGGACGCCCTTCTCTGGACCCTCTCAAGCAATTTCCTGCGTGCTCAGAGTGACAGCTAGGGGTGGTTTCCTGTTTCCATAGGATAGAAAGAACAGGGACCTGATTCCAGCACTGGACTGAATGAGAATGAGTATAAAAATTCAAACTTTAGTAACATAGATATTGTAAATATCTTGGTCTGCTTAAACAAGCCTTTCTTCATACCATCTGCATTACTAGTATATCCCAAACAGTAATGTGAGTGCAGAGTACTTTAAAACCCTCCTGTTACTGTATTTGTCTTTATCTCCAAACAAAACCCATACCCATTGAGCCACTAATTAAAATTTATTTCTGCAGGATGTGTATGGCAGAGATGAGGATAACCTGTGTTGTCCCTATTCTCCCTCTCCAAGCAGGAGCTGTGTCTCCTCAGCGAATGATGGGGGGGCGGCTAGAGAAGCCACGGTGCTGGGGGACCAGAGCCCAACTACCAGGAGGCTGCCATGGCATCTGTAGTACAGTGTACCTGTAGTACAATGCTGAGGTTCTCACACTTCTGTCACCTTGCCACCTAAGCCTTAGCCCACATCTGTGTGGAGCCTGCATTCTTGGATAATGAGAACCAGCCCCCTCCAGTGGGCCTCTACCCTGGGCTGCCATGATGTGGTTTAACCCCAGGAGAGTACCTGCCTTGGGCTGCAGCAGCCTCATCGCCCCCCATCACTGAGTCTCCCCAGCAGGGAAGTGGGAAGGCACAGTGCCCATATATACACGTGCGTATCTCAATCAGCCACTTTGGTTTCCTGAGAGAGCTGGCCATGAGTACACATACAGAGCCTGTCCCTCAATCACTGTGCAGGGTGGAATGGGAGATACATGCAGGACAGATGGCACAGCTCATTCTGGGGATGCATTTGCTTTGCCTACTGCATCTTTGTTGGACAGTGGTGACAGTGCTTCTGTGCTGGCAGCTAAAGCATTACTTCTGGAGTGCTGCTTTGGACCCTTCATGTCCTGCCAGTACTCCTGTGGTTTAAACCCTTCCCTGGGGTCATGTGAGTGAAACTTAACCCTGCTCCAAAGGCTTGGCCTCTAGCAGACACAGCCTGTGGCAATAACAGAGTGTAATCTTCACTCTACAGGGATTTATTCAACTACTATTGAGAGCAGAGGGAAATACAGTATCACAGCAAGTAAATCATGGTAAAAACTCAGGGCAGGCTACCCTAGGCATTCCTCTTTTCCTCCAGGCAACATGTGTGTGTCTAGTCTGAACTACCAGAATGTCAACTGGTCAACCAGCCTTTTTGTAAGGAATTTGGGGAGAACACTCTCACCATGGCCCCAGCCCCAATAGGAGGTCATTACTGAGTCTTGGCAGGGCTCCAGGAGGCTGAGTCTTGCACTCAGGTGTGGGCAATCTGTGCTGTTGGCAACCCTTCCCCTCCCAGCAGGGCAGGTGGGCAGTGCTGAGGGATCTGGCCATCCTTCCAGAAAGGCTGCAGAAGATGGTAACTGTCTTGAAAATAGTCACAAGTCCTAGCAGGGTTTTGTATTTCTAAAAGGATTAATGTGGCAGTTTCTGGGAACATAAGGACAATCTATCTTGAGCTGTAAGTTTTGACTCTTTGTGTGTTGCCATTTGCAGCTCCTGAGGTTTGCAGGAGACTGAGAGGTGAGAGGAAGCTCAGGCCTAGCAATCACACTTTCAGTATTTTTGACTGACCATTAGCAAATATTGATTGAAATATTGATTAAGGCAGGTAGGCTGGCTCACTGACTAGCCTCAAAAGTTTGTTGGCAACTTATAGCAAGATAAGAATGAATTATAGTTACTGTTAAAAATTAAATATCTTTATCTAACCCTTAAACCTTTCTCTTTTACCCATTTACTGTCTGTTGTAAATCTCTTTTTTTGATATAGAATACTGAATAAATTGTTAGCTTTTAAAATGTAGCTTACACTAATGCCAGCAATGTTTTAGTTTCTTGTTTACGTGTAATAATATGTTTTTCTTTAGAAGCTAAAAGACTGCCTGAGAGTAAACAAACCCCAAAGTATTAACATTTGATTTTATATTTGCATAATGTTAACCTTTCATAGTTTCCTGCAAATACTGATTGAGTTGTACCTATTACTGCCACTATGGGATAATTTTGTTCTGCCCCCATGTTCCATTTTTGGGTTTTTTTGTTTATTTAAACTTATTTTCTGTGTACTATGTGGCATAACCAGAGCAAAATTTCTGACGTTTAAATGCATACCTCTTTTCACTTAAATATTCCCATTTGGATGATGCTCCTTCCCCATGTAGATCATGAAGGTTAGGATACCCCATTCAGAGGTACTATCTCAAAAATGGTTTGGCTTTTTTTCTTATAGTGGTTTTGCTATTAGGATTATAGCTGCAAATTGGAAAAAGAAGAACAGTTTTTAGTGTAATATATTTAAACCTGCATAATATTTATGGCTATACATTTTGTGGGGTTTTTTTAAGAACTTGCTCATCAGGATATGCTGTATGAAAACTTGATGGAAATCATGCAACTACATAATTAAAACCATTATATCTTTCTAGTTTCTAATAAAAACATGAAGATTTGTCTTTAACTTGACTCTTTCATAAACCCAGCTTTGTCAATGGCTTGGTTTCACAACATTACTTGCAGTGTAATTACTGCTGGTGAATTATCCTTATTTATAGTGTAAGTGTATAAAGTCTGCAAGGCAAGTTTATAGAGAAGGAAGGAAAGGCAGTGTTTCAGAATATCACACTAATTCTACATTTCACTTACACATTCAGTCTATAATATCTTTATATTACTCCGGCACTACGTTAATTTCTGGCAGATTTTAGTGGGAAGAGAGCTTTCAAATGTGGTTGGAAGCTACAAGTACTCCAGTTGTAATCAAGGGTTAGGTCCTTGTCAGTTCTAGTCAGTGAAAATACCCATCATGGCATTATTCTAGTACTATGGTTCCCTCAACAGTTCCTTAAGTAATTCTTGCTGTGTATCTTCTGTTGGACTGAAATTACACCAGCTTTCAAAAGTCTTTTACAAATCGACAACAAATTAGAAATTAAATAGGATGACAGAAATCAAAAGTAGGAATGGAGTAAAAAAGCAAAATCACTTAACATGCTCTTGCAGGTTTTGCTATATCTTAACAGGATATTTATGAATGTTGAGTGTTAAAAGCAGAGTGGGGTAGGGGATGGGAAATAGATGTTTGACTTAGATAAGGAAAAACTAAAAAAAGAGACCAAATCATCCCCATTTAGTATACAAAGTCATCTGATCCACATAAAACACTCAAGTTCTTGTATACAAAAGGTTTATAGTTCCTGAGTCATAGGCCCCCAGGACAGGGCTCACATCAGAGCAGTAATTGACCAAGAAGCACAATGAAAAAATTACGATAATGTGAAATAATTTAGTACCATGTATTAGTGACTGCTATTCTTTGCAAACTGAATAAACAGCAACTATTTAACATTGAAATGACCACAGCTCAGTTTTGTAAAGGTATTTAGAAACTTTTAAAAAAAATTACTGTGTGTCTGGGGTGGGGGGAGGGAGTGTGCTTGCACAGTTTTTAAAATGTAAATGATACTCCTCTTCTTTAATGTGTATTGAGGCAGAGGAAAAAAGTGAAATCTCTGCTAGGAATGAAACCAAAAGTAAGAATTAGATAAACCAATAGAATGTATTTCCCTGGAATAATGTCTTATTTTAAGCAATCCCTGATGAAAGGGAAATTACAGGTAAGGAAGGTTAAAGGTGTGAGGAACACATAAATTCTTACACACAAACAGACTCTAATAGGCCAGGCAGTTTAGAAATGATAAATTATAAATAGAAAATCTAATTACTTTTTGATTGGTGTTGAACCAAAGTATTGAACTCCAGAACTGATTCAGTTTGGCATTCTCTTGCCCTTTTGTTTCCATTCCAGTTATTTTAATTCTAAATTCTAAAAAGTGGAAGGGGATAGCTGTATGGAAGTTCAGGAAATGTATTTGTGAATTATTGATGCTTATACATAGTAGTATTCAAATGCTGCTCAAGAAAAAGATACAGTGAAGTATTCCTCTACTGCACCCTCTATATTTAATAATTGATTTAGACAGTCTCACTTGCTAACTACTTTGGAAGCTTGTGCAACAGTTTTATTCAGTTGCTGTTTCTCTTTCATTCTTGTTTCAGATGTACGTATTTTTCTTTTTTCTTTATCTTGTTTCATGCCAGATGTTCTTATCAGGGAAAACAATGGTGATATGTTTTAATATTGATGAGTTGATTCTCCTGGGAATAATAGTATTTCTACCTTCTCAGAATACAAATTGTGGAAGGCTTTTTATAGCTTAATTACCATAATGCAACTCTTTAAAACTGTGGAAAGAACTTTCTCTTTAATATGTGGAAAGAAATTTCTGTTTATTACCTGCTCTATACTTGAAAAGAAGAATGACTCTCCTTTAAAAATTATGTATCATGTTTTGGTGGCCTGTAAAAACTAAGCATATAAGTCACCAGAGGCACTGTATAATCAGTCAAAGAAGCATATGCTTAAGCACCTTCTAAACTATTCTAATCATAATATTTCTCTTTCCACGTTGGTTAGTTTATTTGTTTAAACAATTGCAGAGTAGTCACAAATTAAAGTACCTTCATTTAACTTTTTTTTTTTTTTAATGTTTTCCCCTTCAGGGATTTAACACTGAAGCCCTGAAATAATAAATGATTTGGTGAAAAGCTGACCTTGCAATGCAGGCGATAAAAACCGTGGAAAAAGAAGTTACTTTTATAAAGGAAATACTTTTCACAGAATCCTTCCTAAAGAAACAAGAGCGCAGCAGAAACCCGGAGAGCAGGCAGCTCCGGGAGCAGCAGCCATTGGAAGGAGCTGTCTGCAGCTCTCAGTGCTGTACTGAGCATGTCTCAGCGGAGCCCAGTGCAAGCAGCACATTATGCAAAAAGGCAGCTCTAGCAGATGGGAGAGAGACACAGCAAGCATTTGCTTCACTTGCATCACCACCGCTTGCAAACAAACCTGGATCGCTAGAGGAGATCTCACCGGCAGGCCAAAGGAATGAAATTCGGGAGGATGGCTTGATTACCGAAGGTGTTGCACCACGAAAAATCATGGGGAATCAAGATGGGAAGCTAAAGAAAAATGCAGGTGATGTGCAAGAAGGGGGAGAAGATGCCTCTGGGCCCAAGGATACGGACAGCACAAAGAAGGCATTGGGAGGCAGAAGGGGACTGGGGAAGCATGCAAAAGGAAGCGAATCTGGAAAGAAGAAGGGTAAGTCGGACTCCAGGCCCTCTGTGTTTTCAAATCTGAGAATCAGAAAAAATCTGACCAAGGCTAAAGATGGGAATAGCAGTTCACGGGAGGATGTTTTGGAAAGCCAGGCCTTGCAGCCTGGAGAGCTGGACAGTACTCATTCGATTGTAACCAAAACTCCAGATATAAGCATCTCTGCAGACGAAGGGGGTCTCTCAGACACAGATGTCGAACATTTTGAAATCCGAAATGAAACTGTTCCAGCTGCTGTGGAGACACAGGATGGACAAAGGACCAGCTCTGGCTCTGATACGGATATATACAGTTTCCATTCAGCTGCAGAACAAGAGGATTTGCTTTCTGATATCCAGCAAGCTATTAGACTGCAGCAGCAGCAGCAGGGGGCAATTAACATTGGCACTGAGGACCTTGTCACAAAAACAATGGGCCGACACATGGCTAATTCTCAAGCAGCTCCCTTAGATTTTGAAAGTTTTTTTTCAGTAACATCCTCTGACAAAGGGAGGAGCCCAGACACTGAGGGAGCTTTTCCAGCAGTATCAGGAATTTCGGAAAACATTCCCATCCCCTGTGCAACTGAACGTGAACTAAAAGACGCAGTAAATGGCACAAGCTCTCCTAGTAACGGCTTATTTGAAACACAAGAACGTAAGCTATTGAGTGGGGACCAGCTCATTGCTGGAGTGGATGCTGTTGCTCTTGAACTAGAAGATGGTTTGAATAGAACTGCGGTAGAAAATGGGTCTCAGACAAACAGTTCCACACAACCTTTTCCAACCTCAGTAGCAGATGCTGAGACTAAAATTGCTGAGGTTCAGGCTGTTACTTTTCAGGGCTCAGTAACAGAGGATGGTATTTCAGATGCAGGCCGCGATCATGCTGCTGAGACTCAGGAAGGAAAACACACTCTGTCAGCCAGTCAAGAGGAGATGCATAATGGCTTATCCACAGAAATGAAAAATGGCATTTTGTCTTCTGAAGGAACAGCAGAGAGTCCGATGCTTGGTTCCCGATGCTTTAAGTCCTATCTAATTAATCCCTGTTACATCAAAACCACAACTAGGCAACTGAGTTCTCCTAATCATTCACCTTCTCCCTCCCCATCCCAGAGCCCACTTTTTACAAGGAGACAAGAGTCCTTCCACAAAAAAGAAAAAGTCTCAATCAAGAAGCAGAGGTCTGCTAGTTTGGCAGGATTTTTTAGTCGTTCAGCAGACTGGACAGAAGAGGTGTCCAGTCACAAATGCGAGATACCAGAGAAGGTGAGCTCTGCAGACTTCTTGGAGCACAAGGGGTTTAGAGAGAAATTTCAAGCGGAAAGAGTGCCTTTGACTCATTCAAGAAAGTCCTCAGGGGTGCAGGCTTCTACAGAGACATTTCCCAATGTCTTTTCAGGTGAGTAACGTTTTAAGGGCTTTTTTTCCAGAAAGTGTTTTAAAATATTTTTAAAATACTTTAATTCAGTACTTTGTATGTATTATCATCTTTACGTATGCTGACAGCTTTAAAATCAAAGGTCTGACCATACAACAGTCACATTTCGTCAGTCTGGCAGTACTGCCATTAAAGGAAGTGTATAACTCTTTGAAGTTATTCTTTCTGCTATTCTTCTTTGTCTGCATTTTGTAGGGAAAGGCTGGATGCCTTAAGTTATTGATGAAAAACTGTAAGAGCTGTATTGTTGTAGGCAAACCAGCTTTCTGAATAAACAGATCTTTCAAATGTGTAGCTTTCTGTAGCCAGAATCCTGTTTGTGGTTTCTTGTGCTAGGCACTGTTCTGATGCACTGTAAATATTTGAGAGCTGCACCTGGTGTTAGACTGAGGCAGTGATGAGGATTTGCTTAGTACAAAAAGGAAAAAGACATGCAAGCACAGATGGACAGCACTCCAGGAAGGAACCAATTTCCCCTTCAGAAGGGGAAAGGGGGAAAAAAATATTTATGTATTGAGAGGCAGAATAAAAGGAAGAAGAGAAGGGAAACTGAGGGTAGTACAATTTGGTAGCTGTGAGAGGCTGTTGCTTAGGCTACATAAGGTGATTCATTCAGGTTTTTTACCTTTCCTGTTAGACAACCTGCATCTGGTTACAAGGTCATGGAACTAAAGAGTTTACAAATTAAATAGTGTGAGTAGATGGTTATATTTTCCTTCACTCTGAGGTTTTTTTTCCCCCGTCTCTTCCCTCTATTTAAAGTTTCTTTATAAAGGTAATGTATTCATAAGTAGGAAGGCCTCTGCCACAGAGGACATAGGTATACAGAGGAAACACAGGAATATATTCCATATATTTTTCACTTAAGAAAACTGTAGAACTAAGAGAATACAGAGTACATGCCTAAGAGCACCTGCTATAAAATTAAATCAGGTGTGTCTTGAGTGAAGTCAGCTCTAGATGCTTGAGCGTAGTAGTCACATATAAACCCAAGCTGTTTGTAAAAAATTAAGTGAGAATTTTTTGTGGTTTTATGAAAACTGAACAAAATAATATGATTTATGAAGTATTCACATTGTTTCCCTGATTCAGATCACAGGAATGCTTTCATTCTTTAGTAGTCTTGAACAGAATTTCAGTCTAGAAATTTAGAATTCAAGTGTTTTAACACAGGAAAAGAAAGTCTCCTCTGAAGAAGACCAGCCCCCTGTGAAGTGAGCTGAATCTTATTTTATGTGTATTTTAAATACATTTTACCTGTTTTCTTAGATTTAATTTCAGATATTCTACCTAAACTTTCTCAGTTAAGGTGTTTACCAATTTCAGATTTATACAATATAAAAATCCCACTCTTTTATTTTCCAGCCTTTGACATTTGACAGTTTATTCAAAACTGAGAGTTTTAATTGCATCATCAGTAGTTAGACTTCTTTATGGTGGTGTTATAATGGAGATAAAGTTTATGTGGCAAACTTCAAGAACATGGTATTTCTTTTTAGATACTTGTTTTCTGGAGAAGAGACTTTTTCACATTTCCTCACAAGGTTTTGATTTACTTAAAAATATTTTTGTTGGGGCTTTTTTTCCCACCAATGCTTTAGACTGCTTATGTGAATGGATCAATATACAATGCAATAGTTCTGTCTCTTGTGGAAATTACATTCACCCGCATTTGCATGTACATACCAGCTGTCTTTATAGGCAGAGGACAATTATACCTTTCAGTACATACAGAAAAACTTAACATGAGGGATCAGTGTTAGGCCCGGCACTGTTCAACAACTTTATTGGCGATATGGACGAGGGAATTGAGTCCATCATCAGCAAGTTTGCAGATGATACCAAGCTGGGGGCAAATGTTGAACTGCCAGAGGGNGGAAGTTGCAGTCAGGTGGGTGTGAATCTCTTCTCTCAGGCTGATGACACCAGAACAAGAGCACATGGCCTTAAGCTATGCCAGGGGAGGTTTAGACTGGATGTAAGGAAGAGGTTTTTCACAGAGAGAGATCACTCTCTTTGGAATGGTCTGCCCAGGGAGGTGGTGGAGTTGCCATCTCTGGAGGTTTTTAAGAGAAGCCTCAATAATGAGCTCAGTGACATGGTCTGAATGGTGGGAGGCTTGGATGGATGGAGCGTGTTGCTCATGGTTCCACGCTTGTGAGCCTGATCCCTGGGTCGGCATTCACAGTTACTCTGAGTTGGAAGGGACCCTCAGGATCATCTAATTCAACTCCTCACCAAGCTTGTCGCTTGAGAGTTGGACTTGATGAGCCTGCGGGTCCCTTCCAACTCAGAATAACCTGTGAACTGGAAATTACATAGTACAACTTTATCTCTTTCTCACCAGTCTTAGTTTTTAAAAATACATTTAGGAGCTAAAAATTATCAAGAATAATAAAATAGAGTATATAAAAAGGGGAAGTTAAACTTCACTTTAGCATTCCCATAAACTGACTGGTTTAAGAACAGAGTATCTTCTTCAAATTAAAAATTCTGCATGGCAAAAACTACAGAAATAATTTCCTTGTAAGGTGATACTACATGTAAAAAATGTTGTATTTTAAGTACATGTGTGAGATGCATTGATTTGGGGATTAACATCAGGGTTATGGAAATAATATTCTTTATAGTTGGATATTTCTAGCTTTAAAAACATAGGAAACAAAGCCAAAAGCAAATAGCTTCTTGCCTACAGCATTAATTCCCATTTTACTGTGCGATGACTGCGGTGTTGTTCTGCATTTCTAACTAGAATCAAGTAAAATATTCCATAACACTTTAGTCATCGATTTCAATGACAGCAGGTTCTGTGCAGATGACTGGCCTACTTTCGCACTGTGTTGTTGTTTGGCTCTGTGCCATCTGGTTTTCACAGTGATCCATATGAACTCTTTAAGACTGCTTTAATGTGAAATGTAGATGGAAGCCAAGGTCTGGAATAGTAGAGATTTTGCATATTTTAATTTTTCTTTATGTATGAAAACAAGTATGGTGTTTCAAAATTGATGCATTGCAAAGGAATGTGGTGTGGACTAATTTGTGGGCATTTTGTAATTGAGGCAATGAATTTATTTCTTTTCTGATGGGGACAGCTGTATTTGGATTTGCAGTGACAGTAATTACAAGTTCTAGATTACCCAATGCACCGTGGAGCCATGGCTTTTATTTCGTGGTCCCAGGAGGACAAAAGCTGAACACAAGTGAACAGGGTTGATTCTGTTACTTTGGCGTGTGACAATAAATGATTTGCACTAACATGAAGAGAGTATCTTGGTGGGAAAATTAAATTGATTTTTCCAAGCCTTAACATAGAAAAGCTGATATATTGATTTAATAAATAGGAGTTTACCCTTGCATTAATTTGAGGTGCAGTGATTGAAAAGGAGTTGGTAAGGGTGTCTGTTACATAAACTGAATGAAAGAACCTCATCAGCTCCCCCAGATGGTAATTAAACTCAACTCTGACAAACCCATGCCCTTTGTAATCCCTCTTGGCTGGCTGTAACACACTTGCTACATGCAGCTCTTCCAAACAGATCATTTATCTTTAAACTTCTCTTTAGAGATTTATATTTGTTCTGTTCTAGCTGCAAAGAGGAGACAAACAAAAATTCATGGTTACTGTGAAACAAAACCTGACGTCAGTTCTGTGCTTGTGTACTCATATCTGCTTTCTGATTTCCATACACTGCCTGCCTGCTTCTCGCAAAGGCCACTGTATCTCATTTCTCTACTGTGCTAATGTCATCTGCACCCACCTGCACGGTCTGCAGGTATATACAAAGCTCAGTATAGATCAATATGTGAAACCTTGAAAAAGTTGGCTGAAAGTTTGTTTCTGAGGCAAAGTAGAACTTTTTAGATATTTTTTCAATGCGTTCTTTCCTGACTCATGTGATGCTGCACACAATATGAATTTGTGTCAGTTGGCATCTTGAGCAGGCTATCATGAAACTGTTATTTAACTGGTTCGCTGTTCCACTGATGATGTTTGTTAGCAGTAATACAAGTGATTCTTTTATCACATGAGGCAGTGCAGCCTCCCCTAACTAAGGGATCTGCCCAACAGCAACGCTACGTGGCGTGTGCAAAAACACTACACTCAGTGTTGCTAGTAGGCATCTGAAGGGCAAGATCCTCCTCTTTTTGCTTAGTACAAACAAAAGTATGGCAGGAGCAGGAGGGGAAGGACTGCAATACTGTAATTCAACAATAGTAAAATGTGTTTAAAAATGGGCTGCAACATATTATCGAAAGACTGCTGAGTGCTGTTAAGTTGCTTTAATTTTGCTCTGCCAGCACTGCGATATGGTATTTGTAGCAACATCACAGTATCACAGTATAGATAAGACTGGAAAGGACCTTGAAGATCATCTAGTCCAACCTATAATCCAACTAACCTATCATCTACATTTAGATCATATCACTCAACATCTCATCTGGCCTACCCTTAAATACATCCAGAGTTGACAACTCAACCACCTCTGCAGGCAAACCATTCCACATCTGGATCACTCTTTCAGTAAAAAACATGAGTAATTTCACTGGAATGTGGTGCTACCACAGGCTTATATTGATGGGGTCTCATGATTAATGTTTTGATCTTTATCTAGGACTTCATTGGGATAAGCAGTTTTTGGTCATGGGATTGAGTGTCTCTGTCTCTTGGGGAAACAGTTTCTGAGCAGCAACTCCATTCTAAGTCTGACTGGCAGTCTGACTCCTTTCTACAGTAGAAATGTGTCATCTAGTTTGCTTGCTGGTCCCTTTTAGGATGCAAAGGGAGAAAGTAAGAGGTAGAACTTACAGCTGGAGGTCTATGCAGCTCTACTTGGATCTGAGACATAGTATAATATCCATCTCATAAGGGATCTGGCTAGAACTGGCTATTAAAAGACATTGTGTGCTTCAGTGGTTTCATTTTTGTGAAATGAGCAGTAGATTATTTCAGTGGGAATAGTTATGTGGAATTTGATTATATTTCTTGGATCTAATCATGCTTTATTTTTAAAATATGTATAATTTTTTTAATAGCTTGATGTGTGATTGGTCCATTTTTTATTCACAGAAAAAAACAGCCTCTATTTCTTGAAACAGGCCTTGTTTCCTCCATACTGTAGAGTCTAAAGGAAACAACCTTGAAATTGTAAAGCATCTCTAGGAATATGTTCGACTGGCTGTATATGAGGTATCAAGTTCTAATGTGAATCATGATGATAGAACGTGCAAAAATACTGACTACCCAATACATTGTATTTGTTCTGTATTGTAATCAGACTCAGGATATGGCTAAGTGTAGTCCATATTATGAACTACTCCTGCCAAAATTTGAGCTTACATAAGGAATAGTGATGATGGACCATATACGTGTAGGTGGTTTCTGTGCCTTTAGCTTTGGTTGTTTTTAAGCGCGTTTAAAAGCATCAGTCTGTAGCAGCTAGGTGAATTGCAAGTTTCCAGAAACTTACTTTTCTGCTTGCATTGGATCTTTATGGGGGATGAAGTGTGTTGGGGTGGCAAAAGCACTAAGAAGCTATTTTCTTTCCAGCCTCTTCATATGGTAATAGAAGGACAGTTGCATCTCACTAAATGCTTTAGAAGAGGCAACAAAGCGGGTTCAGGAGCTGTGGTACTCTATTATTTCCTCTAAGCAACAGAAGCTTCCTGTGTTCCTACACTGCAATTCATGTAAAGAAAGTTAGGGACAATTAGATGGTCTGTGTTACCTTGAGTACAAAAGGACTGTTCCTCCTTTTATTTCCATATTGCTGCTGTCCAGAATGTTTCCTTCACACTGATTGAAATAGCTGGGCTTCCTGACCAGGAAGTGTGCTGCTGTGTTTTCTGGTGCAAAACCTTGCTTTATTCTCAGGTAAGTAAAGAATATTACTTCTTTCATCTGTAGATGTATATACTACAGAACCATTAAGTTAGCAGTTTTGAAAAAGAATTTAATCTTTTTGGTGCTTGNGGGCGGGGGGCCGATCAGACTGAGGTTGCAGTAGTTTCTGCACACCCACCAGGTCCCACAACTCGCTGTAAAATCAACAGCGAGTATGGGATCCCGCAAATTACGGACTGCGAATATGCGAAGGATCACTGTATAGCTAAACAATGTCACGAAAACCTAGTCACAAATGAGATTTATTGAGAGCTTATTTCTTATTTGTCAGTATAAGTATGACTTTTCTGGTGTTCAGATCTGTATGAAATTTATCAGGAATGCCAGAGCTCTGAACTTGGTGTGAATTTGAATCAGGAGTAACCACAGATAACTTTACTGTTGAACTAATTACAGGAGGCATCTTTCATTCTAGAGTTTATTTGATGCCAAGATCTGACTCAGATGTCTCTTGAAAATGCATAGTAGACTGTATTTACCAGGGGAAAAAATAAATCTTATCCTTTTTGCTTCCTTACACTGAAAAGGCAAAAAAATCACTGTACAAGAAAGTCTATGTTGCTGTAACACTGTAATTAACTACATTAACATCTCGTAAAAGCCATGGAAGAAAACGTGATTTTCATTTAAAAAAAAACCCAAAACAAACCACCAAAAACACCCACCCCAAAACATTGCCTTCATAATAGAGGGCATGTATCCAAGCACTATTTTAGTATGCTGAGAAATTGTTGGGAGAAATATTTGATAACATCAGTGAAAGAACATTAAGGTCCAGTTACAGTAAGGGAGTTGTGTTTAGGCTTTCTTCAGATGAAGCCTAGAAAAAACCCATCTGAAATATACAGATGTGCGCATTTGTTCTTCTTTTTCATGGAATGTAGTTATAATTTTTTGGTTTCACCCTTTTTTCATCTTTCTGCTTTTTGTTTATGGATACAAAGAAAAGCTTTTGTGCATCATGAAAAATATTAAAAAGCCAGCAGTTATTGAAGTCGGAGGAGATTACCAGACCTTGGGCCCACAGATCCTGGAGGGGAAAGAAAGCTAAGGCATGCCTTGAGCTAAGGAGTAAGTTGAAAGAAAAGCATTATTTGTGCCCCACTTTCAAGATTTCCTAGTTCAGTTGTCTTGTGATTTGTGGCTGCTTGAGCACATATTTGGATTTACTTCTAAGGTACAGATAGGCCAGACTGTATTAAATGAGGAACGAAATGTCAAACTACTGGGAATAAAGAAGCTTTACAAAACTGAATTGTAAGGAACAGTGTGTATCGGTTTGGACTGACATAAGATCCTGTTGATAATAAATGCCCCAAAAGGCATGAGAGCTCTTGATTTTAGAAGGCTGGACAGAATGTAGTATGGGTTTCCAGCAGTCTGTAAGAACCTGGCACAGAATGCCACTTTCAAATCACAAATCACCTCAGGAACTAAAAGGGTGAAGACGGGCAAAATTAAGTACTTGCTGAGAGGAACCTAAGTACCTGGAAAACACAATATGAATTTTGCCAAAGATGCATATGGTACCTAAACAATTCAGTAGACAGACACATATAGATTGGTTTTCATCTTAAACTGCTGTATTTAGGGAAGATTTAGAAATGTACCTCATTAATCTGCAATGTTACTGCATTAGAACCTGAGGAGAAATCAAGGTGAAAGGAGACATCATATAATGTTGTGGGACGGTGCGTCTTGTTTACAGTTTTAAAAAGACATTTTGTACTGCTATATCATATCAGAGGAATTGTTTGGTAGTTAAAAATCTCTTTTAAAAACTTCAGTATCTGATAGCTAATATATGAAATCAAACATATGTATATGTCACTATTAATGATATATAGCAAAAGGTAGGGATAAAAGAATCATTTAATATTCTCTGTCAGCTTATCCTGTTATGCATATGCCACATATCAGAAAATTCAGTGTTGGAGGAAGGTGTAAAATCTTAGTCATCATGAAAGTAAAATTTCAAGGAGCTTATGTTCGAGTTAGGGAGACAGAGTTCTTCACAGACTTGCTAATCTGAAAAAATTCTGAAAGCACTGTCACAGGCCATCAAAAATATTTTAATATGTTCTGATGCTCTGGTGATGGCAAAGCTATGATATCTGCTTTTCAGAAAAAGTAAAACATTGCTATCGCGAATGATCAAGCCAATTTTCACCATGTTTTTGACTGCGGCAACAAGCAAGGCTTTGAAACAAATCTTGAAGGAGGAAATTATGAGATACAATTAACTATTGGGTGTATAACAAAAGGGTGAAGAAAACGAGCAAAATGCAACATGGTTTTAGCAAAGATCAATAGGACTACATTGATAACATTTTATGTATAGCTGCTTTTTAGACAAGACAAGAGTTTTAGGAAGGTATTTATCTGCATTTCCAGACAAAATGGTAGTGCTGCAAATCACTCGAAGAAGAGGATTAGTGGTTTTGCTAAGGGACTCTGTCATGTTAGTTCACTGCCACTAGAACAGCTTCATTTTGTCCTGCATCTACCTTGTGTTGTGATAGATGCGCTTGGTCAGGCTGTTGAAGTTTATTAGATAATTAAGGCAAGAGTAGACCTGGGTCCTGGCCTTTGTCCCAACTATTGTACTTGAGTTGGAAGGGACCCACAAGGATCATCTAGTCCAACTCACCGTCTAACACCCGTACAGAGACCGAACGCACACCCCAGAGTAGTAAACATAAACCTAGTTCCCTCACAGGCGCAGCTTGAAGCTGTTAGTATTATGAGGTTCTTTTTCTTTAGCTGTGTAATGAGTTGCTTCTTCCAGGTGAGTGAGTTGAAATCTCATTGATAGGTTTATTAAAGCTGTCTTGCATAACCCAGGACCTTTAAAAATTATTAGAGATAATTGTGGGGCTAAAATAAGGGTGAAAATTACTTGCTTGAGTTGAACAGGGGTTGATATATTGTAGTTCTAACTTAGAGCTGGTGAAGGATTTGAAAAGAGTTGGAAGATTTTTAAGACAACAAGGGAACTACAAGAGATGGGATAGTGCAATAGGAGAGAGATTGAGATGCCAAGAAATTCAGACAGATTGGCAAAAGTGAAAGCATAGTGTTTACTGTAATAAATAAGTACAGGACTTACAGATGTGGAATTAATAATTGATATTTTATTCTTCTTGTTTGAAGAGTTTATGAATGTATTCAATTAATACATTATTCACTAGAATTTAATAAACATACATTTCTGAGTTTGAAATTAGTTTGAACTGTGTGCAGGCAAGCATAGAAAACTGGGGGCGTGAGGGAGATAGTGTTGATATGTCTTTTTCTTAATTTCTAGTGTTTAGACAGGATTTCTGCTTTGACTTCTGAATTTAAGATGATGTGTGGGTTTAGTCCATACCATCCATGTGAACAGAGCCAGGAAATTAGACAGGAAAGGGCTATCTTCTTGGGCATTTCCACACATTTTTAACTTTAGTAATGTCCTAAATACTAAAATATAAGAGAGCAATATGAAAAAAGAATAAATGTATATATTATACTATGTATAATATGATATATACTGATTTCTTTCTGTATTTATATTAACCTCTGGGTTTTTTTTCCCTTAGAGATGTGTTTGCATACAACCAGTAAAGGCAGAGATCAGCCATTACACTAAGATGAACAAAAGGAAATATCTTTGACAGTTATAGCAACTTGTACCATAACCTTAGACCTTGGCAAGTTTTATTTTTTAAGGTTTATGTTCGACTTAAGATATACTTTGTTTCTTCAAAGTGTAAGGATTTTTTTTTGTTTGTTCCTCTTTATGAAACCATATTTTGTGGACGGGCCTGTTGCTTAGTGGGTTTTCCATGCTCTGTGTAACCAGGCTGCAAGAAAAATGTCACATGATTTTAGGAAAGCATCTGTCAAAAAAAATTCCATCACGAAACACAAAAGAGAAAACCCCAAACAAAACAGCTAAAACAACTTCACAGCATGAGAGATCTAGAGCAGTTTCCCAATCTAAAACAGATGAGTATTTGAAGTACTTCAGTGAAAAAGAACAATAAATGAATTTTCTAATCGTGGGATATTGGATGTAATTTCCCAGGTCAGTTTTCAGAGAAAAAAGAAACTAAATGAAATTGTTGGGGTTTTTTTTCCTACAAATATATTTTTAATGTACATTTATGCAGGACTTGGGCTTGTTATTTGGAGTGAAGAAGAGATGGCTAGGACACTGGTTTACAGTTCTGTGTCATTTCCCAGGATCCATGTGCATCTCTGAAAACCTGTTCTTTCTCAGCAGTCCCATGTACATTATATCCAGGCTGAGCGGTAGAGGTTAGCTGTAAAACTGGAAACTCGAAAAGATTGTGAAATTAAAGGAAAATGTTAAATAATTTTAATACTTTTGGTCATTGAAGTATGGACTTTGTGTGAAATATTAGTGTACTTGGTATATTTGAGACCTAGTAAAGTACATTGAAGAATAAAAAGGAAAAACAGAGTGTGATTGATTCACCGCTAGAAAATTATTCAGGAAACTGCTTGTCCTTTGTAGTTTCATGAAATATGATGAGTGAGTAAAAGTTGTGCTGAAAAGCATTTAAGAAATTACATGTAGTTGCAATTACTCTCTCAGCTAAAATTATGGAAATCTTTACAGTATTTCTGTCTCAGATGTTTGTCCTCTTCTGGTGTGCTGGGGGATGTTTGGTGGTTCACAGTTCATGTGCTTTGCCAAATGATTGAGACCTAACTTAGCTGCCACCTTGCTGGCAGTGTATGTGGAAAAGGAGACAGGGAAAAAAAAATGGAAGGAATGATTTTAAACTTACATGGGTCCGCAGATATCTGAAGCACAGCATTTCCTAACTTTTGAATGCAGCTTTTTTCCCCTCCATTTTATCGTTTGTTTGTTTATGAAACTATGTTTGTAATTACAGTCCTTCCCTTCATTTTTTCCTGTACTGTATCCCAAAAATAGAGCAAGGCCTATGGTACATTTGGCTTCAAAGCTTATGAAATTTCTTTGCTGTGTGAGCATTTCTGATCCTACTAAAATGGACCAAAAAGAAAAAAAAAAGAGGTCAACTGGGTAAAAGAAAGAGAAGCAAGAGGATTTGAGGTTTTGAAAATGTAAGGAGTACATTCATAAGTCAAATTAACCCTTGAGGTGAATAAATGTCATGGCCAGAACTGGTGTTATACTGAAACTGTTCCCTCTGAATTAAGACAAATTAAAATGGAAAGTCCTTCTTTGCCTGTCTGTGTGTAGGTTGAGATATGCTGATGCAGCTGCTGTGCTGATGGTGAAAGTGTATTGCAGTGCTCTGGTTATTGGAGAGAGAATCACTGAGACCGGCAGAAGGGGGAGCTTTAGGAATATATAACTCATTTTGATCATTAGTCTCAACTGGAGCTCTCTGACAGCTGTGCTCTCAGGCTTTTGCAAATCCGACATAAGAAGGATAGAAGACGCATCTTTAAAGATAAATGTGAGAGATCAGCGAGATCCTCAGGGAAATACCTGCTGTAGTGCAGTGCCTCAGTGTGTGTGTGTGTTTTCAGTATGACTGTGAATACTGTAGTTTTCTTCTGATTCTCTTTTCCATTCATATCCTTCTCTCTCCTCAATAATGAAGAAAATTCAAAGCTAACAACCTTTTCAGTATAATGCTGCTTCTTAAGAATTTTCTTGTTAACCTTGTAGTTTTTTGAAAGGTTTGTCTTCTAAGCAGATCATAGAGGAATCTATCTAGGTGAATTAATTGAATTAGGTTTTACTTGTATTTCTTCTGTGGACAATACTGAACAGGCTTTCAATATTCTATAATTCCATTGGAAAAGCATACATACTTATTTTAGTGTCTGCTTGAGGAGGAAAAACGTTGCCCTAGAACATAGTGTAATTGTGACAGACCAAATGCATTTCCGTCTGAAATAGACAACTTCTCCTGCCAGGTCATGACAGACAAGGTTCTTCACATTACCAGTACTAAAGGCCAAGGATTGTAGCAGTTGTTGCCATATGAAGGGAGTTGTAATACATATGTAAAGACACCTTTCCAGGCTAAGGGAGAATCTGTGGCTGCGTCAGACCAGTACTGAGTGGGATTATTATATGAAATTATTATATACATATTATGTAATATATAATTAATATTTTACCTGATGCCAGCATTATATTAAATAATACAAGGAGACAGATCACACAGAGGTAGAGGTAAAGAACACGGAATTTGAAAGCTGAGCCAAAAGACCTTGGCTAAGTGATGGCAGCAAAAGTATCCAAAAATATCCACAGAATGCCAGAGTAACTGATACATACTAAATACTTACAAACTTGTTCTCAAGTTTTTAGTTGATTAATTATGTAATCCTTTGCAAGTGAAAAAAAGTCTTTTTATTCCTTACTGTGTTTTAATAAGTCATTCTAAACTCCTAAAAAATAGCTTCTGATTTCACAGTCATCTTACTTGCTAAAGTTTTTTGGTAAGATCCTCAGAATATTGTTTTGATCTAAGACTCAAACCTACCTGCAGTTCTCATCTAAACAACTGAATATACCTTCCATCCTTCATTAAACTATTTGGGGAAAGGTAAAAATGGGATTCAGGAACTTCAGGACCTGGGGATTCTGGGAAGAATTTAATTTAATTCATTAGGAAATTATAATTTAATCCTTTAATGAAAGCAGAGATCTGAGAGATCTTTGATTTTAGTCTTTACTGTTTCCATGGCAAGTAAAGGCACCAAGAGAAATTCTTTACTATTCCATTTAACCCCGTAGCAGAAATCAGCTGGTCATTTAATAATTATGAAATTATCAGTCATCTAATTATTCCAGGTTATTTGCAAACACCTTCGCCTCTTGAAGGAATTATCTCATGTAAGTTATGTTTATGAGGTTGTTAATGGTTTCTGAGGCCAAAGGCTTTTGGTGTTGCATTTTATTTATAAACCACAGTTGTAAAGTTGTAGCTCAAAATCTTGCAGTTGGCTGAATTTAGCCAATGCACTAAAGATGGTTATGATTTTGGTTTTGCTGTTTAGCATATAGATGCAAGAGACTAACATTGTGCAGTCAGTTTCATGAATATGGACAGAAAGTAATTTTAGTGTGAATTAATTCCAAGCAGATAGAAGGGTACTGGTAGACAATTTCTGGTTTGTAGTCATAGGCCTTTGAAGTCCATCGCTAAAAAGATACTTTGCTAAACCTAAACAAAAATAAAAACTTCAGCATGTCCTGGATCAAAATCATAAATATGATTCCTGCTGCTTCACAAATGTATTTGGCATCAATGCAGGTGTAGGTGGAGTCAGAGGGCAGATTCAGCATTCACTTCTCTGGGCCACAGAGGACTTTGAGTTGTTATAGCAGAGCTGAAATGCTTCTGCTATAACAACTCCCTTTTCACCTGAAATTAGATGAAAGAGAAACGTATCAGATGCCCTTAACAGGGGAGGAAAATCTTGGTAAGTGGTCCTTTCAAATGTTCTTCTCCTCTGTGAAGTATCTTCAGCCCTCTCTGGAACTACTGAGGCACAACGACTCCATCTGCCAAGCACTGCAGCACTGTGGTGTTACCTTGAGGCAGTGAGTGACATTCTCCGTTATCAACACACTTGCTTTTGGTAGGGTTTAAGTTCTCATCCCCGTTTAAGGAAAACATGTATTGATCTTTTTACAACTTTGGTTGGTTTTTATCTTTGGTAGGGGGTGGGTGGTTCTTACACTTGTATTGACCATCCAATTTGATTTTAAGTCCTAGCTGGTTAGGAACAAAACTTCAATGGCTTAACAATGTGTATATATTGTTCATTAAGTACTTTGAACGTATAACCCATTCATAATTGATAAAGAGATGATCTTTTTTTCACAGCTTCTGGTAGTGAAACTATTTCTCTCTGCTTTTAAAGTTGAAATTTTTTCAGTTTAGATTTAGTAAATGCGTTTACTGAACTGACAAAATGTATTTCCGCAATTCAGATTTCTGTCCTCAGATCTCCATAGCAGTTATAAGGAACACACAAGCTGCATTAGAGCAGCACATTACTACCTTTGTGTTGAGAACCTTTATTCTTCTGACTCAACTTGTAGTTGATGCTAAGAACAGTCAGTTTAAATCAAATGATCAATACTTTTATGTTAAAACATACTAGCTAATATGACTATCCTATTTATTCCAAGGCTACTTCAGATTCAGGTGGACAAAGGGATATAATTTCTCTTACTGTACTCTTCATTACTTAAGTACATTACTGACTTTATATATGTATTTTATTTTTTCTGAATACTAAAGTATGTATATTGAGACAATAACTAATAACCACTATACAAATTAAACTACAACTGAATAGGAACTGAAATTCTGNCTTGTCTGTTTACTAAAGTAAATAGTTTATACTTTTCACACTTTCCTTGTTTTTTCTTTCTGAGCCTGGTGAGGGGGGCGGGGTGGTTTATTTTGTTTTTCTTTGGCTCAGCCCCAAATTTGCTTCAGACCTTGTCAACAAGGTATTTGAACTTGAGCAAGACTAAGTTAAGTGCTGTAAAAATTAACAAATGAATGGGTGGATTAAGGAAAAAAAAGCCTAATTTCCTGTTTTGTAATTTATGGATGTTGTTCCTGTTAATTACGTTAAAGCAAAAGGTAAAGGCTATTCAAGTTCTGAATGTGCAGGAGAAGCCTCTCTAAACATGATGTGATTACTTAAATATTGAAACATCCAGACCAAAAAAAAAAAAATCTTATAAATCTGTCAAGTGACATTCATAAGTCATGGATAACATTTGACTATGTAATGTAGCATTAAGAAATGTGTAGTTTTCTTGCATCATCTATTCTTTGTATGTGCAAAATGATCTTCCTTTGCTGTACTTTATTACTTTTTTCTGTATATTTTAAATAAGTGTAAAGCATTGACTCCCACATTCATCATCAGTTGTGATCTCTCTTTTATCCAGACTATTTTTTATGTTGAACATTATTCAGTGATAGTAGATGATACTATGGTATTATCTATAACATCCCTTGCCCCACAAATACTAGCAGAAATGCTACCTATTGCTTATATAGCCTAACCTCAGTAGTTATAGGTAGGAGAATCCATTTATTACAATAAGAGAGCAATAGGCAGGGGGTTTTGTTAGTCTTTTACAACACAACTAAGCTTTGGCAACTGCAACCCCAAATAAAGACTCCTAAAATCAGTAAAACATTTGTTGGCAGATAAGTCCCTATTTGTGTTTTGCTTCCATGGTCTCATACTCTTGCCTTTCTGCGTGTTACAACTGTGGGTAAATTGTTATTGAGATTTGCACTTCATATCAGCCAGTAAGAAAGACCATCTTCAATTAATAAATTACTTTGAACTTTAACAATTGAACAATGCTAGAAGGATATGTTATATAAGCAGTTTTGTTAGCTTCGCCTTACAGCTGGTGTAACCAAGAAATAGTGCTGAACTACAGTTGGCCCTCTTGCACTTTACGCCCCCCATATTGTGGCTTCAGATCTTAGCAGCATGATGTTTTAGCAATGTAGGAGGCCCGTTTCACCACTGCACATGCGGCAGGGGTGGCACCGGTGGCAGCAGCATGGCCGCCATTCAACGCGGAAGTCGGGCTACGTGGATCCCAGTTAAGACTGCGGGTCCGCGTTATAGGAGACCAGACTGTAATCGGCAAATGTAACAAAATTTGTCTCTTACAAGAGACATAAGAGCTTATCTCTTGGAAGGTACTGTATTATGTCTAATAAATGTTAGGAAATTTGGGCTAATTATCAGGTAATTATCAGATCTTTAGATGTGGAAAGGAAAAATCTTAGAAATAACTTCCATTGTTTCAATGTATTGTTTATTTTAGGCTGTATTGCCATATGAAATTGAACTAATACAGAAACTTTGGGCTGTCACTTACAATATCCTTTTAAAATTGCATCCAGATGTTTAAAAGGAAAAGCTTTTTAATATGTTCAGAAAGCCTGGGAAATGTTACACTTTTAATAAAATTAATGTTAAGTTAAAAATCTTGCACTTCTGTGTAAATTCCAGTAGAATTATCATTAGCAATGTTATTTTTCTTATTGTTGCTACTCTAAATTATACTGGATTAAGAAAGCATTTTAGTATATTTTTTCTGAAAAATACCTTTGGCTTTGAGTGAGTGGGTGTTAAGAACAGACAATAGGAACTTATTTAGGTACAAAATGTATTCACAGACAGTTCATACTCAAACCTTAAATTAACTTTACTACTTCGTTCATCTTTTCCAGTACATTGATGTCATCAGTCAATATGCTGTATATATGAACTTTATCTTTTGGTATATTAGAGCTTAATCAATTTAATATTCTTACAATGTAGATTTTACGGTAACCTGCCTATGCAACTAATTTTGTGTAGCCTCTTTCTGGCTAAGTGCATGAAGCATAATGATCTTTCAAACCACTAATATTTTCTCCTATAATATTCTTTGTAACATATGCTGTTCTTTCACATTCTGGTCAGATAACAAAGAAAACACTTTGGAGATGAAATCTGGCCCTATAAGAGGAATAAGTATCTTCTAACTCTTTTCAAGTTTTACTTTTCTGAATTGCTGCCTGTGACACTGCATTTTAGTTAGGAGTTCTCTGCTGCTCTGAGCTTCATTAAATACAATTTTATACAGAATAGTTATCAGATTTGTTTGTTATTATTCTTTTATTGAGAGTTTCTCCAAAGAGCACAACTTCTCAAAGACTATTACCATTTTGTGACCAAAAAAAAAAAAAACCCAACACAAAAGGCTCATTTCAGGAGTTGGAAGACTTGATTCTGTAAGAACTTTGTGTGATGCCTCTGGAAGATGTTGCTTCATTTCTTGGTAATATCTCAGGTTTTCCCTTCAGGACAATTGTATAATATAAACAAATAAGTGCAGAAAATGCATGTAATGTTTGTGTTCTGTAGGTAGCTACGAATTCTTACTGATGTGTGTCTTGACCTTTACAGGACGAACTCTGCTGGAAAAGCTCTTCAGTCAGCAAGAAAATGCACCACAGGAAGAAGCAGAAAAACTATGTTCTCGCATTATTGCAATGGGTCTTTTGCTTCCATTCACTGACTGCTTCAGGGAGCCATGTAACCAGAGTGCCCAGCAAAGCACGCCCACATTTGATGTAAGTACTGAAAAAAGTTAGCTTTTGCCTATTTTGCCAAGCAGGACATGATTTCTTAACATTTTAACTCATATCATAGTCTGCTATACTTTTCTTTATATGCTGTTTTCATTGAGTTGTCTCCTTTGAATCAAAGTGCTCTACAGGACTAGTAAGATTTCAGTTCAATAGATGCTTCACAAAAAAATCTAAATTAAAACCGGAAAACAGCAGGTTACAAAGCTTTGTGTCCAGATAATCCCCCTTCCCCCCTCCCCCCAGAAATACTTTTGATACAAAATAGTGCAAGGATCAAAGGATCAGTGCAAATTTTGTTGGTGTTTCAACCACAGTGTTATCTGTGTCTTTGGGCTACAAGGCCAGGGTGCTGCTACTATTGATGATCCTGTAACAAACCTGTGGTGTACACAGAAGCTCACATGATTTTCCTTCCTCTTGGATAATCAGTTCAACAAAAGGATGTCTTTCTGTTGTATGATACTATACAATCCAGGACACTTTGCACAGGTTTATGTGACTGAAGATAGGGATTTCCTCTTCACTAATTAACTTCAAAATAACATATTAAATATTAACTTCTACGTTACTGGTATAGTTAAGATCATCCCTATCCTCCACATTAAGATGAAGCTTGTTAGGAATGCTCAAAAATTATTGGCATAGATATGAGAGAACATAAGTCTTCTTAAATCTTTAAATCTTTCTCATCTTTTCTGAATAGCTTAACACAACTGGTGAAAGAGTAATAGGTAGGATTCATTTTTTCAATGAATTTTTATACAAGTTTTCATAGATCACAGTGTCACAGAATATTCTGAGTTGGAAGGGACCCACAACGATCATTGAGTCCAACTCTCAAACGGCACCACTGCCTCCCTGGTGGGAATTGAACTCCCGGTCTCCCATATGAGAGGTGGGCACACTAACCACACTACTAAAGTGGATTTTTCTACAAAATCATTCTGTGGTCCCTTTAAAAATATTATGTTATATATTTATGGGTTTTTGTCTTGTTTAGGAAACAAAACATTTTTAACTGATTTTTGAAACTGAAAAATGCAGCCTAACTATAAAACTGAGGTTACTGAGGCAACTTAAAATCACACAGCATTTGAAAATGCTTTGTCTGAGTAACAATTATTTTAATTATTTTTCATTTAATGTATCCAACAGGATGACCATAGTAGTAGCATAGTGTCATGTGAATCATTTGCCAAAGCCAGCAATTCAAGAAGTTCCTGGCCTAGTTGTGATCTTAATTTGATTTACCGGCTAATGCTGAACTTTCTGTTTGCAATTGCACATTATAGTCTCAGCTTCTTAATTAATCATGCCCAGTGTCACCTCTACTTCTCCCTGACTTGGAAATGTGTATCCAAATCTTGTGTTTGTTTTCTCAGTACCATACAAGCGATCTGGGTTTTTTGATTTCTCCCAAGATATTCTAGGCTTCCATGTAGGCCATTACATAATGGGACGTGACCTCTTTTAAATTTCTTTTTGGATCGCCACTGTCTGACTGCAATTAAGCAGTGCATTAAAAGTAAAGACCACTTTACAGCTCTTAGTTTGTCAGTATAGTATTATAATGGCTCCTGAAAGCCATTTTAAATTGACCTCTTAGCCCTTGTGTTTCTGTTGTAGCTACGCTTTGTGGATGTGATGCCTACTATTTTTCTTAGTATATGGCAAACATGAAGGATCAGCACATGCGGAATGAAAGCACAAATCTTCAGAGAACTAGCAGCTGTCATTACATTTATGCTGAGGATAGTGTGCAGCTTCCACAAGCTTATAAATTACTCAAGGTTTTGGATATATTTTAATGATGACTGGAGATGGCATGTTCATGAAGTATCTCTATACTTGTTGTCAAATGCTAGGTTACAGCCCAGAGGACAGAAACTTTAGAACTGTTTTAAGAACTTACGAAAAAACTTGCGTTTTTGATCTTGGCCTGTTTTTTCACTTATTTCTTTTGAAACAGATGGTGGTAGATGCTCAGAATAAAAGACTAGTCTGAAAAATAAAAGTTGAACAAAGCTTTGAAAGTAGCAAATAGACAGGGTTTTTATTACATATGTTATTGAGAAGTAGTGGAAACTTTTGCTATAGCTCTTTCTGCCTACTCTTACAATGTAAGGAGTATCTTAACGAGTAAGTCAATCCTCAGCTGCAGGTTTCCTGCAATATAACATAGCAATATGTTACCCTTATTGCTAATATCCTGTTTCATGGAGAGGATGCTAATTATTCCTTCATGTATGTCATGACTTCTTACTCATAAGGCTAAGTCTTTCATTCTTCGGCAAGCATTCCATAAAAGAAAAACAGAGGATTTAAATAAATTTAAAAAAATAAATTAAAAATAAGTCAAGCAGGTAAATGAGCAACTTATAGAAAGATAGATTAGCAAAAGCCTACACAGCACATTCTCTGAAAAAGTTACTTGCCCTTGGAACAGCTATTGACTGCTTGCCTTTCATTTTTTTCCCCTTTTAGCAGCTGTGAGTTGTATGACAGGGTTTCTAAAGATTCTGATTAAAATAAAATATCCTCTCACTGAATTATATGTAAGAAATTAATGCTTTGTGAAATACTCTTTCAAGCTCAAAACAGGGAACTATAGAATTAAGTTAAAGTTGATAAAGACCTCTAAGATCTAGTTCAACCATTAGCCCAGCACCACTGTGTTCACCCCTATATCGTATCTCCAAGCGCCACACTCACATTCCTTTTGAACACTTCCAGGGATGGTGATTCCACCACTTCCCTGGGCAGCTTGTTCCACTGTTTGACCACCCTTTTAGAGAAGACATTTTTCCTAATATTCAAGCTAAACCTCTCCTGCCTCAGCTTGAGGCTTTTTCTTGTCCTATCACTTATTAGCTGTGAGAAACACCTACCTCGCTGCATTAGGACAGTTGTAGTCCTAAGCTTTTTAGCATGTTACTCTAATAGAATGATATTAGGTGGTAAAATAAATACAAAATTGGATTGACTAAATGGGGTATATTTGGCAAGAATGTAACCACAGGCAAGTTTTGCCGCCACCTGTTAGAAGATAACAGTTTTTAACTCTTGCTTAGCCTCCTATTAGTAATGTATTACAGTAGCTATAAGGCAGCTGTATTCAGAGATACACAGAATCACACAGAATCACACAC